>JAJIBD010030758.1:0-369624 GCA_021461705.1 Cryptotis parvus
GATTTTGTTGTGGGAATGCCATGCATTTCTACCTTCAACCAGACCCAACTTGTACAAGACACATAAAGAGGGAGAAAAGGAGGAAAGTCTGTTGAAATATCTATAGCCAGAGGAGAGGTATTTTCTGAATCACTGTATCGCTGTCTTTGCGTTCATCATCGATTTGCTTTCGAGCGGGCCCCAGTAACATCTCCATATGTCCTGTCTCATGCTAGTAGAGCCCAAGGCATCTGCTTGATCCAGGAACATAAAGAGCCTCAATCCATTCTGGAATGAGGTCTATAATTGTTACTGGTATTTGGCATATATATCAAATACAACACGGGTAGCTTGCCAGGCTCTGCCGTGCAGGTAGCATACTCTTGTAGGCATCTCCTAAGTCCAGCATTTATTGATGAACCGCGTGGCGCAAGCGGCCGTGTGAGCCGGGCTGTGATAGGCTGGTCTGCTGGGTGGAGGTCTGGCCACGAAAGAGAAGTCGGATTTTGTGTTACTGATGTATTGGCAATGACTAGCACTTCTCATGAAGGAAAAGTTTTGTGACTTCACCCTGGGATTCTGTTCCCTTCACAGAATTACTGCCTGTGCAGTGACCATGAAAAAGTACGTAAGAAGAAAATGTGTCCCAGACATCCTATACAACCATCAAGTATTTCATGAAGATGCTGAGCAGTGTCAGCGAGACTGATCTTCATCTTCATGGGCGTGTCCCACCGTTGGGAAGAACCATGAGGTGGAACTGGGCCTTCATCTGCTTCACCCTGATCTTTTGTCAGATCTGGAGAGCCATCAGTAAGAGATAGCAGGACTCTAAGGTTTCCTGCCAGTTTCTTTTTGTATTTGTCTTATTCTTTCTTGAGATATAAAAGAGAACTGCTGAGGTGATGCTATAACTGGTTTGACCAGTTAAAACAGTATAGGCACCTTGGAATGGCCAGGAATAGTTTTTGATCGATTATAAGTAATTCTTGAATGGTAAGATCCTGCAGTGAAACAAAGGCTAGAACAAGAAGCATTTTTTTAACTTTTTGAAAAAGAACACCTGAACATTTTCACATCCACACATTTAAATATAACTCAGTAAATTTATATCTTGCTCTTCACTTTTTTGCCAGTTTGTACCCTCTTGCACCTTAAACCAGATATAAATTATAAACTGTGGGCATTTTCACTTCTGTTACAGGAAAAGTGAGATCTCACAAAATGTATTCCATATAAAGGAAATACTGTTAGAAAACATTCCCATAAATAGCACAGGTTGTTTTATTTGAGAGATGAGGCGGTACATCACAATGTAACTTATATTTCCCTTATAAAACATGCCTTATTTTAAAATTGAGGGGCCTTGAATGCTGATTTATTTTGTACACTTATATTTATGGAACTAAAAAAGAAGAGTAAATAGTGAAATATGATGCATAGTTTATAATTTTGATTAAAAATAGTACTCTAAAATAATTCTGACCAATATTTGAAACATATATAGAATAATAGTGATCAATATTTTTCATGTCAATTCTTTTTGTTTTTATTTTTTGGGTCACACCTGACAATGCTCAGGGGTTTCTCCTGGCTCTGCACTCAGGAATTACTCCTGGTGGTGCTTGGGGGACCATATGGGATGCCAGAGATTGAACCTGGGCCAGCACAGGCTTGCCGCGTGCAAGGCAAACACCCTACCTGCTGGGCTATTGCTCTGACCACATCATGCCAACTCTTAAAGGACAAATCGGGAGAAATTGTTTAAAACTATCTTGAATATATTCCTTTCACTTTAATCAATTAAGATGTATTTTAGAATAATAGGCAAGAATAATAAAAGTGAAGAAATACTAAAGTATTCTTAAATATAAATAATATACTTGCTGGGTCCTAAGGGAGGAAAATAATTAGAGAAATTGTAACATGGATTTATAATCTACATAAAAATCCTGGTACTGTTGCCTAATAGCTACTTGGCATTGAATAGACATTTAACTATTCAGAATCTTCAACTATAAGATGCTGAATTTGGGCATATTTCTTTTCAGTGCTAATACTGTGGGGTCTCCAAGAAATATCAGGAATAATAGACTCTATCTAGGAAAGTATTCATATTGTGAGCCCCTCGATATGGCATTTTATTTATTTATTTATTTATTTTGCTTTTTGGGTCACACCCGGCAATGCTCAGGGGGTTTCTCCTGGCTCTGCACTCAGGAATTACTCCTGGCGGCGCGGGGGACCATATGGGATGCCGAGGATCGAACCCAGGCCGGCATGAGCCGGCTGTGTGCAAAGGCAAACGCCCTACCCGCTGGGCTATCGCTCCGGCCCCGATATGGCATTTTAGAGCTCAGTGAACTGGTAGGCCAGTCACCAAGAAGAGATGGGATTGGCATCGCACAGTGAAGAAAAGAACCAACTGGCAAACTCTAGTTCTCCTGTTCGCAGCCTGACTCACTGTAAAATGTTTCAATACATAGAGGATTCTGCTTTATGTTAAAGACATTAAGTTTGTTTTAGCTTTATATCATTGCCTCATTTAAATACTATCATTATTTCCATTAAGCAAATGAGGAATCTGAATATATGACAAAATAAAGAACTTAATTTAAAGTCATATAACTAGTCTATAGAGGACCCAGAACAATTATTTTAAATGTTACTGGCTCTTGTGTCATCAATTTGTCTGTTAGCAAAGGAGGCTTTCAGTGAAATCTGTGCAATTAGAAGTCAAGTAGCTATGGAGAGCTGCATAATTCTACCTTGAAACCTCTTTAGTCAGCGGGTTAGAGAAAGGACTTTTCCCATTGGAACATTAGTGCTAGCTAATCATGTGAGATTGTCAGCATGGTAAGAATACTGTGCTCGGTGATTTGATAAAAATCAGTCAATCAATGAATAAAATGACAATAATAACAAGATGGTTAGGAGAGATAATGCATTCATTTCACATATGTGACATGTTTGTAACTTAAAAAGTGGTACAAGGGCTAGAAAATGTCCATCCTTCTTTGATCAGGTGTGTAGGTAGAAGAGGAATTTATCTCTGCAGGAAAGGCTTACGATTTCTCCTGAGGAAAACTGGAATGAAGATACTTGCATTCCTGGCACCAGCAAAATCTGGAGAATGACAAACTTGGCCATTTTTCTTGCTAAGTTCCTCATTCGGCTTCAAATCTCACATCTTTGATTACCAGGGAAAGAATAAAAACATGCATACAACCCACAAAAAAATAAGAACATCATTCTCTTCTGCCTTCTACGGTTTATCTATTGACACTAAGAAGTTCCTACTTGAGTCCTTTTAAATTTCTTTCTTATTTAGTTTGAACCTCAAGAAGATCCAAATCAAGCTAAAAAGATTTTCCCTCCCACACAGACCATGTCGCAGAGGGAACTTCTCTCATCTTTAAAATTTCACAGTGGTATAATAAAATATTTTAAAAAATTAAAAAAATTCATTTAGAGGAATAGCAGGGAGGGTGTTTGCCTTGCACATGGCCGACCTGGGTTCGGTCCTCGGCATCCCATATGATCCCCTGAGCACTGCCAGTGGTAATTCCTGAATGCACAGCCAGTAGTAACCCCTGAGCATGGCCGGGTGTGACCCAAATAGAAAAAAAAATACATTGAGAATAGAATTTAATTAAAATATCTTTCCCCCATTACAGTGATACACTTGTTTTACTTTGTTTTTGATGGGCAGAGATATTTATGAATATAAATGAGAAATTATACATGATGTTATATTAACAAGCAATATGTTACTACTGGTAAAATGAAATTTACCAAGGTAAATTTCTTTAGGTATACACAATGCATATTAGTCTGTGTGTTTATTTGTGTGTGCACTAGGAAACTACCAGGTTAGATCTCTGTTTTGAATCACTACCTGTTTCATATGTAATCAAAAGTTTTAATAAAGTGATAATATGGTGTATTGGGGGCAGAAAGTCATGAATATGTAATGGAACTAGACCATCTTGTTTTGAAATCCCTTGGATTTTCTAGCACTGAATCTGCACTCATTCCCAGCTCTCTCTTTCTCTGTCTCTCCCCTCTCTGTCTCTCTCTGACATGCAGTTTTCTTTTTCTAGGTGTATTTTCTCTCTTCTACATAAGTAACCAGTTTGGACTTTCCCCTTCTCGATCAAGGACCAGTGCATAATTTTCTACAGTGGTGTTCGTGGAGCTGGAAGTTTTTCACTTGCATTTTTGCTTCCTCTGTCTCTTTTTCCTAGGAAGAAGATGTTTGTCACTGCTACTCCTAGTAGTTATATACTTTACTGCATTTATTCAGGTTGGTGGATTTCTTTCATATTTCAAATAAACATGTTAAGTGAGGAGTACGAACCAGTGCAGTAACTCCTCCCTCTAAGGAGCACATTCTGATTTTCAGACTTGTACTAAATACACAAACTATCAACTATTTCTAAAGTCAAGTATTTCTAAATCTTGCTTGTCGTTAGTGAGCCTCTAAGATATGTTACTTATTAATCAATGAAACATATTAATAGAATATTTCCAGAGCATGTGAATTATAACTACTGTGAATTATTAAAAATGAAATTTCAGTTAAAATTGGTTATCACAAGTTTAATTTAGTTCTAATTATGGGCAAACTAATGAAAGATTATTGTAAGATATGAAACTAAATCCTACTTTAAACTATAGATATAAATGACTGTGTTTATTACAGATTTTAAAGGATCAAATAAAAACTAAACATGAAGCATTTATCCAGAAGAATCTAGAACACAAAGATATATAGAGTGAACATTCTAATAACTGCTGATATATTTGCTCTTTATAGTGACAATCTTCCCTACAACAGATTCTCAGGTTTGTCATTTCCTATCTAGGGAATCACAATTGGCCCTCTAGTAAGATATCTGGATGTTAAAAAGACCAATAAAAAAGAATCCATTAATGAAGAGCTTCATATCCGTGTAAGTTACTGTTTTAACCACTGAATCTGTATGTTCCGCACTTTAGCAATGAGAACAATCTTGAGTGGTGATGAAACAAGAGCACATTTATTAGATCACTTCATGACTCACTTCCAGGTGCATCATATCTGTTTAAGATTCTTTTTAAGTGATCACCATAAATATAGTAGTTTAAAACAGCATAAATATATGTTGTTTGAGGGTTTAGAAGTTCAAAATCGGTTTCATTGTTAAAATATCAGTATGCAAGATTGGCTTTTTATCTTTTCTTAATTAAATGTTTACTTATTTCTCAGGAATTGACAATTATATAAATTTAATGAGTACAGATTTTTCACTTTTATCTGTATATGCAATACACTTGCTGCCAAGGGTTCACTATAGCTCCCATAAAAACATAGTAACTCTATTCCAATATCCAATCTCATTGCACTTTAGTATGAGCTCAAAATCCAAAATCTTAGTTATCTAATTCATGTCAGTTAAAAAAACACACTGCGGGAATCCTGGGACATTGGTGGTGGAAATGTGCACTGGTGGAGGGATGCGTGCTGGAGCACTGTATGACTGAAACCCAATCATGAACAGTTTTGTAATGGTCTATCTCAAGGTGGTATAATAAAAAATAAATTAATTTAAAAAATCCCATATCTTAGCAGCTCATTTATCTAAATTAGTATTTTTAATTAGTATTTTTATCCTACATTGAGTACAAACCCTTGAACATTTTATACTTTTTGGAACCTGTGAGACCAGAAGCATTCTACTACTAAAATATACTGGTAGAAGAGTCATAGAATAATAATTATAGACAGTCATTTTTAAAAAATACAAAGAAAATTGAAAGAAAAGAAGTTTTCTATATCAAGAAAGTTTCTAGAATGGTAAACTTCTGGTTTAAAGGTCGGGGATAATACTCCGCAAATCTTTGCTCTACTCAGAGGTCTCAGCAGGTCCTCTAACTCTTTCTTTTTCACTAAAGGTAGCTGTGTTTATAGCTCAGTAGTCTGATAAAATTGGAATGCTAATAGGTCAAACAGCTGTCTTCCATTTTTCCTTCTTATGTAGTCCAATATGGCAGTATCGTGACAGAAGTTAACAGGGCAACAGAACCTGTACAACTATATTTTTTAAATTTTTTTATTATACCACCGTGAAACATACAATTACAAAGGTGTTCATAATTGGTTCTTGGTAATACAGTATTCCAGCACCCATCCCTCCACCAGTGCCCCATTTCCACCACCAATGTACCCCCTCCCCCCCCCCAGGCCGCCTTAATAGCAGGTACCCCAGTTTCCTCTCTTTCTCTCTCTATCTCTCTGTCTCTGCATCTCTCTCCCTCTTATTTTACACATTGTGGCTAGCCCTGCAGATATTTAGAGTTTATCACTTAAGTCTCTTTGTGTATATTCAGTGGTGAGTTTTAATCTGCCATTACCATTTCCCCATATTTAGTAAAACACTGGTATCTATTTATGTCGTATTAATGAATGCAGTCATTCTATATCTGTCCTTTTCCTTCTGACTAATTTCACTCAGCATGATAGTCTCCATGTCCATCCATTTGCAGGTAAATTTCATAATTTCATCTTTTCTGACAGCCGCATAGTATTCCATAGTGTAGATGAACCACAGTTTCTTTAGCCAGTCCTCTGTTCTTGGGCATTTAGGTTGTTTCCAGATTCTAGCTATAGTGAATAGCGCAGAGATGAATAAAGAAGTACAGATAGTGTTTCTGCTATGTGTTTTTCGGTCTCTAGGGTATATTCCCAGGAGTGCTATTGCTGGATCAAATGGGAGCTCAATATCTAGCTTTCGGAGGAATGCCCATATTGTTTTCCAAAAGGGCTGGACCAGTCGGCACTTCCACCAGCAGTGGATGAGAGTCCCTTTTTTCCCCACATCCACGCCAGCACCGGTTGTTCTTGCTGTTTTGGATGTGTGCCAGTCTCTGTGGGGTGAGATGGTACCTCATTGTTGTTTTGATTTGCATCTCCTGATGATTAAAGATGAAGAGCACTTTTTCATATGCCTTTTGGCCATTCAATTTCTTCTTTTTGGAAGCTTCTGTTCATTTCTTCTCCCCATTTTTTGATGGGGTTGGCTTGCACAGCTATATTTTAAGAGTTGTGTTGCAAGGAATTGCCTTGCCTGGTGTAGAAACTGGCAGGCAAGGTCAAAATCTGTAGAACAGATCATTCAGAAAGTTTACCAGGACTCTCAGGCAAGGACTTTGCACACTTGCAATTGTTTCCTTCTTCAGAAAAACCTCAAGTCTACTGTACAGACCTTTCAAGTGAAAAGTACAGGCTCCCATGCATTATGTAGAATCATCTACTTCACCTAAACACTTAAAGATATGGACTCTAATCAAAATTACATCTACAAAAATACTTTTACAGCATCCTTTATGTTAGCAGTTAGTAATAACCAGAGACTATTCAAGTTTATATACCAAAAAGCTATCACAGTGTCTAAATTCAGTGTTGTGCCACTTCTTTCTATAATAATTGTTTTCTACTTTCTCTGACCATCCAGTTAGGAAAAGGTAAATATTTATACTGATTCTGTACACATTACCTTGAAGTGATGGAAGACAATTTTGTCTTTCATAGTACAGATGAGAGCAATGTTGAAATGGTTTTCCTTTGTTCAAGTTCAACATGGTATTGAAGGAATGCTGTTCTATATGGTTCCAAGGACTAAAACTATCAAATGAAGATATAATGAGAAAAGCATCTTCTTAATGAATTGCATTCTCACATCTATGTTTTGAATTGTATGGTCAAAGATGAAACAGATGTGAGTGGACAATGATTGGAAAAATAGCCTAGTTGCTGCAAAGACTTAAGCTTTGAGGGACCAATTGATCCAGATAATTTGTAGTGTTCTTTCATCTCAGAGTTCATTTTCTAATATTCTAATATTAGAAAAAACATGTTTTGAAATCAGCTCCAAATTTGAAAGCAAAGATCACCTGAGAAAATTTTAAAATGTTTCAAGCCTAAATAAAGCTATGTTCAGATATTTCATAGATTAAGATAAGATTTAGTATTTTATTTTATAATATCAATGTGAGGTAGATAATTACAAAGCTGTTCGTGATTGGGTTCAGTCATAGGGTGTTCCAACACCCTTCCCTCCACCAGTGTGCATTTCCCAACATCAATTAAGAATGAAAAGCTTTGACATAATTGAAGTTTTTAGTTTCTATGTTTATTCCATCTTTTTCACTAGTTTCAACTAGCTTATAAGATATCTCAAATGTTATAGCTTAAATATTTCATTCTTTTCTTATTTATTTTCTCAAAATACAGCTATTTTTGATAGTAAAAAAAACTAACTTGCTTAGTAAATATAACTGAATTGGGTGGTAAAAAATTCTGAGATAAAATTAACCTATAAAATGAAGTGTATTAATACACTATTTTGTTGTATTTTATAATAGAATGCATATGAAATATTTTCGGAAGCTATAAATTTCATCTTGGTATTGTCTATTCATTGATAGTAAAATTAAAGTAATCATTTACTGTTGGGCTCCTCATTCAGAAATTTTCTAATTTTTTTTCTAGATAAATTATTATTCATATCAAATTTCAGACAACCTATTTTATTACAGTTTATATGCATTATTGAAGAATTTATTTATAGTTCTTTAATCATGAAACCGAGTGAAATTTTATGAAAGGCATGTATTTCAGTTTTAGAAAAAGAGAGAAGAAAAGATACATGCCTGTAACTTAGAGCCTTCCTTGTTTTCCAGAGTATATTTGCTTTCCTTGTTTGTCCTTTAGAGCTAACACTTTACCACCAACCATTTTCTCTTGTTTGGTTTGGCAGCTAATGGATCATTTGAAGGCAGGAATTGAAGATGTGTGTGGCCAATGGAGTCACTACCAAGTGAGAGATAAGTAAGAAGCCTTAGTTTCTAGAATTGGAATTATGGGAATTTGTAGCATGGACAGCCTAAAAAGTTGGATCAGAAGTTTAAGTAAAACTGTAAATATTCCAGAGCAAGGGGATAAAGATGAAAGGGCCTTGAAGTTATGGCATAAAGCAACCAAATGGAATTTCTAAGGAAACAAGCAGTTTCATTTAGAAGCCACCATGCAGAGAACTAGGCTGCTTCAGAGTGAACCAGCAAAATCAATGAATAAACTTTAGGCAAGGATTTCTGCTAAAAACAAATGAGAATTTCAGCCATTGAATGATTAGCTTCATGAGGCCGAAAAGGAGTTTGGTGACTCATGAGGGGTCCTTAAGAAGGCATTCTTTTGCTGTAATGATTGTCCAAGCACCCATCTCTCTTGTCCACCGCATTTTGCATTCAGAGCTCATTATTTTCCCAAGTGTAGTTTATGGTCATGTTTCTCAGCTGTGTCATTTAAGTGCTCCCATTGTAGATGACTAAGAATAGAGCTTTGGAGCTTTATTTAACTATCAGGAGGAGGCAGGAGTTTGCACTAGTTTTCATAATCAAATGGAAGAAGATTTTACTCTAGTGCTGGGTTTAAGGACCCCAAGTTGGTGATGTAAAGATCTCCAAAAGATTGTCTATTATGGGAGCATTGGTCCTAAAACTGAATCTGAGCACATTTCAGTGAACTCTTTTTCATAAGGTAGAAATGATAATTAAAGTGATTCTTGTCATGTGAAAGTTATATAAGTAATTCTAGTGATCTGAAATTTATGTGATGAGTTTTAAAATTTCTAAATCATATGGTTCTTCTAATAACTAATGATTTAGAGGCCAGAACAATAGTACAGCAGGGAGGGTGTTTGCCTTGTACGTGACCAACCCAGATTTGATCCCTGGCATCCCATATGGTCCCCAAAGCACTACCAGGAATAATTCCTGAGTGAAGAGCCAATAGTTACCCACGAGCATCGCTGGGTGTGGTCCAAAGACAAACAAAAAACATTAAGAAAGATGTTTAATATTGTTCCATTCGTTAACTCTACACCTAACTTTCTTTTTTGGGGAACTGGAGTTTGGGGCCCCACCTGGCAGTTCTCAGAGATTACTTCTGCGTCTCTGCTTAGAAGTGTCCCTTGACAGTTGTCTGAGGTCCACGTGCATTGTAGGGGATTAAACTCAGGCTTACTGCATGCAAGATGAATACTTTATCTCCTGTTCTTCCTCTAGATCCCTGTACCTAATTTCCTAAGGTATATGTTAAGAGCCATCAGACACATACAATGCTAGAAAGGTTCTTACAGTCAGATGCATGAGGTTAGGAGGAAAGAGTGAAAGATCCTAAACAACTAATTATGAGAAATATGGAATACTCCATAGCCAAGATCAATGTTTCAAATTATCATAGCACATACATGGGGAGTGATTTTTTGAAAATAAATTAGTTCTTCAAGCAAAGAAGAATGTTAGAAGTTCAAGCAACTGGCCGGAGTGATAGCCCAGTGGGTAGGGCATTTGCCTTGCATGCAGCCGGCCTATGCCGCCCCTGGGTTTGATCCCGGCATCCCATATGGTCCCCGAGCACCACCAGGAGTAATTCCTGAGTGCAGAGCCAGGAGTACACGCTGAGCGCCGCCAGATGTGGCCCAAAAAGCAAAAAAAAAAAAAGTTCAACCAAGACATGGTTTATTTTAATTATATTGAAAAGAAATGGATATAAATCATGAAGGCTCAGAGGAAGTGATTCTATGGCATATTAGGAGATGGTATGTGACTAGCAGACTAGGACAAAGGCAGTCACTGGTATTGAACAATTCAAGATCACAGGTGAGTTGTGATCTTTGCTGTTCTTGATTAAGGGGACTGAGGACTATACAGAAACCAGACCCTCTCCTTAAAGAAGGCAGAAAGGTTTGAAAGGCACCGTTTCAACTCCAAGGTTGAAGGGTGACCCAAAAGGATCAGAAGTAACCTATTCAGAGCTAAACGTGCTGATCAGCGAATCAGTGTACTGAACCCATGGGAGACATGTCTGATAAAGAACATCCATTCACCCAGGAGCTGTATGTTCCCCTTCAGAAAAAAAAAATACACAAGCAGACAAATTGCTCTTTGAATGTAAAATGATTGCCAAGTGGTGAAAATTCCAACTCTAAACAAATGGTCGGTTTTGAAGGCATGGAATGCCTACGTGCAGCTCAGTTTAATGGGTCAGCCAGGGGTTCACTACAATAGTCAGTGGCCATCAGCGTCTAGTCTATTTAGTCTCCATCATTCAAACTGGCAGGACATATGTGGGTTCTCCTCCCTTCCCTTAATTGGCAGGATTCAAAATGATCTGCAGCATAATGGGACAAAACTACTGTAACTACTGGGCCATTTAAACTTATTGGGTTCTGGTTGAATAGCCCAGTATTACTGTAAAGTGCAGCTGCCACCGTTATGAGCTATTAGAATGGAACACTTGTTCAAAAGCTGCAACCCCCTCATTTCTGCTCTTACAATTGGAGCTGGGCTGGGCTGGGCCTCCCTCACTCCCCACTTATGCACACTTTTTGCCCTGATTGCAGCTTGTCCCTTCCTTTTGTTTAGTTGATTTTCAATGGATTCAGGCCAGTAGGCCATTCTTGCTTATTTTAAAAGATGCAGAAGTTCTTAAAACTGTTTTCAAAGGCTATAAATCCAGGCATTGGTCTGTTGTTGCTGGTGTTGTTTTTTTTTTTTTAGAGTAAAGTTAAGTGGTAAACTGTTTTAAGAAAAACAATCATTGCATACTACATATAGAGACTTCAAAATGTTAGTTTTCTTCATTTTTAGGTTCAAGAAGTTCGATCATAAATATTTAAGGAAAATACTAATCCGAAAAGAACCTGCCAAAATCAAGCATTGTTTCATTATACAAGAAACTGGAAATGAAGCAAGCCATTGAGATGGTCGAGACAGGAATTCTGAGTTCTACAGCCTTTGCTGTACCCCATCAGTAAGTCTACTCACTCTTAGATCTGAACTTTTTTTTTTTTAATTTTTTTATTATACCACAGTGAAACATACAATTACAAAGGTGATCATAATTGGTTCTTGGTAATACAGTATACCAGCACCCATCCCTCCACCAGTGCCCCATTTCCACCACCAATGTACCCCACCCCCTCCTGCCCACCCCCCATGCTGCCTTAATAGCAGGTACCCCAGTTTCCTCTCTTTCTCTCTCTGTCTCTCTCTCTCTGTCTCTGCATCTCTCTGCCTCTTCTTTTACACATTGTGGCTAGCCCTGCAGATATTTAGAGTTTATCACTTAAGTCTCTTTGTGTATATTCAATGGTGAGTCTTAATCTGCCATTACCATTTCCCACATTTAGTAAAACACTGGTATCTATTTATGTCGTATTAATGAATGCAGTCATTCTATATCTGTCCTTTTCCTTCTGACTAATTTCACTCAGCATGATAGTCTCCATGTCCCTCCATTTGCAGGTAAACTTCATAATGTCATCTTTTCTGACAGCCGCATAGTATTCCATAGTGTAGATGAACCACAGTTTCTTTAGCCAGTCCTCTGTTCTCGGGCATTTAGGTTGTTTCCAGATTCTAGCTATAGTGAATAGCGCAGAGATGAATAAAGAAGTACAGATAGTGTTTCTGCTATGTGTTTTTCGGTCTCTCGGGTATATTCCCAGGAGTGCTATTGCTGGATCAAATGGGAGCTCAATATCTAGTTTTCGGAGGAATGCCCATATTGTTTTCCAAAAGGGCTGGACCAGTCGGCACTCCCACCAACAGTGGATCAGAGTCCCTTTTCCCCACATCCACGCCAGCACTGGTTGTTCTTGCTGTTTTGTATGTGTGCCAGTCTCTGTGGTGTGAGATGGTACCTCATTGTTGTTTTGATTTGCATCTCCCTGATGATTAAAGATGAAGAACACTTTTTCATATGCCTTTTGGCCATTCGAATTTCTTCTTTTTTGGAAGCTTCTGTTCATTTCTTCTCCCCATTTTTTGATGGGGTTGGCTGCCCTTTTCTTGTGGAGTGCTACCAGTGCCTGATATATCCTGGATATTAACCCCTTGTCAGATGGGTATTGGGTGAATATCCTTTCCCACTCTGTGGATTGTCTTTGTATCTTGGTCACCATTTCTTTTGAGGTGCAGAAGCTTTTTAGTTTTATATAATCCCATTTGTTTATCTTTGCTTCCATTTGCTTGGTCAGTGGTGTGTCATCTTTAAAGATACTTTTCGTTTCGATGTCGTAGAGCGTTTTTCCTATGTTTTCTTCGATGTACCTTATAGATTCATGTCTGATGTTGAGATCTAGAATCCATTTTGATCTGACTTTTGTGCATGGCGTTAGAAGGAGGTCTAAGTTCATTTTTTTTACATGTAGCTGCCCAGTTTTCCCAGCACCATTTGTTGAAGAGGCTTTCTTTGCTCCACGTAATATTTTTGCTCCTTTATCGAAGATTAAGTGGTTGTATATTTGAGAATGTGTTTCAGGATACTCAGTTCTATTCCATAGGTCTACAGGTCTGTCTCTATACCAATACCACACTGTCTTAATTACAACTGCTCTGTAGTAGAGCTTGAGGTTGGGGAAAGTGATACCTCCCATCTTCTTTTTCCCAAGGATTGCTTTAGCTATTCGTGGAGTTTTATTATTCCATACAAATTTCAGGAGTGTTTGTTCAGTTTCTTTTGAAGAACATCATGGGTATCTTTATAGGGACCGCATTGAATCTGTATAAAGCTCTAGGGAGTATTACCATTTTGATAATGTTGATCCTTCCGATCCATGAGCAGGGAATATGTCTCCATTTCCTCAGGTCTTCTTTTATTTCCTGAAGTAACGTTTTGTAGTTTTCTTTGTAGAGATCCTTTACATTCTTTGTCAAACTGATTCCTAGGTATTTGATTTTCTGCGGCGCAATTGTGAATGGGATAGTTTCTTTAATGTCCCTTTCTTCTCTTTCGCTGTTTGCATATAGGAAGGCCATTGACTTTTGGGTATTGATTTTGTACCCTGCTACTCTGCTATAGGAATGTATTATTTCTAGGAGCCTCTTGGTAGAGAGTTTCGGGTTTTCCAGGTATAATATCATGTCATCTGCAAATAGTGATAACTTGGCTTCTTCCCTTCCTATCTGGATGCCCTTAATGTAGATCTGAACTTTTAATGTTAGAATTGCAAGGGACACTATCCAGTTGTTCCATTAAAAGATTATTGGTATAAAAAATTAAAATATAAGAAAACTTTTTTTAATGCTCAACCTATTTTGTCTTATTTTGGAAGAATGTTCTTTTTTTCCCTGCTTTATAGGCCACACCGAGCAAGGCTCAAGGGCTCAGGTGACCATATGGGATGCTGGGGATAAAACCCTGGTTAGCCACATGCAAGGGAAATGCCCTACCTGTTGTGTTTTCACTCCTGCCCCTTATCTTATTTCTAAAAGCTATTTTTTAGCAAAAGTTCCCTATATATAATTGTATGGCACCTTGGGAAGAAATGGAAAGTGACTTTAAATAATTATAGCATATTTTATTGTACTTCATCTTCCTGATTAGTATTTTCTACTCTTTATTCTCTTCATTTGGTTCTACTATTCCGCACAATAATTTCCCACATGCAGTTTTTGAGTTATTGAAAGAGAAAGTTGCTTGTTGTCTTAGTCAAGATCTGTGCAAGAATGTGACTTTTTCCATAAGGCCAGTTTTTGTGAAGTCAACTTTGGAATAAGAGCAAGGAGGGGGACTGACTTTTTGTGGAATGGGCAATCTTAGGACTTGTGCGGCTATGGGACATGTTTGTGTGGAGCATCTAGAAACCAATCATCCCAAGTACTGGCTAAGTCATTCTTTTTTTTTTTTTTTGGGTCACACCCGGCAATGCTCAGGGGTTTCTCTTGGCTCTGCACTCAGGAATTACTCTTGGCAGTGCTCGGGTACCATATGGGATGCCAGGGATCGAACCTGGGCTGGCATGGGCTGGCAGCGTGCAAGGCAAATACCCTATCTGCTGGACTATCACTCTGGCCCCAGTAATTCTTAAAACTGTTGTAACATTCCACAGTTAATAAGAGCACCTTGAGCATCACAATAATTAAGTCACCTCTTAGAGATACCAAATATCTTCCAAGAAATAGTTTCTGAATGGAGAAGATTCCTCATCAGATACATTTAGGATAAGGAAAACAGCCACACCCTTCCTGTTTCTTCTGCAAGCAATAACACTTAATCATGAGCTTCAATTACATCCTCAGGTTTGAAAAGCAACTTGAAAGAAAAGCTAAGAATAGACAGCAATAAATTGTCACCATTGCCTGAGTGTTATTTTTCATTCTTTACTTGCTAATGAATCAAAACCTACCAACCCCTTTTCACATGGCCTAGGAAAGAATGAAACCAATATCCTGAAGACATAGTTCTTAAACAGAAAGTTTTCTGTATTAGCTCCCAGTGATACTTCTGGTGCTTCATCTTCATCTGCCCACTAAATGACTTTTAAGGAAACTTACAATAATTGAATGAAAATGTACTAGCAAATATTTATTGACAATTCCATGCTGTTCAATTGCAGAAGCACAAGAAAAACCAAACAACACTAATTTTGGTTTTCAATTTTGAATGTTGAGTTTTACCTCTGTGGAAAATTTTTCATTGATCGCTATTTTTTAAAAATACAGTGTTTAGGGGTTGGGGAGATAGAACAGCACACAGGGTGCTTGTCTTGAAAAGTAGCCAACCTAGATTTGATCCCCCTCATATAGTTCCTGGAGTATCACCGAGAGTTATCCCTGAGTGCAGATCCAGGAGTAAGCTCTGAATGTGATTGGGTGCACCCTCAAACAAAAACTAAACTAAACTAAAAATAACCACATAACTTAATTACAATTTTTTAGCACCCTCCAATGTTAGGTACAGTGTAAAAAGTTTCTCATCTGTGCTCAGCTTGTTCCTTGGGCATTAAATCACTTGATCACTTGATCACTTGAATCCCATTATTCATCTATTTGCTCGAGGGGCGCCAGTAACATTTCCATTGGATCCTATCACATGCCAATGTAGCCCAATGGCATCTGGTTGATTCAGAATATGAAGAGCCTCAAACCGTTCCTTCAGGGTCTTTACAAGGAAGTCTGACCATCTTGTAGGTGGGTGGCCACGTGATCTTTTGACATCCCGTCGGTAAAGGCTCTAGTCCAGCGGTCGTCTCCAAATGGCATTACATGTCCAGCCCATCTGATTTTCGATGCCTTGGCAAACGAGACAGCGTCCCTGATTTTGGAATAGCGACAGAGGTAGGAGCTCCGGATTCTTTCTCTCACTTGAGTGAGATATTCCAAGCATAGCTCTTTTGATTCCTCTCTGGGAGACCCATATAGCATTCTCATCCTGCTTTCGTAGGGCCCAGGTCTCTGAGGCGTATGTTAATGCAGGGAGAATGGTGGAGTCAAAGAGATGTGCCTGGAGCTGGAGGTTCTTTTTCCTTTTAGCTATTTCTTTGATGCCTTTGAAGGCATTCCATGCCACTCTCTTCCTCCTGCACAGCTCGCGTTTTAGGTCGTTCATCATGTTGACTTCTTGACCTCGGTACAGAACTGCTGCATTCAGAGATGTCTGTTCCATTGAGAGTGAATGGAGCCTCTGGAACTAGTTCATTTTTTCATAAACATAGTTTTCTTTTAGATTCAGCTGTAGACCTATCTTTCCACATTCTCGGTTGAAGTCAGCCAGCATTTGTGCACCACCAATTAATTCTGTGACAGATTTTCTGCCCTTGGGGAGGTAGCTTTCTAGCATCAAATTAATGAAATATAAGTGTAGCCCAAATATAACATTATGAATTTATGAATAAATGGCAAGCCTTCTTTGGCCCCCAAATTTTGACCTGCTCTTGAATGATGAATGAGAGCACAGAGAGGTTAAAGGGCTGGACAGAGTCAGGATGTATGGGCCAAGGTGGTCATCCTCAAATGGCCTGCTTGCTATTAATGTGAGCCCTTGGTGTAGGAATGTTGGGACACTTATCTCAAATGAAAATCAGTTAATCATGTGCTAAAACATATCTTGCATATCTATATTACATTGCATCAGCCATACGTAATTTCCCCCTGCTTCTGACCACAAAGAAAACTTTTTAAGCCAGATTTATTTAGAGGAGAACTCTCATCAATTATTTTTTAGATACTGATTCAAGATTAGTAAAAGAGTATTATAGATTAGAAATTATTGCATTCCTCTTGTAACTCAAAAAATTAGTTAACTGAGATGAGCAAGGATATATTTAAGATTGATAATATAAGTTTAGTATTTAAATTATACTTTTTGATTTCATCAGAAATCTGGGAGGCGTTAAGCAAAAGGAATTCCCCTCCTAAGATGAAAACAATTTATTTCTTAAAATACAGACTTTCATATAATAATAGAAGGAGATGTGTGCACTAAGCTCATTTTCTATTTCATATTGAATAAAATGTACTTATTTTCTATCTTTGGGTGATAAAGTAACTTTCTACAATACGTTAGATATCTGTTCCCTTCAGGAGAAAACCACCAGTTCTGTGTCCTTCAGGAAAATGCCACCACCAGAAATTGTCCATCCATAGTGAATACATTTGATTTTATGGGATTCCATTACTTTTTATACCCTAAACAACACTGTAAAATAGAATAAGTTGAATATATACTTTATGGTTATTTTAAATATGAGAAACATAATTTTACCAATGAGTATTGTTCCTATAAATATCAGACAAATATTCTGAAATTCTATAAATATGTACCTAATATTAAAGAATAGTAAATTGCCACAAAAGTGTGGGAGTCAGAGGTTAGGTATGACAGAGAATGGAACAGTGTGCTAATAATTGTCGAAAGTGCTAATACTAACCTAGAACTGAGCATTAAGTACAGGCATAAAGATACACATGATAACCTCTAAATGTATTTATTGTAATCCAAATGTGTAAGGGAAGGAAGAGAGAAAAAGAGAGTGAGAGAAAGAAAAATAAAGAACCTGCCATAGAGGCAGGATAGGGAAGGAGAAGGGAATCAAGGACATTGGTGGTTGGAGATGTGCACTGGTGGAGGGATGGGTGCTGGAACACTGTATGACCAAAACCCAAATATGAACATCTTTGTAATTATATATCTTACTGTGGTATAATAAAATATTAAAAGATATAACAAGGCAAATGATACATCTTAAAGACATGACTTGTAGTAGGCATTTGAATATACTTATTTCCATCTCCCTCTTTTTATGTTTGCTTATACAGATACAAGCACAGATCCTAACTAATAAAACTATAGTCAAAATATATTAAAAAAATAAAGGAATAGTAGTTTTATAAAGCCATGGGCATTTATAGCTATTTAACTTCAAAATGATTTAAAACACCTCAAGTTTTGACATGTAGTTTATTAAAAGGAATAATTAAATATTAGTTTAGTGAAGCATTAACCTTATTTTTGTTTATGTATAAATTCATCGCATACTAACAGATACCAGTTTACATTTATACATTTTTTATACTAAAGACTCTGGAATGAAGATTCTGCTACTATTTTTACTCATGTAATCAAACAATTGTGCTGAGGAGAGCTTGTCACTCCTTACTTATTTTATTTGTCATCTTGGTGGTGTTCCGAAAGAGAAAGAGCAACCAACCATGCATGGGAGAGTTGATGGGTGCTAGTGTTTGCTCAGTGGACGTATTCTAGCATATGTTTTCCATGAATTTACTTTACAAAGCTATTAGAGAGGCAGAGCTCTCCTAAATGAATCAGAATATGGTATATTATTTTGAATAATTAATAATGTGGCATGAAATGGACTGTTGGATTTTATATCTGTAATGCTGTTTTAGGATAATAAACTTTTTACCTCATATCACCCAGTTTTTAAAAGATAAAAACATGTCTTTTTTATTAAAATGCATTTAGATTCAGATTTTGTCAGTTTTTTGTTTATTTGTACTTTTATTTTGAGGGCTGCATCCAGTGGTGCTTAGGGCTTACTTCAGGCTCTGTGCTCAGCAATCACTCCTAGGAGTATTTTTTTTCTTTTTTTCTTTTTTTTTTTTTTTTTTTACTCCTAGGAGTATTTGGGGTACCATGTAAGGTTCCAGGGATTGAAATAATATATATTTGATTTTTAAAAGCAATGGAATTACCACAAAACTGTCACAGAAAGCAATGAATATTTTCTTTCTGGCTAATGAATATGTATGTCTGTAATAAGTTTTTTATTTATAATTTTACCTTTTTATAAGCCTGGAAATAAATTTTTCTAAGGGTTTGGTTTTTCCTGTGCTCATGTCATGATCGTTTAATGGATGATTTTACTAAAGAAATAAAAACTCCATATATCATTCTTCCCAAGCTAAGTTTTCCCAGGTGTGAATTGATAATCATTTCTTAGGTGTGCATCAGTTAGAAATGTTGCTTGGGGTGGGGGCCTTTTTACTCAACCAGAAGCCTAAATGAAGTTCTTTAAGTCTGGTCTTTCCCAAAGTGGTCAGTTACTGGCAGGGGAGAATTAGAAGTTAGGTCTGCTTCTATCTCATTTAAGTTTGCCATTTTCTTCACCAATCAACTATATAATCATACCAAAAATGAACTGTATGATTAGCTATTGTTTCTGTTCAGTGGTTTTAGTTATATCTACAAGCTTGTGTGCAGATTGTGGCAATATGTGGGTTAGCCAAATGAATTTTTCTTAAAGGACATTTGAAGAGTTGGGTTGAAATGCCCTGATAATAATGTTTAGATCACCGAGGGTGGGGACTGAATACCAAGTGTTGACATTTGTAACTCTGAGATATGGAAACTCTGATTTCAATTAATTTCTGAAAGGTCATCAGTCAGTCTCTAGATAGTATTTGCAAAGTAAATACTAGCCTCCACTGATATCTAGTATCAAAGCCCTTAAAAATATTTGAATTTTTACCAATTGTGCATGAGTTACAAAATGTCCTCACTAATTATGTCTGTGTTACTGTTAATATGGGGGAGGGGAGGGAGGTCATGATCATTAAATTTGGCTCTGTATTGAAATGGTTAACAGTTCACCTTTGTGGTCAATTGCTCTAAGAACAGTAACGATCAGATAGTAGTGGTGATGCTATCACATATGGTCTCCAGAGCCCACTAGGAGTGATCCTTTAGTACAGAGCCGGGCATAAGACCTGAGCACAGTCAGGTATGATGCAACACTCCTTGCTCTTCCCTCCTTTAGTAAAGGAAGTCAAGACATACATACTGGCATTTGCTGAATGATAGTACAGTGAGAAGGGTGTTTTCCTTGCATACAGCCAACCTGGGTTCAATCTCTGGCCGCCATATGGTTCCCTAAACACCACCATGATTAAATTCTCAGTGCAAACCAGTGCAAACCCTAACTATCAATGGGTGTGCCACCCCCGATAAAGGACATTTCATATAAATGTTCTTAAATAGTGAGGTTTATGTAAACAGGGATTGGGGAACATAGAACTTAAGTGATTGATACTTTGGTGTCATTCTTGACAAGGTTGAAGAATAATGCTTGACTTTCTTATACTGATGTTCCCAGGGCCCAACGAATACAAAGAATCAAAAGGCTTTCCCCAGAAGATGTGGAGTCCATGAGGGAGATTCTGACGCATAACATGTATCAAGTTCGACAAAGGGTATGCACAAACCACCAGACATGTCACTAATGTCTGTCTTTGGAACCAGGCCCTTAGTAAATTATTGTTTGTATTATGCTCTCTAGAACAGTCTTCTTGCTGAATAATTTTTCTTGTCTTAGTTTGAAGAACTGACGCTTACAGATACGTTTCTGCAACCAAGTTGGAATCTGTGGTATAAAAAGAAGTGCAAATCCAACTGCTGGCCCTAGGGGTCAGGCTGTCCTAGTCTAGTAATCTAGTGCTTTCCAGAATCATCAGGTCTCTTCTGCCACCCTCCAGTCAAGGTCAAATGTGGCATTCAGGCACTAAGCCACAGAAAAAAAGATGGGACTGAAGTGTGTATCAATGGCTAGATATTGAGAACCAGTTGTGTAATTCTTATCAACTGCAATAATAGCCCTAGAAAACAGATTATTTAAATTAGCATATTAAAATGGCAATGCCGAAGGCCTAAATAAAAAGGAGATACACTAAGCATATTTTTTGTAAGAAGGTATGCGGTCTATATCAGCACTTGAGAACTGACCCAAAGTATAGAGTAAGCTCATTCCTGGAGGCAGGGTACGTTCTTCTGAAACTTTGATATAGTGAATGGTTTTTAGATGTATAACCACTAATTAAGAGGATTTTTTTTCTTAGTGTGAACATTCAGCAGAGTAGAAAGTACAGGAGATACAGCATTTTCCTTACATGAAAACACCCCTGATTTGATCACCAACCCTGCACATTGTCCCTTGAGCACTTTGAAGAATGATCTCTGAACTCAGATCTAGGGGTAAACTCAGAGCACTCTTGGGTTTGACTTAACACCCCAACTTTTACTCGCCCCTTGAAAGTGGGAGGATTCAGTTGCCCCCCCATGCCAAATATGTGCTCAAAAAGTAATAAAAAAATGTTATCTAGTTAAGTCATATAGGTAAAAGACCTCAGTTTCAAGTAGAATCTGCTGAAGTTGGCAAAGTTGATTTCTGGCTTATTCAAGGCTACAAAACCAACTTGAGTTAAGAACTCTGGTCTCCCAAACACTTACCAATGATCCTTCCATGTCTGGAGTCTTCTGTAAGACAGTAAAAGGTTTCAGCTTCCGGTTTCAGAAAGCTCAGTAACTGAGGAGGCAGATATCAGTGAAAGGTTTTTCGCCTGCTGATAGAATGTAAGGCATCATCAATCATAGCACACTTAAAAGAAGTGCGACAGCTTTAAAATCATTCCAAGTGAAACAGTTTCAGTAATACTATCACTTTTGCCTTAGATAAATAGCATTGAGTTTCCTGGTTTGTAGAGCAGGAGCTAGTTTAGTGAGAACCAGAGCCTCAAAGGATGCCTGGTACTAGGCTTCTCCCCATAGTCCCAGTCAGACTTACCTCAATGCACATATGCTAAAACACAGTATTAACAGGAAATCCATGAAGGAGACCCTAGTTCTTTAGGGTTTCCCCACCTGACAGGTATTCTGTCCTTGCCCTCTACTGACCAAACAATAGTCTAATGATAAACCTTAATCTCTTTTGCAATTTTTTGTTAAATAATGAGAAACTTAAGAGTTAGCATTTTCTTTTCATATCAAGAATTATCTTATGCATACCATGGAGGGATTGTCCCCACTTGCCCAGGATTTTATCCCAGACTCCATCTTGCTACCTTTCTCATCTTACTCTATCAGAAAACTTCATTCTTGACAATAAATTTCTAGGTTTGCTCCAGAGGCAACTCCATACTCCCCATTAAGTTATTCATGCCTTGTCACATGCATTCTCTCTTCCTAGAGAAACATCCTTGCATCTTTCAAGATTCAGCTCAGTGTACACCTTTACCACCTAATTCTGGATTAAGGGCCATTTTCTCTAGAGCAGGTTTTCAACCTCTGGCCAATGGACCAGTGTTAAAGGGATGGAAGCACACTGTAAACTCCTGCAGATATCCAATATCTGAGCACAGAACAGTAAATGCTTATTTATTTGATTCTCCCACAAGATTTCAAGCCTCTTGAAGACCAGAATTCTAATGAAAATATTTTTTTAAATTCTGTGATATCAGGTACATAGAGTTTTGGATCTGTTGCTGCTGAATTGAATATTGAAAGTTCTATTAACCAGGCAGGAAGGGTCCTGGTACTATAATCTAATGGAACCTACCAGCCCAGATGTAATAGGGCATTTCGCGAGTGAATTCAGAATAAGAAAAAGAATCAGAAGAAGATCTTCTTTGGTACCTTGCAGGCATCTGTCTGAGCACTGATGATCTATGACCCAAGACAAGTATCTTAGAAGAGCACCACTAAGGAGTAACAGGAAATGCTCAGACGGAAGCTCACATGGAGCAATTGGAAGAGCTCTGTTGGCTGGACCCAACAGCCCCACCACAGATCTGTCCTGATTTGGGGTGGGAAATCCTGTCAATGACCTATCTCAGGAGTTCTGGTACTTTTCTCTAATTGAAGGAAGTGCTCACATGACCTCTGGTAGCCATGTGCTCCAGCATTTGGTTTGTGAGCTTTCTATGACCTTGTATGGGTACTGCTCTTGCATATTTGATATTCCATTTTTTCTCTAGACACTTTCATACAACAAATACAATCTCAAACCCCAAACAAGTGAGAAGCAAGCAAAAGAGATTCTGATTCGCCGTCAGAACACTTTGCGGGAGAGCATGAGGAAGGGCCACAGCCTGCCCTGGGGAAAACCGGTAAGATGTACTAGTCCAGAGACAGTCTCCCTCATCTCCCCACTCTCTCTCTCTCTCTCTCTCTCTCTCTCTCTCTCTCTTTTAATTAAAGCCTGGTTTCCAGCTTAATACAAAACTAAGGTACAGGAACAATAGCAAAGTCAACATCTTTGATCTTAGTGTCTTAGGAATCAGAAACATGTTTCCATGTAATATGTAGCAGCAAACTAACCTTCAGGTTGATCATAAAGTGTCAATACTTCTAGATTAAGTCTAAACCAGACTCTGGTGGTCAGAGATGGAGAATTCTGGGGAACTTCCAAGCAAGTGACTTCTAGGAAGCTTCTTACTCATCCAGGAAAGTATAAGGGGAATTTGCTCTTGCTATAATTCTTGGGCCACATTTTCCTCTAACCCATGTTGCACTTAATTATTGGAGCTACATGAAATCGATCTTCCTGGGACTTCTGAATGGAGGGAGATTTAGAGTGGAACCTATCTGAAAGGAACTGTGGGAGAAATTTTTAGATAAGTTTTATTCTATCAAAAGAGGGAAAGGAAATAAATACATAGAAGCACTCACTTTCCTTAAACAAAAATAACTGAAAATCAGTAATCCAAACAAGGTATTGCACTGTCAGTCTATGTCCTTCACTCATTTTAAATGCTGTCTAAAGCTATAAATGGCATAGCTAACTCTATCTTTGTTTCTACTTGTTATCCACAGACCGGTCCCAAAAAATATTCGCTACCTCTCCTTTCCCTATAGCAATCCTCAGTCAGCAAGAAGAGATGAAAGAGTTGCTGAATTCACAGGTAACTTAAAATATTTTTAATTGAGTCACATTGAGACAAACAATTACTAAGTTGTTCATCATTTGATTTCAGTCATATAATGCTCAACATCTGTCTCTCACCACTGTATATATCCCACTACCAATGTCCGCAGTTTCCCTCCAGACCACCCCAAACCACTCTGTCTGCCTCTAGAGCAGGAACTTTCCTAACTTTCCTCTCTGTGTCTCTTTCTCTTTCTCTCTCTCTCTTTTCCTCTCTCTCTTTCTCCCCTTTTGGACATTATGGTTTGCAACACAGGAAAACAGATACTAAAAGGCTATCATTTACAACCTTTGCATGCTTTCAACATTCAGTTCTTGTCCAGAGTGATCTTTCTAACAATCATTGTCATACTTTTCTATCCTAACTTCCCTTCTCACAAGTAACTTCATGAACAACCACTTAAAATAACTTCAAATATTTATCCATTATTCAATAGATTTTAGAGGTTATTCAAGGTTAGACTGAGATAGACTTTGATGTGTATCTGGGAACAGTTATTTGAATTTACTTTCTCTCCAAACTTGACATCTTTTTGTCCCAGAATAGTTAGGGAATGGCCAGGGGTCTATAGAAGAGAAGCATAATGTTACTCCACTGGGTGGTCCCTAGTTAACAAGGCTGTGGCTTGGAGATCACCCTCTTTTCTCAACCACTCCTTGTCCTCTGGCGCCTGGACATTGCTAACTCTTATAAGTTTATTTGGTATTGTAAGCTGGGCTTACTTGGTGTGGTAGCAGAGGCCCCCTTCCAGAACACCTCTATGCCCCAAGACTGCTTGCAACTCATTAAAGTACTCTCTAGGTGGCATGGTGATGGCATCACTCCAAGAATAAATGTACCTAATAGTTAAAAATAAAGTTGTCAAAAATATTTAAGTTTTACAGTACAGTTCTGCCACTGGTGCTAAAATGTGATCTGTATTTTTTTTAAAAATCACACAACAAATAAACAACTACTCAAAGGATTCTGCCATGCCTAATGAAAACAAACCCTGGGATACAGTCTTAGAATCATGAACTGGAGACTCTAAATGGTGGTGGAATGGCAAGGATGGGAGCCTGGAATAATAGGGAGGTAACTTAACACAGGTGGGGGTATGCAATGTAGCAGTATTGCAAGTATAAAACAAGAAAATCAATAATGTGGTAAACTACATTATCTATAAAATATGGATAAACTAAATTTGGGGCTAGAGCCATAGCACAGCAGGGAAGGCATTTGCCTTCCACCAGGCTGACCTGGGTTCAAATCCTGGCATCCCAGATAGTCTTCCCGAGCACCTCTAGGAGTAATTGTGCAGCCTGGAAAAAATAAGTATTGTTTTTTTATGTTTCATATATTTTACCACTAGAAAACAAAACCATGTGGGAGCGGATAGAGGTGACTAGAGATCTATCTGAGATTCACCAGCTAGATTCTGCCCTGGCCAACAGAAATAGTTTCCCTATTTATTTTTCACCCCCTTCCAGAAATTAAGGTGCTGGTTAGGTAGAAGATAACATAACTCAATATTCAGATTTTGCTGTAAAGTTCTCCGTTGAGCACTCCCTGGAAATGCCCTATTGGGCACTGATCTGGAGAAAGATTATAAATGGCCATTTTTTTTAAATAGTTCTCTCCCCTTTCCTCCTTCCTCCTTCTACTTTCTAGTCAACCTTTCCTCCCATTTTGGACATATCTAATGAAATAAAATTTGGGTAAGCCTTCAAATGATTGCCCAAGCCTTTTTCTAGCACTTAAAACTCATTTTTCAATGGCCAAGAAGCCAAAACTAGATTCTCTGTTGTTAGGAGGGTAAGCCCAGGTGTGGATGGAAATCAGAAAGTTCTTGGGGGTGGGGATTGGGAAGAGAAAGGTGTAACTTGAGGGCAGAAGCATCAGGCCATTGTTTTCCTAGGTAATGTTCCAGGTACCAGAGGATCTGGAGGAACTCTGGTCCCATGCCAGATACTGAAGCACAAAATAAAGGGCAGTGATTAACAAAATAGGCAACTATTTTAATATTATCTTTATTCAAAGCAATTTATTGTCCCTACAACTTCACCACCCCACCACCCCCAACTTGTAGACCACCTTATGAAAGTATTTTGGTCACATTTAAAAAAAAAACATGATTCAGTAGGGCATTTTAAGGGTTTCTGACATCACACAATTTAAATACATTTTTGTTAAGCTAAAAGTTTGGACACATTAGTTTTACTTATTGATTTTTTTTAATGTTTTCTTTTTGTTTTGAGGAGAGGAGAAAGTACAAAATGGGAAAAAAAGCTGTTTTAAGACTCAAATATAGAGGTATAAAATACTCTATATTTTTATACTCAAATTCTTGTTGGTACATTTAAAGTGAAATAAATGCATAAGGTTAAAACATCAAGGACTTGAGAAAAATTGTGAAATATATTCCTTTGAAGAGAAATGAAATAGTGAAAGGACAGTGTCCTGGCCAGAGTTTAGGTCTTCTAGAGGAGATATTCTCTAGTTGGCTAGCAGTTTACCTCAACATTTTTTTCTTTCATGTCCTTCTTTACCTATGGAGTGAGCATTATAATGGTATTTATTTTAAAAGGTTGTTATGTAGATTAAATGGTATAGTAAGTATAAAGTGTTCAACACAACGGTAGGCACATATTTCTCAGTAAATGGGTGTTGCTATTGTTATAACTGTCATTTTTATGCTCCATCCTCAATCTACTCACTCTCATATCTCCTTCATAGGATGCCAGCTAGTCTAGGTTTCCAACTAAATATTACTCTTTGCTGTGGTGCTCTCTGATCTCTGGATCCTCAAGACTGTTATTTTTGTGTCAAGAGGAGGAAAATCAGGTTTAATACTTTTAGATAAATACTAATTAAGAGCTATCCAGATGAAAACTAACCATCTGCTTATCATAGTACCAAATAACTAACATTTGTTTTAGCACTGGTCTTAATAATATAACTATCTTTGTGCCTTATGGCCTAATGCCTATAGTCAGTTGCTGGCTTCTTTGCTGGCCCCTCTGAGAGTAGCAGTCTAAAACAAAGAACATTAAGACAATAAGAAAGTTGTATCTGGGACTTAAGGGATAGTACAATAAGTAGGGCACATGTCTTGTAAGCAATCATCCTGGGAAATTCCTCATCATCTCTTGTGGATCCTCAAGTCCTGCCAGGACTGATCCTTGAGTGCAGGGTCAGGAGTGATTTCTGAGCACTTTTTGGGTGTGAGATCTAAATAAATAAATAAAGCTGAGTCTAGGAGTTGGAATCTCGAGGGCATCTACTTCACTACAAACTCTTGCTGTCTTGATATTACATTCTGACTCTCATCTCAAACCATCTTCTTTCTTTTCCTTGTCCTGTTTTCTTAGATAATGACAGCACTGATTCAGAATTCCTGTCTGTTATGTTTCACCCACACTCTCGGACAGACTCACATCAAGTACATCAACTGACACAAGAAGTAATTCCAATGAAGAGTTTTCACAGGAGAGAGAAGCCAACCAACTTGAGCTTATCGAAGAAATACAAGCCAGGAAGAGTATGTTGGAAGAGAGAGAAGGGTGGCTATAAGGCCCAGACCACTCTTTCATGCAGTAAATGAGGAGTATGAATCTGGAGAGGAAAGTGAGGAAGACACCTCTGAAACTGGGTCGAGATGGTCAGCTGAGCACAGACACATCAGGGACCATCACAAGTTGCACAGTCCTTTGCTCCAGAGAAAATAGTTTTTTGATCCACAAGACTGTGTTGTTTTCCTGAGTTCATCTTCCTATTGAGACAAAAGACTTTTCAGAGTTTGGAAGAGAGTCCTTGAATTCACTGTTTTGGTTGCTCTTAGATGTGCTTGTATAAGAGGCCAGGTCATATTTTGGAGAACTATGTACAAGGTTGCTTGCTGCCAAATTATTTGTAGATGAAGTCCTGTGAGTTATTGACTTTATTCTTCCTATAATAGCTCCATAAGAATTTCTGAGTAACCACATAATTTATTGATATATAAATTTAATTAATCAGTAATCACCCTTAACCATGTGTACAACTCAAAATCAAGTCACTGTTTGGGAAAGGGTCTTAGAAATGTCCTGAATTCACCTCCTGTGTTTGTGAATATGGCCTC
Organism: Cryptotis parvus; assembly: GCA_021461705.1. Lineage (NCBI taxonomy): Eukaryota > Metazoa > Chordata > Mammalia > Eulipotyphla > Soricidae > Cryptotis > Cryptotis parvus. The sequence goes on from JAJIBD010030758.1 coordinate 28,127, forward strand.
TTTGCCTAAGACCGTAGAGGAAATCATTGACTCTACAAAATGAGAGTTTTGTACAGTATTTATCCTGTATGAAAACACTGATTTTGATCATCATTATGCAATTTTATATATATTAGAGATAAAGTTTTTTATATAATTGCTATACTCATTATTAACAATGATAAATTCCATACATACTATAGGGTGAATCTGTTAACAATGGGTTTATAGCCTATTTAATAATTGAATTATTTATTTCAAAAGGAAATATTATGGGAAATAATAAACAATAAACAGGTATTAATAGCAGTTAACTTAAAAAAGTTATTTATTAGATGTGCATTGTAGATTTTGATATTTTCCCTTAGGGTTTGAAGCTTTTTCACAATTCAACTTTTTATTTTCATTCTCCCCAAACTTGACCTTGAATTTTGCACTCTAGCTCACCAATTTTGCTAAAAGGCTATCATTGTTCCTTCTTTCTCCCATCTATACCTGTCCCTTTTCAATCTCTTCTGGGAACTCATAGAGAGCACATTTTTTTTCAGTGCTATTTAATGTGCCAAAGGACTGATCAAAAATAAACCATTAGCTAAAATATTTTTCTAGTTACTCTTTTAAAGATCTTTGCCCCCAACTGATTTAACCCAATGCATCTTAAAATGTCTTTTCCTATGTATGTGTTCTCTCTAAACCAATTATGATCCTCTTAAATAAACTTATCAAATGATCTCTTTCCTCATCAGTGAACCTCAAACCACTTTGGATGTGTCCCAGAATTCATCCCAAAGGCAGGAAAGATTGCCTTGTTTATTTTTAAATTTGATTCACTTATCAATTGGTATCACCCTTTTCTGGATTTGTGACTTTGATCAGTTTTTTCCTCTTAGATATTCTAGTGCTTGGCACATACTAGACTATAAATGTTGATGTGAGAAAGCATTTAAAGCTAAAAGGGATCTTAAAGGGAATGCCAGACATTTTATTTCAGATAACAAAAACAGGATTTTGAAAAGCTCCCTGGTACTGCTTCAGAATCAGCTTCGTCCAAAAGATGTGGACTTGTTCGCTGCTACCACCTATGATGTCTGTAACTGAAAAGAATTACATGACGTCCCCTGAAATGACACCTTGTAAGTGACATTTACACTGCTGCAGTGTGGGAATGGTATTCAGATGTGCATACTTGTATTTTCTCTGAATCTGAAGTTGTAAGACCTAATCGAAGTTTCCAAAATATTTTGATGTTTATAAAGAAATATTAACTAACAAATAACATTAACTAGTTCAAAGAGATAACCAAATTGAACCCAGAGCAATAGTATGGTAGGATAGGGTGTTTGCCTTGCATGAGGCCAAGTGGCTTCAATCTCCAGTACCACATATGGTCCCCACAGCAGCGTGCCAGGAGTAATTCCTGACGCAGAGCCAAGAGTATCCCCTGAATACCACTGGTTGTGGCCTTAAAACCAAATAACAAAGATTCCAAAAGAGATATCCGAATTATAAAACCCAGAGATCTTGTTTTTTCGATTTGTTTAAACAAACAAGCAGTCAAAGTCACAGAATAAAAATGTGTGCCCAAGAGAGAACAGTGAGTCACACGCCTCAAGCTGTAGGTGGAGACTGAGAGACAAAGACTGATCGTGAAGACGCCTTTCCAAAGCCACTTACACCATTGGTTCTTGAGAAAGAGTAAAGTCACCATATCCCTTCCTGGACACAAAATAACAGAAATCCAGATTGCAAAAGGTTCCTTCTAGAGTGGTCAGCATCATTCCCAAACCTCTGTTATTCTCGGAGACACTGGTAACATTTGGAACTGGGTTGTTGGCATTTAGGCATGGGAACTTGCCCCTTTAATTGCTAGAAGCCAAAAAGGAGTGAGTTTCCCAGAGGTTATTAAAATAGATGCTGGCCAGTCTGCCCAAATATGGAAAGAGGCCCTGCACCTCCTGTCTGAAAGATAGGGTAGGGTGAAGCTTCTGGTAGCTCAGATAGACTTAGAGAGCTTAGGGTGGACAGGGCCTCTTTGTTTCAAATGCAACGTGATCTGATCTTCATTCCATCAGCTGCTGCCCACTTGCAGGACTGGTTGAGAGTGTAATAGGTGCTTGGGGAGTGCTCTTGGGTTTCACATGTTGAGTTTTTTCCAATAAACACCAAGCAGTACAGCAGAACATGTTTGCTTTGAGTGTTCAGGAAGGTTCTTTTTCTCTATTTGGTCTCTTTGAGAATGACCTTTCTGGGGTCAGGTCCACTGAACAGCCCATCTTCTAAGCTGTCACAAGATTTGTCTTTTCATCTTTAACCCGAAAGTGCTGGGCTTAGAGCCCAGAAAATCTTAATCTCCCTCTGTACAACTTTTGTTTTATTTTTTGCTTTCTCAAATATGTCCACGTTGGTAGCTTGAATGACCTTGAGTGAATTCTGGAGTGAAGCAGAATTTCTTTTATTTATCTTGCAGTGATTGTCTGCACAAAAGGTTTTGCATGCTTCCTAGTGCTTGTTAGATGGTAAATGTGGTCTAGAGCAAATGACTTACACATCATCTCAAGGACTACTGGAAGGAGTATTGGCTGTAGGGGAATATAACAAATAAGCTGCAATGCATGCAGGGCATATTATTGTGTTTCTTTCCTGTTATTTTCTTTTCTTTCAGATAGGCTGTGTACTTCTGGATTCTCTTGAAAAAAGTTAAAGGTTATGATGTAGGCTTGGGATTACCATCTGAAGTCAGAGATCGAATTACCATTCCTGTTAAGAGATGTTTACCATGGCAGATACATGACAGGTTTCAGGTCTTCAGCTTAGAGTATTGGTTTTATCCTGCAGGCCTGATGTCATCCAACCAGACTCCACAATAAATATTCATGATTCAGATGTCGGTCATTACAATTATTTTGACATTTTAGTCACTGCAATTCGAACTCATGGTCTTAAGTCAAATACTTCTTATAGCTATGGGATCTTGAACATTTTAATTATCTTCTCTAGATCAAAAATTTGATAACTAAAGAAATAATACAATAATTCAACTACTTAATGTAATGATCATGGGATAACTGACATATGCAAAATGCTTATGTCAATATTTGCTTACAAGCAAGAATTTTATAACTAATAGTTAATGATTTTGACTAAAATACACGTTCTTAAGAGAGAGGACATAAATTTACCTCATTAAGTAAATATAAATAGTAGACACCTGAGAGTTTAATGTTGCAGATTTGACAAAATAGAGGATACTGTATGCAGCATAGGTAGAGGGTAGAGGAGTGGATGGAACTGACTAGAGAACCCAGGGAAACATCATGAATAACAAGGGTCCCGCCACCTGTATCTCCAGCATTCATCAGACAGTGGCAACAACAGAGATAAGATCTGTACGTCTTTTTTTTTATTGCTTTTTGGGTCACATCCGGCAATGCTCAGGGGTTACTCCTGGCTCTGCACTCAGCTTTACACCTGGCAGTGCACGGGGGACCATATGGGATGCCGAGGATCGAGCTTGGGTGTGCCGCATGCAAGGCAAATGCCCTACCCACTGTGCTATGGCTCCAGCTCCCAAGATCTGTAGATCTGGATCCAGGTTTTTTATATAGCTTGTTTATTTCTGTCATTAATTCCATTCATCGCATTTTCCCAATTTGTAATAGTTACCCAGGTGGACTATTTAAATCATGGTCTATTCCCAAAGAAACAATGCATTTTTCCCAAAGAAACAATATGCAGAGGCATTAAAGAGTCTGCCTCTGTGTGTCATACAAAGGAAACTTTATGAAGAAAGTAACACTTCTCTTATATGGGAAATCTTCAATAATATTCAATGGAGTTTAATTCCTGAATTTGTAATTTCTTTATCAGATATCTCACCATTAAAGTGATCCTTTCTTAGCTTATAAATATTAACTAGAAATAAGTTTTGAATGTATTTCATATGAAAATAGTCTCTAATACCTTTCAAACTTTTCAGAATTAGGAAAAGTAAACATGTTAAAAAAAAGTTAATGAAAATGGTGTGTTGGGCTCTGAGCTGCTAGCCTTAGGGTCCAGCATTTTCCTGTCACAAGACCCTAAAGGCAGGACCCAGAAATATGGGCCCCTGCCCATGTGGTTATACCCAAAGCATCTGTGCTTATCTGAGCTAATGTGAGGCAGAATGTGCCTGGTCTTGTGACCTCTGATCACAGGGATATGTAAATCAATGATTGTTACCTTGCTAATGCTAAATCTGTGATCGTCATTTGTTCGATGTTACAATGGCCCAGGAGCTTGCAATTGCCCTATGTTGTGTGTTTGTACCCCTCCGCCCAAATATTGTATAAAAGGCTTCAACTGTGTCCAGTAAATCCAGTGCTGCTATCCAGAGCTCCCCGCTGCATGGGTGTCATTCTTTCTTTCTTTCCTTTCTCAGCAGTAGTAGCGACAAGGCAGAGTTTCTCCCAAGTGCATCCCTCTCCTTTTTCCACAGGGATGAAGTCCCGGAAAGATCTAGGTCTTCCTCATTTGTGCGGAGGCTGCTGGCCAGGGCCCCCGACAATGGTGCTGTCAAGTATAAAAGTTTTTTCAAGTATATTTTACACACACATACACACACATGCAGTCATAAAAATAGTGGTTTCTTATAGTTTTTCTTTCTGACTATACTCTGTCAAGCTTCTAATTTCAACTCCTGAAAATAAAAAAAAAATGCACTCCATTTATATGCAGTGCACACAAATGGCTACCTTTTAGGATATCAGGTACTGGTAATTCCTAATTGGGACATAAACCAAGAGACAATTAAAAAAGATGACTGCACCAACACTAGTCACTTGATGTGTTGTTTCATCTAAGCATGATATTTTTAATTATTTTTTCTCACCGAGACTCCAGTGAGTGTCTAAGTAAAGCATAGACAAGTAAGTATGGCATGTTATACATCCAAATTTCAGTTGGGAGGCCTTCTTCAAACTAGGGTTTATTTTACACAGTAGCTGGAACATTTTCTGAACTGAATCAAGAAGATGGTACTATTTCCAAGCACAGTAAGGCAGACCTCAAATCAAAATTGGTGGTCCTAAAAAACCAAGGTGATCACTCTGTCCTGGGAAATTAGTTTTGAATAGGACCACAGTAGCCAACATTGATAGACCATTCAGTCTGTGCCAGGCTCCATTCAATGCTTGTAAACACAGATGCTAGTGTTACCCCATCTTAAATGAAAGGGCATAAAGTTCTAAAGACTTTAAGTTAACAGGTCCAAGGTCTCTATAATTCCAGGGAAATACTTGGAAACCAGGTTTGTCTGGTTCATAACCGCCCACTCCAAACTTTCTCCTGGAGAAGGTCCAGGAGCTTAATAAGTGACTCAGATCCTAATATTATTATCTTTCTCACTTGGGATAGATCCAATAGAAAATAGAGAAGCACAATTGTACCAAAAAGTAAGGTTGCCTTAAAAATAAACAATCAGTGGAAAATTGTGGAGTTTGGAAAGTGTGTCTTTATTTAACAATGATTTCAAAACTACATGATGATTGATTATCTGTTATTAATTATCTGTGTTAAGATTGCTTTCTGAAGACAAATAGGAAATCTTATATCTGATTTTAAATTAGGGTATTTGAGTACAACTCTATATTGTTTCCAAAGAACTTTGTTTGGGGCTTACAAATGAGCTCCCAACACAAAACATGTCAATGATCTTGGGAAGCTGAGACAAAATGCCCTGTACTTATAAAGTGAATATAGATCTTCAGCCCATTTAAAGAATACAAGTTGATAGAAATAATAACTTGTACTATTGAAACATTCATAAATTTAAAGAGGAAGTGTGTTTTTTGGTAAGCATTATGTCATTACTTAAAAAATATTCTAAGTTCCTGAATTTTTGCTAAGAATTTTGCTCACATACTTTTTCACAAATTCACAAAACAACCTTACTGTAGTAATTAGGATCACTCTTTCCATTTTACAGGTGAGGAAACTTAGTCTTAGAATAGTTTTGTCAAGGACATCCATATAAATGGCAGTACACTTAACACTTATTCAAATTCCTAAAATCACTTTCCTAATTGATTAATGCCTTTGTCTTTGTTTGTAGTCTTCTGCTGCTGTCACATGTTCTTTTTCTCTCTATTTGGGGGAGGGTGAACACTTAGCAATGGCTCTGTTCTTAGGGATTATTCCTGGTGATGCTCAGGGAAAAGTCCTGGAAGTTCTGAGATCATAATAGGGTTAGCTGTGTGTAAAGGAAGTCCCTTAATCCTTTTTCATCTCTCCAGCTCTTCTTTATCCTTTTCTTTATTTAGTTGAAAATCAGTTAAATATCTATAACCAGGTTATGGATTCAGGTGTCTGCATGTCAGATTAATTAGAGTAAAGTAAAAATATAAAAAGTACTTTTTGAACAAGTACTTTTAAATAGATGTTCTTTTATCCATTTGATTATCTTTGAGCTCATGCAAATGCTAAAAATACAACAGTTAAAATTTAATAAAATAAGAAATCGCTAACAGTATCATAGAGGAAGATCCGAAGTATTCATTGACTCTGCTTCCTTGCAGAAATTCTTCAGGGTTACTAAGAGTGAGTGAAACTTGGGCTCTGAGTTTCACTGGTGTTCTATTTCACTGGTGAAGGCTGTCCTTGTTTTGAGTTTGTTCTTGTCCTGGCCCTGGTTCAGGAGGCAGTCCTATTATCTAACTATGCCATCTTAAAAGGGTTTGTGTGAATGCATGGTGGGAGGCTGTCAGCGAAGTTCTTAAAGGAAGAGTTAAAAAGACAACCTAGCCAGCAGAAAGGAAAGGAAGATGAAGGGTTGTCTTCCAAAGAGGGATATTCTTAAGAGGACAAAGGTAGTGATACCACAGGAACCACCCAAGGGGAAAGTCACACATACACCAAGGCAGTACATACCAGTCCCCTTAAGGCCATGGGGTTTAGCAAACAATAGTCACTGTACTCCACCCACAATACTGGAGCTGAATTTCAAGTTCTGAATTGGAACAACATAGCTTGAATTTAATAGTTTGCTTCTACAAGTCTAGATGTTTCAAAACTGGAAGTTTTGATAGAATTCTATCAAAAATATATGGACAAATATTTAAGAATAAAAATGACTATTTGAGGCATGAAATACAACTATGGTGAATTGAGGTTAAAATATAAAGCAAAATATAGAAGGAAGCAATTCATTCAGGCAGAATGAGCAAAATAAAAAGCTATTTACTAGTCCTTATAATGACTGGTAATTTCATAATTACTAAAGGACGGTTTGTTGAAGGAAAAGAAGTACAATTATGATAAATCACATTAGGCCCTTCTTGGTACTTGAGAGGGTCCAGAAAATCTTTACATTAGGAAGATAATTTAATATTTGAAAACTGATGTCTGTGAGTTGCTGTACCATGTGGGAACTATGAATTATGAATGCCAGATACAAAGCCCTGGGGAAGTGTTTCTGCAGCTTTATGTGTCCAAATTTGTACCGTAGTATACGCTTTCCCCAAAACGTTTTGACAGACTTTTTTCCAAGACACTCTGGTAGGTTTTTCCAATACATGTCACCTTGGTATGTAGAATTAAGGTCAACTAAGGCCCTATGGGACTCAAGAGAAAGGTTATGAAAACTTCAAGGAATGAAGACAACTTAGATTTAGGGTCATCTCTCAAAGTATCAACCTAGCCAGCACCCCATTATTTTTAATCAGAGTTGAACATTTAGAGGTGAAGCTTTGTCCTAGTACATTATCCTCTCCTTGTCACTTGAAACTCCTTTTCTCCTCCATCTCACAGGTTCCTGTCCCAATCACAGAATATAGCACCAGTGTTATCCCATTTATGCTAGGGTTCATAACCATAAAAATTCCCAGACATATATAATTGGATTTGGCCTTTTTTTTTCTTTAGCTCTTTGATGTTGATGTGCTTGATCCTTGAGTTATAGAATAGCTCTTTTTAACCACCAACCAGTAGACATATCAGTAGCAGTCCACAGGTGTGGAAACATTTAAAACCACCAATCTACCACCTTAGTTATAAATGCCAGGCTGTGGGCTGGTACACAAGACTTATCAGCATAGGTGTGAAAAGGTTAAAGAAACTGGCCTCTTGGAGAACTCACAGGAGCAGGATATAATCTTGCATTTCTATATATTAATATCTAAATATCTCTCAGCAGTAGTCCAAAACTTGTACCGGGTCAGTTCTTTCAGGTCTTCTGAATTCATCTAGGATTATATTTAGTATAGCTCAACTAATAATAGACACCTGGGCATTAGCACATGAATAGATATGACCATACAGTCTCTCCAACATGGAAGAACCAGAAGTTTGGATGTGGTGTTTACTAAGCCCCCTAATCTTTCAAGTTCCATTCCACTAAGTTAAAAGTTAGGGGCCGGAGCGATAGCCCAGCGCGGTAGGGCGTTTGCCTTGCACGCGGCGGCTCATGCCAGCCAGGGTTCGATCCCGGCATCCCATATGGTCCCCGAGCACCGCCAGGAGTAATTCCTGAGTGCAGAGCCAGGAGTAACCCCTGAGCATTGCCGGGTGTGACCCAAAAAAGCAAAAAAAAAAAAAAAAGTTAATGGCATTTGCTCCACTCACCTGAGAACACAGTTGTGATTCTGGAATGATATCAAGAGATTAGCAAATATTGAAGTATAAGATCTGTAAGAGTAACATCTTTAGGCCTATTTGAAGAACTTGAGGAAGAAATATATCCATGGTTGCAACTTAGAGTATAAGAGCAAAGCTGTATTTCAAGTGTCCCTTTGCCTTTGTAAAACCTTATCAAAATTTATCCTCTCAAAGCTGTTCTGTTAGCAGAGTGTTTGTAGAGAGTTATAGAATTGATCATGTATTATATTACTAGAGGGCTGGTCTGGGGAGATTTGAAAAATTAAAAATGACCCAAATGAAGTCTTTCTCTTTGTGGGCAATAGCCTTGCCAGTTACTCAAAGACGGTTTTTAGGCAATGCTTAATCCCACCTGATCTATAAGCCAGGGAGATTGTCACTGCTGTCCCCTTGCTGAGGACCCAGAGGAGGCAAAGAACTTGTGTGGGATAAGATTTTATTTTCTTAATAAAATAGAATAGAATTGAATAGAATTAGTGGGGGAGTGAGCAACCTTTACCCAGACACCAGGTTCTTTGTCTTCATCAACAAAGAATTCAAGGATGAGACAGAAAGTTATATAGAAAGCTTAAGGATTTAATAAAGTGCATACCTGAGATGTGGGTGTGTGGGTGTGGGCACTTCTAATGGAGAGTTGAGTTTACAGGGTTTTGTAGGGAAATTTATACATTGAATTAACTAAGGATATTAGTTTACCAGAGTAGTCTGCGCAGTGCTGGGTTTTCTCTGGCCTATTGGAATTACAGGGTCATTTGCATGTATCATCAGAATACAATTAAAAGGTATGCAAGCTAATTTATGTTTCAGTCTTAATGGAGGAAAATGTTAAATCAGGGCAGGGTCATGTGTCTTTTATTTGTTCATGCATCAGTAACCACTTGGAACTAGTTCTTCTGAGTTACTTTATTATTTGAAGCTGGAAACTGAAAGAATTTCAAGAATGTCTGTTCTGGACATTTCCATCCTCTCAGTAATTTTCTACCTATCAGTTATTTTCTATGCTGCTACTCCTAACTAGCAGTGTAATAATGGTTAGCTATTACTTTATTAATGACAATATTAGGATAGTTTTGTTTTTGGAGCCATGAGATCAGCTTGCTTAGAATCTAAAAGATGGTGCTTATTTTAATAAAGTAAAAAAAAAGTATCTCTAAAAAATAAAATGCACTTATTGAATATAATTAAAGAATTCATTAATATGGAAGCCAATGCAATGTTTGAAAACAGAATTGAAAACAATAGACATTTATTGGCAGTCAACAATGATATAATAAAATTATAATTTGAGGTAAAAGAGAGCTTTTATATAGTGGGAAGAGAAATCAATGGATTCCAAACTGACAGAACTATCTACATATCTACTGTCACTGTCACTGTCACTGTCTTCCGTTGTTCATTGATTTGCTCTAGCAGGCACCAGTAACATCTCCATAAGTTCTGTCACAAGCAAATGTAGCCCAAGGGCATCAGCTTGCTCCAGGGACAGAAAGAGCCTCAAACCATTCTTCAGGTCATGGAATTGAGGTCCATAATTGTTACTAGTTTTTGGCATAACAAATAAAACTTGGGTAGCTTGCTAGGCTCTGCCATGTAGGTGGTATAGTCTCAGTAGAAGGCTCTCATCTCGAGCATTTACTGATGAAACTTAAAGGGAAAGATCAGGTTTTCTACATATCTACCAGCAATAAATTATTGACACTGTCATCAGTTTTATATATTTTAAAGATTTATAATTAACTTAAAGATAGCAAAATAATTGACATAATGAGAGTGTAGGAACAGTGTTGCTTCAACTAAATTAGAATCAACCTACATATGAACAAAGTTGTAATTTTTTTCACTATATCATTTGTATCACTTGTCTTCCCATTGTTCATTGATTTGCTAGAGTGGGCACCAGTAACATCTCCATATGTCCTGTCACATGCTAGTGTAGCCCAAGGGCAAATGCTCCATCCAGGAACATTTTTCACCGTACTATGTGTAAATTTATATTCTTTTTTTAAAATTTAATTTTATTATTTACCCCCAAATATTATTACACCATTTTAGACATACAATTGAAAGATGCTCATGTAGAGTTCCGGTTCTACAGTGTTCCAACACGCATCCCTCCACCCAAACCCATCTCCCATCACCAATGTCCCCACCTCCTTCCCCCTCCCACACCTCAACTACTTGGCGGGTTCTGTATGTCATTTCTTTCCTCCTTATATCTCCTTCCCACCAAACTTTCCTGCTCTTCCTGGAATGCAGTGCATTAAAAGACATCACTGTTTCACTATTTTAGTGGATCGCGCGGCTGCTTGTGGACCTGGACTCGAACTGGTTTTGCTCTGTCAATCTGGTCGTGAGGCAGTTTCCCAGCATCCGGACATCTAAAATGGTGGCTAGTGTGATGGGCGAGTCTCATCTGGCTGCTTCTGGGACCCCCGCCAGGCGAGGGCCCACTCCCAAAACCCATCTGCCCTCCTCGGGGCTCCATAGTCAGCTGTGCCCGGGGGTGAGCCGAGTTCCAGCCTCCCCAGCCGCTTGTGAGGCTCTGCACGCTCAATTTATATTCTTAGTTTCCAAATACAGGCAGGAAACTCTAGGACCAAGAGATGTTCAGATTCTCTGAAGAAAGATGATAAAGCTCATTACCATCAATGTCGACTATTTAATCATCACTTATTTTCCCGTTGATCATCGATTTGCTTGAGCAGGTGCCAGTAACATCTCCATTCATTGGGAATGAGGTCCATTATTGCTACTGTTTTTGGTATATCAAATACACCACGGTAGCTTGCCAGGCTCTGCTGTGGCTCTGGGTTCATCCCAGGGGGCCCAGTCTTTTTCTATGTCAGGCCATCAACCATCTAGGGGCCCACGGGGCAGAGCCCTAGGTGTAGACAAGCCTGTCAACTATTTAAATTTTCATGGAATTCAATTAGGCTTTCTTGCTTTATGCTTTGTAATGGGTTTTATACTTCAAGACACATAGTATAGAGGATATGAGATATTTCAAAGTGGTGAAGTGCAGGAATTCCCAAGTTCAATTCTTGGTTCCATGAATCTTGGTTCCTCAGCACACATTATGTGTGTTGAGGGGGCACACACACACACACATACATACACACACAAATATACACAGTATACTGATACAACACATGTCATGGGTCTGTTTACATGGATCCAGCCATGTAAACTTTCACTTGATTATTACTTTGCTTTCACTTGATTATTACTTTGTCCATAAATCCTTAATAGCCTTCTTAGTGGTCAGTTTAAAACTGTTCTTCTAGCATAATTTGTCATGATGTTTGCTTTTAAGCTACTTTCACCCTATTTTCCTCTACAAAGTTTTCTCCTATACAATTATTCATATTTTTCATTTCATTTTAAGTTTTTGTTTAATTGACAGAACAACATTCACTGTATGGAGACTTAGATGTTATAATAACTCTTTCAACCTTGCCTGAGACTACCCGGTTAGTTAAGATAATATTTTTGTTGTTAAAAATGCAGATCTATAGTGTGAATATTTATAATTCAAAGCATAGTTTATCTTCTAACATCTGAATTACTCTGAAAAAAACCCCGTTTACTTTTCTGTAATCAAGTTGACTATTCTATAAAATATTGTAGTATTGGCAGAAGCAGAAGAGGTGGTAGTAAGAGTGCTAATATTTATTTCATAAAGTTTTCGTAAGTTTTTGAAATGTAAGTAAAGAGTCTAAAACAGTGCATATTCTATGCTGGTATACTCCAGTATTTATTATTTCTGCAAATAGTAAACTCATTAATCATAGATCTGGTCCTACAATTGCAAAGTCACGTTTTCTGAAGATGGTTAGTTTGCTAAACTAGTTTGCTAAATTAGTTAATTAGTTAACTAGTTGCTAAATTAGTTTGTTGAATTAGTTTGCTAAATTTCAGAGAAACACAAATTTGGCATGCGTTTCTATGAAATTTAGTTATCTCATGCATAAGAAGTAGAATTTTACACGAAGGAGGCGGTGGTAAGATCCTGTTTGGAATTTGGGGACGACAGCAACATCGGTCAGACAAAACCGTCGATTGAAGATGATGTGGTCAATTTCGTTGTGGAACTGTCCGCCAGGAGATTCCCATGTCCAACGTTTCGCTTCAGCTTTCTGGAACTGTGAGTTCCCATGAATGGTCTTGGTGGACATGATGAACTCAGATAGTCTCTCACCCTGTTCGTTCCATTCTAGACCATGGGTCCCGATGTGGAGTTCTTCAGCTGATCTTCTTGGTCCTATCTTGGCATTAAAATCACCGACTATGATCTTGTAGAAGGTGTGATCTTTTTATAGAACTCCTCCAATTCCGTGTAGAATTTCTCAATTTCATCTTCTTTGTATGTGGATGTTGGTGCGTAGACAATGAAGATAGAAATTGCTGGCAGTGGGCCACATCTCTTCAAGTGTAATCGTCCTATTCAGTTTGTAAGGCATTCAAATGAATCAATGTTTACGGCCATGTTTGTGTTGACAAGGACACCAACGCCACCGATGCCTCTTTTAAGTCGCATGTTCCAAGGAACAATTCTTCTCCTGTGTCAAATACAGCATGATGCAATTGACGCCTCCTCGTCTCAGTCAGACCAATGATGTCGTACTTGATCTTTTTTGCTTGCAGCATCAGATCCTCAATATATGCTTCCGATGCCAGTGTACGTGCATTGAAAGTACAGACAGTCATTTTAGTCCTTCTTTGTTTTGGCAGACTAGGATGGACATGAAATTGTGTCTGGCACTGCTTGTTTGCCTTTCTTACTGCTCCCGTATTAAGGGCTCTTTCGGGGTCAGGAAAATAAATATTTTTGTTACTGGATTTGGCATATCGAACATGCATCGGACAGCTTGCCAGGCTCTGCCATGCGGGCACTATATTCTCATTAATTTGTGGGACTCTCTCAGAGGGGTGGGTTGAATATTTATGGTAATTTGGAGGTAAATCCAAATCTCCACAACGGGGGAGAAAAGGCTGCAAAGTTTAAGAAGAGAACTCCCAGAACGACCACCAACTGGGAACTCTTTGGCACCATTGCAGCAACATGGGAAGATACCATCATTGACCGACATCGATGAAGAATACAACCGACTGGTTCAGCACCTCCATGATTGTGCGAAGAATGCTGAGAGAAAGACACAAAAGGACACCTGTCTTCAGAAACTCTCGAGCTCATTCGCCAACGTGGCAAGGCGCGAGCCTCAGGAGACCAAATGCTAACATCCAAGCTTGATAAACAGTGCAGAGAAGCGATAAAAGAAGACCTCAAAGACAGAAGAGCAGAAATACTGGAAGATGCAGCACAAGCCAGGAGAAGCATTCGCACTGCCCACCTGTCGTTCGCCAACTATAAGACCAAGATGACTGCCCTCCGACGCCCTGATGGATCTATCACATCTTCCAGAAAGGCAATGGAGAAGATTATCCATGACTTCTACTCAAATCTCTTTGATAGCCACATCCACCTGCCCACATACCAAATTCCACAGGATGGATATGTCATTCCCAACGTTCTCCCTTCTGGAAATCCAACATACCATCTCATCAGTAAAGAAGGGAACAGCACCAGGCCCAGACAAAGTCAGACCTGAACACCTGAAGAATCTGCCATCGGTACTCATCAATACACTAGCTCGGCTCTTCACACGCTACCTGTCCGAATGCAAGGTGCCCTCCCAATGGAAAACCAGCAGGACAGTTCTACTGTTCAAGAAGGGAGACATTCACGACATCGGCAACTATTGCCCCATCTGCCTGTTGTCTGTCATCTACAAGCTGTTTTACACGAGTCATCCTGAACAGGATTAGCAGAACACTAGATGAAGGACAACCATGAGAGCAAGCAGGCTTCTGGAAAGGATTCAGCACAATCGACCATATCTACACGGTAACCAAGCTCATTGAGGTTTGTAGGGAGTACAAGATGCCGCTCTGTCTCACGTTCATTGATTTACAGAAAGCCTTTGATTCTGTGGAGACTGAAGCAGTCATCGAAGCCCTAGTCAAACAGGGTGTTCAAACTCAATACATCAAGATCCTTCGTGAGCTGTATTACGGATTCACCACCAGGATCTCACCATTCTACAAAGAAGTGATCATTAATGTGAAAAGAGGGGTTCGACAGGGTGATACCATTTCACCAAAACTCTTCAGCGCCACCCTCGAGAACATCATGCGACAATTAGAATGGGAAGGAATGGGAGTGAAGATAGATGGTCGGCAACTACACCGCCTCTGCTTCGCTGATGACATCGTTCTAATAACACCAAGCATTAGCCAAGCGGCACAAATGCTGGCTGACTTTGACCGAGAATGTGGAAATATAGGTCTACAGCTGAATCTAAAGAAAACTATGTTCATGAAGAATGAACTAGTTCCAGAGGCCCCATTCACTCTCAATGGAACAAACATCTCTGAATGCAGCAGTTATATGTACCTAGGTCGAGAAATCAACATGATGAACGACCTAAAACCTGAGCTGCGCAGGGAGGAAGAGAGCGGCATGGAATGCCTTCAAAGGCATCGAACAAATAGCTAAAAAGGACAAAGAACCTCCGGCTCCGGGCACATCTCTTTGACTCCACCGTTCTCCCTGCATTAACATACGCCTCAGAGACCTGGGCCCTACGAAAGCAGGATGAGAATGCTATTCGTGTCTCCCAGAGAGGAATCGAAAGAGCTATGCTTGGAATATCATGTTTCACTCAAGTGAGAGAAGGAACCAGGAGTTCTGACCTCCGTCGCTATTCCAGAATCAGGGATGCTGTCTCGTTTGCCAAGGCATTGAAAATCAGATGGGCTGGACATGTAATGCGATTTGGAGACAACCGCTGGACTAGAGCCATTACCGACTGGATCCCACAGGATGTCAAAGGATCACGTGGCCGCCCACCTACAAGATGGTCAGACTTCCTTGTAAAGACCCTGAAGGAACGGTTTGAGGCTCTTCATATTCCCGAATCAACCAGATGCCATTGGGCTACATTGGCAAGTGATAGGGTCCAATGGAAATGTTACTGGCGCCCGCTCGAGCAAATTGATGAATAACGGGATTCAAGTGATCAAGTGATCAAGTGATGCATAAGAAAAAAATGTAACAAAGAAATGGCATTAATAAATATACTCAGAAAGAGTAATAACTAATCATACTCAAGGTAACGATTCTTCCTTGCACAAACCAGGGTAAGCAAGAAAAGCCTGCAGGTGAGAACCGGGTGGGGAAGTGCTTGTCAAAGTAGGGATGGAAGAACCTCAGTGGTGTTTGGATATTGATGCACTGTTTAGACATCTTGGGTTTTCAGTATCTTGAAAATAATTCAATTACGTGAATAGTTAATGGAGAAAAATTGAAAAGTACATTTGAACATAATTTTGTGAAAGCTTCATTAGGCACAAAATCTATGGCTGCTGAGACTTACTAACTTTTTAATACACTCATTTAAAATGTTTAAAATCAATTTTAAATATTTATTAATTAAAATCGATTTTTAGTGTTACTAATTTAAGATATTTTAAAATTGAGGTAGTCTTGAATGCTTGGGATAAACTCAACTTGTTTCAAGTTGTTTTGGGACATTACTTAATTTTCAAATATTTATATGTTCCTTAGATACTTTGTCTTTATTGATTTTACTTAATTTTTTTACCCCACTCCCCCCACTTAATTTCTTTAATGTCAAAGAATATACTCTAAGTTTGCTCAATATTTTGAAATTTACTACTCTTCTTTTTGTGATCTAGAATATGATCAATCTTGGTAAAAAATTCATATTCACTTGCAAATACAGAAGGTCCCTTAAAGAGCATATCTTTGTCCAATGTTGTTTCATTATATCAGTGACAACTAGAAAAGTAGTTGATTCCTGTTTGGGGCCATTGTCTGAGAAATGTCTGCACATCTCCCCAATGTTATATGAGATTTTTCTGAGTACTCTCATTGCCTCCACTATTCCAAGATGTGGAAAGATAGGTCTACAGCTGAATCTCAGCAAAAACTATGTTCATGAAAAATGAACTAGTTCCAGAGGCTCCATTCACTCTCAATGGAACACACATCTCTGAATGCAGCAGTTATGTGTACCTAGGTGAAGAAGTCAACATGGTGAAAACATAAAACCTGAGCTGCACAGGAGGAAGAGAGTGTCATGGAATGCCTTCAAAAGCATCAAAGAGATAGCTAAAAAGACAAAGAACCTCCAGCTCTGGGCACATCTCTTCGACTCCACCGTTCTCCCTGCATTAACATATACTTCAGAGACCTGGGCCCTACGAAAGCCCGATGAGAATGGTATTCAGGTCTCCCAAAGAGGAATCGAAAGAGCTATGCTTGGAATATCACACCTCACTCAAGTGAAAGAAGGAATCTGAGCTCCGACCTCCATCGCTAATCCAGAGTCAGGAACACTGTCTCGTTTGCCAAGACATCGAAAATCAGATGGGCTGGACATGTAATGCGATTTGGAGATGACTACTGGACTAGAGCCAATACCGACTAGATCCCACTGGATGTCAAAAGATCACGTGGCCGCCCACCTACAAGATGGTCAGTCTTCCTTGTCAAGACCCTGAAGGAACGGTTTGAGGCTCTTTGGATTCCTGTAGCAACCAGATGCCATTGGGCTACACTGGCACATGATAGAGTCAAATGGAAATATTACTGGCGCCCACCCGAGCAAATCGACGAATAACGGGATGTCAAGTGATCAAGTGATTCCAAGATGTGTCTGGTTAGTTAGATGGTTAGATTGTGCCACTTGGAGGGAATGAATGCATGAGTGTGGAGGGTTGTGATAAGTGATAGAATGGTCACTAGTCCAAAGTTAGTTCTAACCCTGTATGGTGATTTTACCTGGAGAAGGTGGGCGACGGGCCCTCCTGCAGCAACTGCCAGCAGCTCATCGTCAGGCTGGGGGGCGGCACGGCCATCGCAGCCTCCTGACCGCCATTGCGCCCGCTGCCCTGTCTCCTATCCTCCCTGGCTCTCTCCCTCTCATTTTGGCCTGTCTCCTCTGTGACTCAGTTTCTCCCTCCAGGACCTTGTGTGCTGAGCCAAGGCGCTCTGCCCAGCTGAGGCCGTGCACCCTGGGTCAAGCCTGTCAGGCTGCTGTAGTCGAGGCCCAGGGCCTGCAGGCCGAAAGGTAGGCCGTCGTGAAAGCAGCAGAACTCCCCCACCCCCCCCCCCCGAGAGTGACCCCTCGACCCTTCCTGCTCCCCTTGTTTTTATGAGCTCTCCCGGAGGTCTACGCCCCCAGCCCCTTTTTATACGGATGTTTTTGTACCTGTGTGCTTGGTTTGCCATGGCGCAGGGGCTGTGCCTGGCCCTGAGTCTCCCCTGCAGTGCCGCTCAGCACCCGTGGTGTCACTGGGACAGCAGGAGGCAGGACCAGGCCTGGGGTGGATGAAATAATGTTGGCATTATTTTTTAATTTTGTAAAGAAATAAATGGTATCTTATTTAATTAAAAAAAATAAGGCAGTTACAGTCGTGCTCCCTGAGCTCCCCACTCTCAGCGCGCCCGGGATGGCCTGCCAGAACCGCGACCCCACCGCCGCTGCCAGTGTCGCCCCTGCCGGAAAGGAGCCGAGCCCAGCGGCCCCGTGGGGAAGAGGCTACAGCAGGAGCTGGTGACCCTCATGATGTCTGGTGACAAAGGCATTTCTGCCTTCCCCGAGTCAGACAACCTTTTCAAGTGGGTGGGGACCATCCACGGAGCTGCCCGCACGGTCTACGAACCTGAGGCATAAGCTCTCCCTGGAGTTCCCCAGCGGCTACCCATACAATGCGCCCACCTTGAAGTTTCTCACGCCCTGCTACCACCCCAACGTAGGCACCCACGGCAACATCTGCCTGGACATCCTGAAAGACAAGTGGTCCGCCTCTACGACGCCAGGACCATCCTGCTGTCCATCCAGAGCCTGCTCGGAGAACCCAACAGCGATAGCCCTTTGAACACACACGCTGCGGAGCTCTGGAAAAGTCCTCCAGCTTTTAATAAAGTACCTGCAGGAGACCTACTCCAAGCAGGTCTCCAGCCAGGGGCCTTGACGCCGGCCCACCCCCGCCTCCGGTCAGCGTCTGCTCTCCTTCGGCCGTCTGTCCTTCTCCGCTGTCTCTGTACAGGACTTGTGTCTCGAGCTGCGGTGTTATTTCTGTTTTGATTTTGTTCTTTTAAAATAAGTCTCATTCAACCAATCCTTGTGATGAATATATTAAATAAATACATTTGGGGGGGATAAAAAAAAAATATTTCACAGACAATCCTCAGCCAGAATAAATGAGTTGGAAAACCAAAGGATGAAAGAATACAAATTACTGTTTAGACTAAAAAGCATTTTAAGTATTTAGAAGTTTGATGTTTTGATATACCATTATTTATTAATAAGCCTATAATGTAACTTTCTATTATCTGTATATAATATGCATTATAAAATTTTCTATTTTAAAGTAATTAGAGTGAACATTGTAAGACCTTTAATTTATGACCTATCTCAAATAAATATTACACGTGTCAGCACTTTTCAACATGAATGTAACTTTTCTTCCTTTTTATCCTGTGCTTTTATTTTCCCATTTATTTATTTTCTTAAAAGCAGGAGGGAACCGGGGATGTTGGTGGTTGGAGATGAGCACTGGTGGAGGGACGGGTGCTGAAACACTGTATGACCAAAACCCAAACATGAACTTTTTAATTGTATATCTTTTATTTGTATATCTCACGGTGGTATAATAAAAATACTTTTAAAAAAAAGCAATGTATATGGGCCAATGCAGCAATATAGTGGTAGAGCACTTGCTTTTCACACTGCCTACCCAGTTTTAAAATCTTCCACCCTATATAGTCCCCTGAGCACTGCCAAGAGTGATGCTTGAGTGTAGAGTGAGTGTAAGCCCTGAACACTGCTGGGTGTGGCTCAAAAGCAAAATAAAACATTGTGCATATTTAGCACATCTTCATGATACACTGTTGATGAACATATAGGTTGATCAAACTAGATGCCTAGATCACCCTTGGCCCAGTGTACAGGGAAGAGAAAGAACGAAATAGAGTAACGGGAAGGGCAGAAGAGATAGATAAGCAATAGTGTAGGGATGAAGGGTGCCCAGGAACATTGGGTGTTATGTTGGGTAGAATGATAGCACTAATATCTGAACCACAGAGTCAACACCACTGAAATCACAAAACCCCAACTTTAACAATGAAACTTTAAAGGAGCCTGTCAAGATAGCAGGCCCGGGCTGGGGTTGAGGGGTTAGGAAAGGGAATCTGGCCTCTGCCCCCACACATGGGATGGTAGATTCCAACCCTTGACATTTCCTCCTGAGTCCTGTTTTGCCTAGCCTTGGACATTATATTTTTTTAATATCCCACAATGAATGCAGTCCACAAAGCACAAAAGAAGGGACGGAGAAGAGAGAGAGAGAGAGAGAGAGAGAGAGAGAGAGAGAGAGAGAGAGAGAAGAATATGACTGCCACAGAGGCAGGCAGGGGGAGGAGGGTATGGGAGTGGAAACTCAGGACATTGGCAATGGGAAACGTGCACTGGTGGAGGGGATGGGTGCTGCAACATTGTACGACTGAAATTCAATCATGCACGACTTTGTAATTGTCTATCTCATGGTGATATAATAAGATTTTAAAAAAGAAATGGGAATCTGGAAACACTGGTGGAGGGAAATTGACTCTGGTAGTGAGATTTGTGATGGAACATTGCATGTCTAAAACCCAAGTATGAGTACCTTTGTCATTTACAATGCTTTAATAAAATTGAATATTGATATAAAAGAAAAATGTTTCAAAGACAAACATAAGTCAAACAAAAAAAAAAACAAAGAAAATAACCCCCTACAAATAAAATTATTTTACTTTTAGCTTTTAACAATTCTCATTTAAAGGAAAATTGTTTTTTAAAAAGCATTTTATGTTTAATCCTTTATTTACTATTTCTGTTCTCTCCTTTCCTTATAGGGACCCAACCTTTCATCCAGCTCTAGTTTCTTTTAGCTTAAAGAATTTCATTTAATAACTCTTATAGTTAGGGTTCCTGGAACCATTACTGCAAGAGACATTAAATGAAATTCTTCAGGCTGAAAGGACTTGATGTTAGAAGAGAACTGGAAAAAATAAGCGTAATCTTTACATCTGTTTTCATGACTATAGAATTCATAGCACCTTAGATTTGCATTTTTCTTTTTTTTAAGTTTTTATTTTTATTTTATTTTTCTTTTTGGGTTACCCAGCAATGCTCAGGAGTTACTCCTGGCTCTGCACTCAGGAATTACTCCTGGCGGTGCTCAGGGGACCATATGGGATGCCGGGGATCGAACCTGGGTTGGCCATGTGCAAGGCAAATGCCCTACCCACTGGACTATTGCTCGGCCCCAGATTTGCATCTTTCTTTTAACAATTTCATTCATGATATAATTGCTTTTATGCTTGCCTTTGTTTCTTTTGTTTGTTTGTTTGCTTGCTTGCTTTTTGGGTCATGCCCAGCACTGTTCAGGGATTGGTCCAACCGCTTGCAAGAAAAATGTCCTCCCGGTTGTTGTGCTATTGCTCTGGCCCAACTTGCCTTTGTTTCTAAGGAGAGTTAAGACCACACTTTCACTGCTGTTTTTGCTTTTGTTTCTTTGTAGAACTTCCCTTTATCATTGATTCTAAGCAGTTTTACTACACTTTCTTTATGTTCTCATTACTTTATACTTTTAGAAGTTTACTGATATTCCTGGATTTGAACCTGAAATAATTTAAGAAATTTCTAGCCATAATTATTTCAGGTAATTTACCTACTCTTCTCTCCCTTTCTTTTCTTTTGGGCCTCAGGGATATCAATATGAGTCTTTCCAATATTATCCAACTGAGTTATTGAGGGTTATCCCACAGTGATTATATATTTCTCAATTTTTGGCTATGATTAATCTCAATGTTCACTTGTCAAATTGTCAGAAGTCTTTTATATTGATTATGATATACTTGGCTTTTATGGATCACACCCTTCTATATTCAAAGGTTACTCCCGACTCTGGACTCAGGAATTACTTCTGGTGGTACAGGGGGGCCCTATTGGATGCCGGGATCCAACCCTGGTTGGCCAAATGCAAGGCAAATGCACCTGTTTTGCTATTGCTTCTCACTCCCATTTTTTAAGAGATTGAACTAGTAGACATCACTATCATCAGTAATTCATATGAAGGTTTCTTTCCTCCAACACCCATGCCAACACTAATTGTTTTTGTTCTTTGTGATTTTGCCAATATCAATGATAGAGATGATATCTAATTATAGATTTGATTTGCATTTCCCTGATAATAAGTGATGCAGAGATTTTTTTTCACATACATATTTAGGCCCTCTATGTGTCATGTTCTGGACAAGTCTGTTCACATCTTCACCTCATTTGTTTGTCAGTATTGATTATTATTAAACATATAAGTCCCTTATATATCTTGAATAACAATTTTTTGTTTGTCATCTGAGTGTTAGGAAAATACTTTCTCCCTGTTTGTATATTCTAGTAATTTTCACCCTTAATTACCATTTTAGCTCTGGTTTATGATAAATGGCTTTGATTATGTTGGGGAAAGTTCTTTCTAGTCCCTATATTACTGAATTTTAATCATAAATAGTTACTATATCATGTTGAATGCTCCTCTGTATAGATTTACATGACTGTATGGTCTTTACATTTCCCTTGTGGTCAGCAACCATATCTTAAATCCAATATGTCTCTCACTATTTAGTTGAATCTTCATTTTGAATTTTTTTTAATTTTCCTATTCAAAAATGACTCTTCAACATCTATGTGACAACTGCTTACATTATGAATTTTCTCTATTTTAAATATACCAGTTTTTTTATGTTCATATATTTGCATATGACCTCAATATGGCTATAATAGACTGAATGAGAGAGTTGCGTATAGACATATAGACATTGCAGTCTTCCTTGCTGTACTTGGAACAAAGTAGGTGATCAATAAGTCTGTGTTGAATTGGTTTCAGACTTGTTTTGAAAGCTTTTATTTGGTTGTGCTGTTTCTCATTTCCTAGACACACTTTCTTTGCCTGGATAGCTTATGTAATAACTTCTTGTTTTCCTTTATATACTCCCTGTATGTGCTTTGTGTAATTAAAATGATCCTAATGGAATTTGTACAAAATAAAAACGGCTTGTGCTGACCTTAAAACTCTCTCATCCATAGACATGGAGTCAAAGGTACAATGACTGAAGGAAATGGATAAAAATGATTGAATTTTTTTGTATTTCTCTTATAAAAGGGTCAAATTTTAGGAAAGAATGTTTAAAAACAAACACGCTTTATGTGACCTTAACAATCAGTATGCCAAATACAGTCATCATACAAAGTTTTGATATTTTTATGTTATCTTTCTTGCTACATCTAATATTCTTATCTGCAACAAGTGATTCCTCTCACCATTTAAGTTTCCCCATCCAGATTCTCTTTACAGCATTCCATGCTTAAGCAATTAATTGAATAAGGCTGGATAACTGAAGGAGACCTGAATGCTAATTTAGTCTTATTCATTCAGTGAGTCTCTTGTAGGTGGCAGATAGAAGGACTTGTCTTTGTTTTCTTTAAATTCAGAGACTAAGACTACTGATTAGAGAATTTAATCTATTCACATGTAGTCATTTATAATTATTACTTATTACCATTTTGCTGATTTTATCCTTTGTAGATTCACTACTTCTGTTAATAGTGTGCTTAGATTCCTCTCTTTATCAGTAGCACATCCACTATAGATGTTTACTTTGTAGTTACCACTAGGCTCACAAATAAATATATCTATAAGAGTAAGCTTTTAAGTTGAGAACTTAAGTTTTATTTTGTATTTTAAAACTCTACATTTATATTTTCTTAAACACCATGAAAATTTTTGGCGGGGGTGTGTGTATTCTCTATTTTTTAAAAAATCTTATGAATTCTTTAACTAATAACCGAGTTGTAGTTGTTTTACTTCTCTCTGTCTTTTGTCCTTGACTATTAGGCTCATAATTGATTAGTCCACTACTTTACCCTAAGTCTGCCTTTAAGAGCTAATTTGTACTTTTATATATATTTTCTTATTATTAATTAGTGTCCTTTGTTTAATGTAAAGGAGTTCCTTTTTGTTTGTTAGACAGGTTGACTGATGATGTTCTCCTTGAGCTTTTCCTTGTTTGGCATACTTTTCTTCAATTCAAAATAATAATTTTCCTAGGAAGAACATTCCTGGTTGCTATGTAGATTTGTCTGTTTGCTTTTCTATCAGCACTTTGAACATATTGTGTCACTCCCTCTGGCCTACAACATTTCTAGTGGAAAAATCATCTGATAGTACTATAATGGCTCCCTTCTATAAGTTGTTTTAATCTTGTGTTTCATTTAGCAAGGAGGATCCACAGAACCACTGAGGGTACCCAAGGTCACTCCCTGCCATGATCAACCCAGCCCAGCAGTGAGGCCCTAAGATTTTACTGCTTGTCCTGTTGATACAGTCTTGAGCCTGGAAGTGCTTGGAGACCACCTTGGTCACACCAGGACCAAACAAGCAGAACTGGGGAAACCATGTGGCAACCAAACAAATTCAGAACCTCAAATATGCTGAACATGTGCTCTACCACTCAAGCTGTCTCCCTAGCTTGCCCTTGATGCTTTTAAGTTTCTTTCCTTGCATTCTACCTTGACATGTAAATTTTAACGTTTCGTGTTGCTACTATACCTTTGAATTAAGAAATCAGCATTGTTGAGATTTTAAATTGAGACAACAGATTGAGTTTATAATTCCAATATAAAATGAACATTTGAGAAATGTAATGGGTCCATTACTTTTAAATAGATATTCAGTAAATTAAAAATAATAATGAGGGGCTGTAAGGATAGTACATGGGTTAAGGCAAGTGTCTTACATGACACCGAACCTGGTTCAATCCCTTGAACCACATAGAGTCCCCCCTGAGCACCACCAAGAGTGATCCCTGAGCACAGAGCCAAGAGTAAACTTGAGTATAGCATGTATGTCCCAAATCTACCTCACAAAGAACAATGAGCCATATAAGAGACCCTAAGTTTCTCAATAATTAGGCTTTTGTCAATAAGTGTGGAATGAGTTTCCCAGGGCTGGAGAAATAATACAAGGATTCAGATGCTTTCTTTTATATGTGGTGAACTCCAGTTCAATTGACATTAACACAAGGCTTCTTTACACCCTACCAGGAGTGATCTCTGAGGACCACTAAGTGTGCACTTCCACCTTTGCCCCCAACTAACTAAATGAATCCACTTTGAAGGACTTTAAAAGTCTAGGGAAATGTTATAATTGGAAATGTGTACCTTTAGTAATCATACAAATTGTTTAAAACCTCTGAGTAGTTTTTTCATGTACATATTTGCCCTTCAGGGTACCAAAACACATAATCAGTGTGAACTAATCTCTTGCTAAGCTTCCACCTATTTGATTTTCCATTTGGCTCCTAGTCAAACCCTCTTAGAAAATGCCTTGAGGCTTGGGAATGGTTGTATAGAACAGAATCAGGGATCAGATATAGGCAAGTTGTTATTAGCAAATAACTGGCTTTTGGTTTAAAAGGAACAGAGAAAGATTATTCTGCTTTGCGTAGATGAGAGACAAATCAGAGTCAAAACGTTTTGGCATGTCAACTCTCTCAGAGATGGCAGCCAAGGCACAAAAAAGAGTTACAGGTGGGGAAGTACTGTTAGATGCCAGCTAAGGAAACCAGAGTATACCTTGGAGGCAGTCAGAGTCTTTCAAGAAACTTCAGATGACATTCTACTACTACTTGGAAATTTTCAACATTTCACCATAAGTACTTATAGTACCTTTACTACCATGATCCAACTTCCACTAAAGTCTTGTTGTTTTCCAGGATAAGGAGTTAAGACCCCAGCACATTTCTTTCCCAGTGTCAGTACAACTAGCCATTTCTGAGATTATCTTTTGTTAGTCATTGCTTGTTAGGATTTTGTCTTCCCCTAAGGGTGAATTCTCTGGGAAAATGGCTCACTTTCTTCTCTGTGTGGATGCTTTAACTGGCAAAAGAACTGAGGTTGAAATCTGAGATGGCTTTTTTGGGTGAGGTTCCTGTTTTTTTAAAGCCAACTCCTTCCTTTCTCCTCCAAAGACACCAAAGAACACTCTGAAAAATCCCTGAGTGATTCTTTATTAACTCAGAGAAGAGGTAGAGAGTTCCAACAGAGCATTTCTCTCTTTCTAAAGAGCAAATGCATTTTATGGACTGATCAGTTCTTCCTAATTTGTCTCTCATCTAGGCAGAGCAAAGCAATCTTTCCTCTGTTCCTTTTAAAGCAAATGCCAGAATTTAAGCTATCAGTTATTTAGTGCCAATAGCACAGCTTCTGGTAGAGCTAGATGGCATCCTCCTCAAATTATTTCCTTACTTTCTGGAGAAAGAGAAGTTGGTCCCAGGGACATGATGAACAGGCCCTCTGGAGACATCTTCCTCCTCTTTGTCCTGATTATCCATGCCCTTTCACAGTCACTTCACTTGATCACTTGAATCCCGTTATTCATCGATTTGCTCGAGCGGGCGCCAGCAACATTTCCATTGGACCCTATCACGTGCCAATGTAGCCCAATGGCATCTGGTTGATTCAGGAACATGAAGAGCCTCAAACCGTTCCCTCAGGGTCTTAACAAGGAAGTCTGACCATCTTGTAGGTGGGCGGCCACATGATCTTTTGACATCCCGTGGGATCCAGTCGGTAACGGCTCTAGTCCAGCGGTTGTCTCCAAATCGCATTACATGTCCAGCCCATCTGATTTTCGATGCCTTGGCAAACGAGACAGCGTCCCTGATTCTGGAATAGCGACGGAGGTCAGAACTCCGATTCCTTCTCTCACTTGGAGTGAGACGTGATATTCCAAGCATAGCTCTTTCGATGCCTCTCTGGGAGACCCGAATAGCACTCTCATCCTGCTTTCGTAGGGCCCAGGTCTCTGAGGCGTATGTTAATGCAGGGGAGAACGGTGGAGTCGAAGAGATGTGCCCGGAGCCGGAGGTTCTTTGTCCTTTTAGCTATTTCTTCGATGCCTTTGAAGGCATTCCATGCCGCTCTCTTCCTCCTGCGCAGCTCAGGTTTTAGGTCGTTCATCATGTTGACTTCTCGACCTAGGTACACATAACTGCTGCATTCAGAGATGTTTGTTCCATTGAGAGTGAATGGGGTCTCTGGAACTAGTTCATTTCTCATGAACATAGTTTTCTTCAGATTCAGCTGTAGACCTACCTTTCCACATTCTCGGTCAAAGTCAGCCAGCATTTGTGCCGCTTGGCTAATATTTGGTGTTATTAGAACAATGTCATCAGCGAAGCGGAGGCGGTGTAGTTGCCGACCATCTATCTTCACTCCCATTCCTTCCCATTCTAATTGTCTCATGATGTTCTCGAGGGTGGCACTGAAGAGTTTTGGTGAGATGGTATCACCCTGTCGAACCCCTCTTTTGACATCAATGATCACTTCTTTGTAGAATGGTGAGATCCTGGTGGTGAATCCGTAATACAGCTCACGAAGGATCTTGATGTATTGGGTTTGAACACCCTGTTTGACTAGGGCTTCGATGACTGCTTCAGTCTCCACAGAATCAAAGGCTTTCTGTAAATCAATGAACGTGAGACAGAGCGGCATCTTGTACTCCCCTACAAACCTCAATGAGCTTGGTTACCGTGTGGATATGGTCGATTGTGCTGAATTCTTTCCGGAAGCCTGCTTGCTCGCATGGTTGTCCTTCATCTAGTGTTCTGCTAATCCTGTTCAGGATGACTCGTATAAACAGCTTGTAGATGACAGACAACAGGCAGATGGGGCAATAGTTGCCGATGTCGTGAATGTCTCCCTTCTTGAACAGTAGAACTGTCCTGCTGGTTTTCCATTGGGAGGGCACCTTGCATTCGGACAGGTAGCGTGTGAAGAGCCGAGCTAGTGTATTGATGAGTACCGATGGCAGATTCTTCAGGTGTTCGGGTCTGACTTTGTCTGGGCCTGGTGCTGTTCCCTTCTTTACCGATGAGATGGCATGTCGGATTTCAGAAGGGAGAACGTTGGGAATGACATATCCATCCTGTGGAATTTGGTATGTGGGCAGGTGGATGTGGCTATCAAAGAGATTTGAGTAGAAGTCCTGGATAATCTTCTCCATTGCCTTTCTGGAAGATGTGATAGATCCATCAGGGCGTCGGAGGGCAGTCATCTTGGTCTTATAGTTGGCGAAGGACAGGCGGGCAGTGCGAATACTTTTCCCGGCTTCTGCTGCATCTTCCAGTATTTCTGCTCTTCTGTCTTTGAGGTCTGCTTTTATCGCTTCTCTGCACTGTTTAGCAAGCTTGGACGTTAGCATTAGGTCTCCTGAGGCTCGCGCCTTGCCACGTTGGCGAATGAGCTCAAGAGTTTCTGAAGACAAGCGTCCTTTTGTGACTTTCTCTCTCGGCATTCTTCGCACAATCATGGAGGTGCTGAACCAGTCGGTTGTATTCTTCATCGATGTCATCAATGATGGTATCTTCCCATGTTGCCGCAATGGTGCCAAAGAGTGCCCAGTTGGTGGTCGTTCTGGGAGTTCTCTTCTTAAACTTTGCAGCCTTTTCTCCCCGTTGCGGGAAGTAGAATTTTTACGAAGGAGACGGTGGTCCGATCCTGTGTGGAATTTGGGGAGGACAGCAACATCGGTCAGACAAAACCGTCGATTGAAGATGATGTGGTCAATTTCATTGTGGAACTGTCCGCCAGGAGATTCCCATGTCCAACGTTTCACTTCAGCTTTCTGAAACTGTGAGTTCCCATGAATAGTCTTGGTGGACATGATGAACTCAGATAGTCTCTCACCTTGTTCGTTCCATTCTAGGCCATGGGTCCCTATGTGGAGTTCTTCAGCCGATCTTCTCGGTCCTATCTTGGCATTAAAATCACCGACTATGATCTTGTAGAAGGTGTGATCTTTTTATAGAACTCCTCCAATTCCATGTAGAATTTCTCAATTTCATCTTCTTTGTATGTGGATGTCGGTGCATAGACAATGAAGATAGAAATTGCTGGCAGTGGGCCACATCTCCTCAAGTGTAATCGTCCTATTCGGTTTGTTAGGCATTCAAATGAATCAATGTTGACAGCCATGTTCGTGTTGACAAGGACACCAACGCCACCGACGCCTCTTTCATCACATGTTCCAAGGAACAATTCTTCTCCGGTGTCAAATACAGCATGATGCGACTGGCGCCTCCCTCGTCTCAGTCAGACCAATGATGTCGTACTTGATCTTTTTTGCTTGCAGCATCAGATCCTCAATATATGCTTCCGTTGCCAGTGTACGTGCATTGAAAGTACAGACAGTCATTTTAGTCCTTCTTCGTTTTGGCAGCCTAGGACAGCCTTGAAATTTTATCAGGCACTGCTTGTTTGCCTTTCTTACTGCTGCCGTATTAAGGGCTCTTTCGGGTCAGGAAAATAAACTTTTTTGTTACTGGATTTGGCATATCGAACACACATTGGACAGCTTGCCAGGCTCTGCCATGCGGGCACTATATTCTCATTACTTTGTGGGACTCTCTCAGAGGGGTGGGTAGAATATTTGTGGTAGTTTGGAGGTAAGTCGTGGCACAGCGGCCGCACACAACTGGGAAAGCTGGTTTCTCCTCTGCCGGGTGTACCTGTGTCTTAGGCTCAAGCATTTCTGGGTTTGAAATGCCCTTTCACAGTATTAGAATATATTCTTGGGCAACTTCAGAGTAAGCACAGAACATTTTGGATTTGTTAACTCTCTCAGAGACGTAGAAATTGAGCCTCATTTGATAAAAATTAATTCCACTCACCAAAGTGGGAGGAAGGTGTTTTTCAGGAAAAGACAAGCTTCCTTTTCAAACTGAAGCCAACTTTCCTAAAAAAGAAATAAATATATTCAGCTCTGCAACCTAGTCAATGACTATCTGAACAGTTTATTCCTTTTTTTTCCTTTTTGGTTTACACCTGATAATGCTCAGGGGTTACTCCTGGCTCTGCATTCCCAGTGGGACCATATGGGATCCCAGAGATTGAAGCCAGGCTGGGTGTGTGCAAGGCAAGCACTCAACCCACTGTGCTGTTTCTAAACACAACTGTCTGAACAGTTTCTAAACACAACTTGAACTGATTTGAAGCAACTGCCTGAAGCTCAATTTATTGAAGTAAGAACAAAAAAGAACAAATTGTAAAAATTTGAAATGAGTCTACATGAAAGATATGAAAATGAGCTTGTTTTTACTTACCATGTGATTTTTAATTGTCCATTATATCTTTTATTGTTTTTGAATGCTTTTAAAAGAAGCCATGAGGAAGAATGTCTTAACTGTTCATTTTATAGGTATTTGGACACTTGAAATGTTTCCTTATGAGCAAGGGGAGCCTTAAGAAAATTCATAACCTTTTTATATACCAACATTTCATCTCCACTATTCTCATATTTTTCTGTGCATAGATTCACTTACAGAAATTTTTCCAGGCATGTATTTTGGCATTATCCTTCCTTTGTCTCTGCTGTGTGATTCAGTAGACCCAAAAGATGTTCTATGATTAGAGATGTGTGCCCTTGGATAATCTAGAGGATTTTATTTTGTCTGATGAACTCCTTAGTTTATTCTGATTTAAATGTTCACCTTTATTGACTGCCGTTGTGCTCTGATACCCTCTTCTCCTCCTTTGTCTCATTCCCTGCACCTTCTTCCCTGATAGTTATGCTCCAGGGCCCCAGGCATTAAATTCCTGGGTGAGCTAGTTGAGAAGCCCATTGGGTGAGCACTGGTCACACTGGAAACAATTTTTTTTCTCATTGCAGCTCCATTTCTTCCTAGATAATCGTTATAAAGTTGGATAAATCTTCCATTAGAAAAAAATTGTGTCATGAGGTTTATTTATGATGCTAGAAGAATTCACAGATCTGAGAAAGAAACTGTAAGATCAAAGTGGCAGAGGTTTCATATGATGTAGGATGATGATGTTGGAATCTGTACGCCCAGACAGACAAAAATTCCACAGTGGTAAAATTATAGGCTCAGACACGTCAAACCGGTTGGTACCAGGGAGACCATGCTGTGCCAGGCTCTTATTTCAGATCCCTGAAAACATGTGAGTAAGAGCAAAACCACCTGACCTTATCATCTAAAGGAAAGCACTATTACCACTCAGAGGAGGGAGTTTTAGAAAGATAAAAGAAATACATTAGCCAACAAAGTAGGGATCTGATATAGGCAAGTTGTTATTAGCAAATAAAGAAAGGAAATGATTCTAAGAACATTCATGAGACATCTATGCCCTGGTCATGTGATGGAAAATATGTTACTGATTTTTTTTCTGAATATCTCTAATATTAAAAGAGACAAATACCATCATTCCTAAAATGATTGCATTTTCTTTTTTATTTTTCAAAAACCAATGAGTTCCTAAAGCCAGACATTTCCTATATAATCAACAGGAAAAATGTAGGGTGGGTAACTAGTCATACTCCATGCAAAGTATACCACAAGGCACAGTGAACCAGGAGAAAGTCTTCTCCATGCAAAAGTGGAGATGAAAACCAGCTGGTCAGGAACATGCATTGTGGCTGTGGAGAAAATGTTCCTTCTGTACAGGTAGAGGTCAAACCAAGATTAAATTAGGATCATCAAAACACTTGCTAGCTATTTTGCACCTTGGTTCTCCACCTATAAGAGAAAAATAATAATGACATCAATACCACCTACTTCCTAAGGCTACATTAGGACTCCAGTTTTGCATGCAAATGCCCAGCATACCAAATACATAAACAATAAGACAGTATTCTGTGGAGATTTTATCAGCATTTCACACTTTGATTCAGTCCTTGAACATTTCTCTTGGTCTCCATACTTTCTGAGGACAGAGACCAGAACTTATTTGATCTTGTCCCCAGGATTTAATCATACTTTGACCTAAAATAAGTTCCAAATATATTTCTTAATGAATGAAAGAGATTATTTTTAATTTTTTTTATTTTTGGGGTGACACCTGGTGATGCTCTGGGGCTACTCCTGGCTCTGCACTCAGGAATTACTGCTGGCCGTGCACCGGGACCATATGGGATGCTGGGGATCGACCCAGGTGAGCCACATGCAAGATAAACACCTTACCCGCAGTATTAGCCAGATTTTTTTTTAAACAGAGAAGCTGGGACTTGCTGTTGAATCTTCAATATATGTTGAATTTTAAGACCGAATTAGAAGGGAAACAATGTTTGGTGAATTGAAAAATGTTTGTTATAGGTGCTTTCAAAATTGTTATAAGACTTTTCACTTGTTTTGCAGTCAGACGTTTACATATTGGAGTACAATTTATTTTGGGGGATTAATTTTATGATTGTGACACTTCTGTAAAATGAATTTAAAGTTGTCAGATACAGAATTTTTACTTATTAAGGCTATTATAATGAAAAATAGCAAAACCTAGAAGCATAATGAACTGAATATAAGAGCACAACAATTGTATTCCTGAATTAGAATACAAAACTGTGAATATAAGGATTGTGTTTAATTCATCTCTATAAACCCCTTTGCTTGGAAGTAACTGGTCAGAGTTGGTACTAAATAGATACTGCAAATTGTATAAATGCACAAATGAATTTTGAACTTTGATGGTCTGTTTATTTTTTCTTCTCTAAGGTGCTTCATTTCCATTTCTTCATCATGTGTTTTATACCCATTGATCTGTAATGTACAACTAATTTACCTATTACATCCTGAAATCTACCTGCTCAAGTATATTGCTTCAAGTATATATTTATATATTCAAGTATATATTTCAAGTATATATATATACTTGATATATATATCAAGTATATATGCTCAAGTATATATTTATGTAATATAATGTGATTACATTTTGGATCCTCCTTCTTTCATTAAAGACATTCTAAATCCCCCTATATAAATTATTCTCTCTTCATATTTTTTGTTGTCTCTTTCATGTGGGGTGTCTCCTGATGGTCCTCAGGGTCTCTCCTGGCTAAATCCTCAGGGACTACTTCTAACAGTGCTTAGGCGGTCATATGCAATGTAGAGGACTGGACTGGTCAACACTATGCAACATACACATCTCACCCCTGTACTATTTTTCCAACACTCTTATTTTCTATCTAAAGTTCCATGACAGTTATGACCTCTAATTTAACAAAGATAGAAAGACTACACACTGCTTACTTTTGCTGCAATTACCCATATTCATTCACAACTTGTACCTTGATCATTGAAAGGGCACAGTCTTCAACACTTCCATAGCATGAGTCTCCTGTACTTTTTTTTTTTACAGCTGGTTTGGGGAAATCCTCCTTACTAGTTTTCAGGAGGTCCCAGGGCCCCACTGTGATTATCTGCCAACTGGCTGGTTCTTGGGGAAGGGTCTGAGGACATGAGACTGCTGGGGCATGAGATGATATTAGAAGTATTATTGGGGGCTGTGAGGTGGCTTTGAAGCTGCACCCAGTGACGTTGGGAGAGCACGTAATACCAGGAATTTTATGTCTTTAGTGCTGGGGGATGTGCCCTGGCTGCCGGACCATCTCCCAACTTTTCACAGATCATCTTAAATTATATGATGAATTCAAAGTATCTTATTAATGTGCAGATAAAGGACTTATTTAGTGATCTGTTAGACATTGAAATTAATTTTTCTAAATATTTTAATTTATAGATATTAACATGCATATACCCTTGCTTTATTTTCTAATGATTAGTTTGAAAGATATATTGATAGCATTCCTGTGTTTTAAATAGCCCTATGATTTTTTAATTCACTTTTACTTATATAGTTTAAAAATAATATTGCACTGTCTGCAATTTGTACCATGAATCTTTTAAAAATACTTTAAGCATTGTCAAGTATTTTTAACATTTTCATCTAATCCTATACTTTCCATTAGTGGATAGTTATGCCACAGCATTTATATAGCCACTAGTACTACACACTATAATTTAATAATTATTCAATAAAGGAAGTGAATTTTGTGTTTGGTTTAATTTGAGACCTTTCACAGCAAATGCAATTGAATAATCTTCAGCTGGCTGACAATTTTTATTTTCTCTTACTTTTCTCATCATCATAGTGGGAAAATATTTTAGTTATTTGTTTGCACAAAATATGATCACCAGAGGCTTCAAAAATTAATTTATAAACAATTTTTGAAAAGCATGCCATTTTCCCTTGTGAAATTAGCTTAAAGTTCACGTAACTTTAAGTTCACATTAACATAAAGAGCACTCACTTCAACCAAGAAAAAAGTCATAAAAATCCTGCACCTGTAATTGTGTTGAAAACAAATAACTGTGTCACGCATTAGAGTCTCTTTAGCAATTAGCACCTGTTATTATTCACAAACCAGGGGCAGGAGACAGGAGATGCAGTTTCTGTGACCGATTAAACCCAAGGGAAAGGGAAGCCAATTATCTGGGGAACACAAACTAATCAGAGCTTTGCTCCTTTCCCTAGTCCACCTTTGTTTGCTTTATTTAACCAAGCAAAAGTCCTTAACCACACAGGAAAAAAAAAGTTTCTATTATATTGACATGAAACTCATTTCACATGACTCACAGATAATTGTTAGCAACCTTCAGAAGGGAACCAGCTCACTGCTCCATTGTTTCCTCCAGATCAACTGTAGAAATTCTATATCCAATCTTAGCGATGTTTTCGTAGACCCAATGTTTCTCCTTGAGTCAAGCACTTTTTATGATATAGAACTAAAAAATACCATATGTAAGATCTCATTCCCCATTTGGTGAAGAACAGAGTTTGAGGAATACAGAGTAGACATTCTAGGACAGGAACTTGCCATCTTGACTACACATTGCACTCTTCTGGGGACTTTAGAAGAGAAATGATGGAGGTGATGGTAGAGGGGGTGGGAGTGTGTTGACTCAAGTGGCAGAGCCCAGCTCTGCCATGTACAAGACAAGTTTCTATCATGGCACTACATGGTTTCACACTGCTCAGTTGATCCAGTATTACTTTTATTTCTTTTGAGCACCTATGGAAGTGATCTTTATTAAAAAACAAAAACAAAAAAAACCAAAAAACAAGAAACAAAAGGCTTCCCCTCTCCCACATCCCAGGCTTCTGGTAATTGGTCTGATATGAAATGAAGAAGGCAGACATCTTTTTGCAAGTCTCAAGTGTCTGGCATACCCCAACTATGGCATATTTTCTCTTCCATTACAATCTCTCTAGTTTACCTCCCTCTTTTTCTCTGTCTTAGATAATTTTTTGAAAGAACCTAAGCAAGCAGAGGTTGAAAAGTCAGGCTCTGGATGGACGGGGGTGCTGGGATCATGTATAAGGTTTACGGAACTACCATTCCAAAAGATGACTAACATGCGAATAACATGCTTTTCAAAGAAATAGATTCTTGCAGGATTTTTTATTTTTTGAGTATGTTATTTGCTTGTTTGATTAAATATCTACATGGTATTTTTGCAACATAGAAAGGAATGAAATGATGCCAGTCAATCCATTTTGAAGTCAGTCTTCATTTATGTGACTGCATAGCTCTGTTCCTAGTGCCCATCACCAAATGCAACTTGTATACTGTTACTTTGACCCATGCACTAGCCCTTCAACATGGAGTAGGATGCTCATAGCTATCCTATTCTCATTTCAACTCTCTTGCTTTTCAGCATTGCCCAGACTATTTCTTTCATTGACCCTTTATCCATCAGAGATTGGTCATATTGTCCAGATACTCTGATGATGGCTGTTGGCTGACTGACAGTGTTTTGCTGTTGCTTTGCTAGCTGGAGAAACTCTTATTAGTAGCAGGGCCACAGTGACCTCTCTTGATGAAACCAGAAAGTGCAGGGAATGAAACACTAAGAAAGTTCTTTGAACCACAGTCAAGAGACTTGTCTGGCCAAGTCTTCCCAGCCTCAGAATTTAGGAGGAAGTGAGGCTAGTGGTGAATGAGCTCTGGGCTGAGGAAAATGGCAGTGTTGGTGTGGCTGAATTACCAATCTAGTATTTTTAACAGCTTGTTTGATTCTTACTCTCTGTGATCCTATTTCAGAGGCACAAACTTAAGTTTGCTCTTTAAAATTGTCTTACCAGTTAGTCACTATATAAAATTTAACTATACTGTGTTGTGTCGACCATTTCCAGAAAGCAACAAGGCATCTTAATAAGGCAGTTTCAAAACTCCCAGCCAAGCATGAGGAGGAAAAGTCAAAGTGCTTTAATTTTTTAAAAGCTCTTCTTATTTTAAAATGTGTTAATTATTTTGATTGTTTGCACACAGAAGCCACTGATCTAACACTACCTTTCTGACCAACCCCACCCAACCACCCATATATTTTTATTGTCTGCTGTAAAACTGAGGGAAGATTGTGGAAGAGATTGCTTTCGATGACATGCTTGAGGTGGAGACTAGGACCAGAAATACGAGAATACAGTCTTATGAGATATCAACAACGGAGAGATTGTCACCAATCATATAAACAAACTATAGGGGATCAGACAACTAATAGCTAACTGGAACAATGTGGCACTAAATGAAGATTCTCTTTTCAACCTTTGTCCACACTAAGTACATTAATTTTCTGCCTAATTAGCTTGACTTTCAGCTGAGACTCCACCAGAAGCATCTCATCTGGGTGGTGGTCCCATTTTCCTATCTAACAAGGAGGTATAAAATTGCTTATCTACATACTGATAATGGAAAAGTTAAAGGAAAAAGCAAAGGAAGTAGGGTGTTTATTTAAATAGGAATGGGATCTTAATACAAATATTATTTGAACAGATGATTACTTTTTAATTTTTTGATAATATTTTATTATTATTTTAGAGAGTAGCAGCAAAGGAAAAAATATATAAAAGCCAGGTGAAGAATTAAATATTCCATGAATAAAATATAAAAAATACACTGGATCCCCACTCTTTTGTTTTTGGGGAGGTCCAGCTAAGGGGCAGTCTTCAGAATAAGACTATGTTTTAGAACCCCTAAGAGCAATAAATAAACTTTCAGCTGAAAACCCATTTTGGATGAAATGTAAAAGAAAGAACTCCATATCAAATTATCCAACTATTTTTATAAGACTACATTTTGTCTATTTTTCTTACACACCCTGTCCCCAAGACTTTTGAAGAGAGTCAAAAATGATGCACAGTCCAGGAAGATAACAATAATAAAGTAGCCAAACGGAAACTAAAGATAGGACCCAAATATGGAGCCAGAAAGAACCTGAAAATCTGTTTAAATATTGTGCCTATGTGCATTCTTACAGATATGTGATCCTTGTGCTTCTAAACATCTTAACAGGGAAGCTGTGAAACCTAGCTATGTAGTCTCTCTAAATAAGTATTAGTCCCATTGAAGACAACTAGCTGCCTGCTATTAAGATCAAGACAGAAAGAAGGAAGGAAGGAAAGCAGGGAGGAAGAGAGGGAGGGAAGGAGAGAGAGAGAGAGAACAGAAGGAAAGGAAAGGAAGGGAGGAGGAGAGAAGAGCAAGACAAAGACAATGTGATCAAAGACAATGTGATACAACATAACATCCTCAACAACATCTTAATGCAAAATTTTATAACTATTTTCCTTAATTAGTCCATAGGATGGGGAATCCAGTAACATTTTAATTCCAGTTAAAAAGAAATACACATTCTTACTCAACAATTATTTATTGTTTATTCATGATTCAAAATTACTTGAGTACCATATACTTGCATATTTATAAAACTTAAAAAATCTGGGTAAAATTCTTATATAGAAATTCAAATTCCTACATTCATAACATCTGAAAGAAACTAGGATAGTTTATAAAGTCCAGTCACAAGCACACTAGTCCTAAAATATGATCTTTGAAGCATCAATAGGAAAATGAATCAATCAAACTTAAAAATTGAAAAATCTATGAAAAATAATCTGGAAGTAGTTTAAGAGTCTGACTTTATTTTAAAATTAGTGAGGAATCTGTAAACATTAAAAAATAAAATTCAAAAATTATCACAGATTGAGAAACTAGAAAATGAACAACAAATTGGTCATCCCAGCCTCAAGATGGGAGAATGATGATGGAAATAATAAAATTCAGAGAAGAAATCAATGCCATAAAAATCAAGAGAATAGTACAAATGTTCAATGAAACAAGGAGCTGATTTTTGTGAAAGAATGAACAGGATTGAAAATCCAAGCTTGTTTCATGAGAATAAAATGTATATGGGTCAATGCATTCTTGTCAAAATTCTGATGAAATAGACTTTTTTTTCCAAATTGTTTTTGGGACCATTAGCTAGACATGTTCTGTGTAGGTCTATGTTACTAGTAGTTCTGTGCTCGGGAGTCAATTCTGGTGGTAGTTAGGGGACAATATGTGGTGATGGGAACAGAATGTGGGTTGGCCATATGTAAGGCAATCAACCTATATCTGGCACTCTAATGACATTCTATAAGAACTTCATACAAACTGATAACAATTTTAAGGAATTATAAAACTCCCTAAATAGCAAAACTATTCTGAGAAAAAAAATAAGGTGTCAGGTGTTGTATTTATTTTAAACCATACTATAAAGTTATAATAATCAGAGCTGTGTGGTACAGACTAAAGACAGACACTCGAAATAATGACATAGAATTGAGATCCCAGAGGTAACTCTTAGACATATGGACAGTTAATTTATAACAGCAGACCAGAGAGCATGAAGTGAAGCAACGAAAGTATCCTCAACAACTGGGAAAACTGAATAGTCACATACGAAAAAAGAAGAGAATGAGACTGGATCATATCTACACTATAAATTAAAGCTAACTTAAAATTGAGGTTTAAAGACTTCGATATTCTCCTTGGCCTGTCCTCTGCCAGACTTCCAGAAGTCAGAAAACCTCATGCAACACAATCACAGTTGTCCTTTGGTCCGACTCCACCGCTCGACACTGCTAGATCCCCTTGGCGCTCAGGTGCCTGTGGGATATCTCAAAACCTTGTATACCACAAACATGTCGGAGACCACACACACACACACACACACACACACACACACACACACACACACACTTAGCCTCTCTAGCCTTTGGGTAAGACAGAGAAGGTAACAGTGTGCTGATAATCACTGAAAATAATACCATCCAAGAACTGAACATTGAATATTGTCAAAAAGATACACATGATAACCTCTGAATGTATTAGAATCCATAATGTGTAATAAATGGAAGCAAGGAGAAAGAGAGAGAGAGAGAGAGAGAGAGAGAGAGAGAGAGGAGAGAGAAAAAAAAGAAAGATAAAAAAAACCTGCCATGGGGGCCGGAGGGATAGCACAGAGGGTAGGGCATTTGCCTTGTACTCGGCCCACCCGAAGTTCTATCCCCAGCATCCCATATGGTCCCCGAGCACTGCCAGGAGTAATTCCTGAGCAAAGATCCAGGAGTAACCCCTGAGTATTGCCAGGTGTGACCCAAAAAGCAGAAAAAAAAAGAACCTGCCATGGAGGCAGGCAGGGGGAAGGGGGGGGGGGAAGTAGTGGTGGGAAACGGGCACGGGTGGAAGGATGGGTGCTGGAACACCGTGGAACCAAAATTCAAACATGAACATCTTTTAATTTTATATTTAAAGGTGGTATAATAAAATATTTAAAAAATAAAAACTTCAATATTTCATAAGAATCCTAAAATGCATTGAGGAAAACAGAATTTTACAGAATCTGGACCTCAAAGGTATGTTCAGTTATTTATTCCATTAGCAAAGGTAACAAAAAGCAAAACTATGCCAGTGGGACTGTATCAAAATATAAAAGTTTTATGTAGCAAAAAAATACTCAAGCTGAAATGCAAATATACTTTAATAACTGGAAGAAAACATTTGCACACCATATATTGGATAAAGAACTAATATCTCAGATGTGTGAAGCATAAAGCTCAGCAACGAAGAAAAACAAAAATACAAAATGACGCCACCAAAAATATACAAGGAGAGTAGATAAACAAACACTTCCCAGAAGATGTTGAAGGTTAGTAGGCATGCTGAAAAGTATTCACAGTCACTTATGAGGAAAACAGAAATCTAAAAACCAAGATGCCATTTTAGGTGAGAGCGGCATGTATCTAAAACACTGAAAACAACTAGAGTTGGCAGAAATGAGGTGAAAAGAAACTCGCATCCACTATTGGTGGGGATTTCAGCTGGTTCAGTGTTTACGAAAACCAATATGAACGCTTCTGAAAAACTAAGAATTGAGCTTTTGTATTAACCCAGCCATTCCATTTCTTAGCATCTTTTGAAAAAAAAATAAAAATCCATTAATTTTTAAAAAATGTATGTACACATATTTTACTTCAGCACTTACTACAACAACTGAGATATAGAAGTAACTCAATGTCCAATATCAGATGAAAGACTAAAGAAGCTGTGGAATATATACACAATGGAGTACCAAGTATCTGCAGCAAAAGATGAAAGCACACCGTTCACTGCAATTTAGATCTAGAGGGCATTGTGCTAAGCAAAATAAGAGGGAGAAAGACATATACTGGATAATCCCACTCACCTGCAGGAAAATCCCATAAGCAAACATAGAAATAAATAGTAACAAATGGTTACAAATCCCTTTACCTGGATTACAAACTGGGATTAACAAGCAGTGGCGGGGTGGGTTAGGAGAAATATGAAAGTAGAATCTAGTACACAAGGACCTGGGCAGAGAGTGTTGGTCAATTTGATATTGTTGATGTACTTTAACCATCAACAATGGTACATCAAAATGATAAAAGTGGGGCCAAAGACAATATTCAGGGGCTAATGCACTTATTAGCATGCAGATTACCACAGTTATATTTGTGACACTGCCCCTTCCACCCCAGCTCTGCCAAAAGTGATCCTGAGCACAGAGCCAGGAGTAGGACCTGAGAACCACCAACTGTATCTACCTTAAAAAAAAAACAAACCTATAAACATTTAACACTATTATGATCATGTAACCTTAAGTGCAACAATGAAAAATATTGAAATAAAATATACATTCATCTTCAGTCGAAACATATAAAAATATTCTATAACACCCAGGAGAGGACTCTGTGCCTAAAAGTAGCAGTCTTACAAGCCATGGGTTCACACCCCAGTGCTGCATGCGCTGAGTGGGTCCTAGTAGCAATTCTGTCTAGCCCTGAAACAGAGTCCAACAATAGTGAGCACCGCTACAAAATGTGTGCAAACATTTCTGCCAGGAATGGAACTCCCAGAGAGCTTCGTGTGAGTTCGAGGCTCCATAGTAAGCATCTTGATCAGAATGTGGATAAGCACTAGAGTTAAATATGAGTCCCCAAATGAGCATGCTTACAACCAGATGTGCAATTACCGTTTCTCAACCCAGTGTTTGCAACTCTAGGTCACCATAACAATGAGTAGTAAGGGTAAGGGCAGCAGGGGGAATTAACATAATGAGTAATTATTGAAAAATGTAACTTATGAATATTAGCATCCATCCACAACAGGTTATTACTACTCATAATAATTTGTAGAATGCAGAAGTTATATATATATATATATGTATATGTATATATACATATATATATATATATATATATATATATATTTTTTTTTTTTGGCTGCCCTAAAAATAAAATAAGCTTAAGTAGAACTTCTGATCAATATAATGAAACGTGAGACCCTATTAAGTTATTCGGGTGCATTTAAAATTATTAATTATTTATAAACAGCATTTGAAAAAATGATACTGCACAATTTTAAATGGTCTTAGTTTAAATGCTTAGATTTATAGTATCTTGAATTATATCATATTTAATATAATAATATTATCACTTGTATCACTAGTCTTCCCGTTGTTCATCGGTTTGCTTGAGCGGGCACTAGTAACATCTCCATACATCATGTCACATGCTAGTGTAGCCCAAGGGCAATTGCTCACTCCAGGAACATGAAGAGCCTCAGACCATTCCTTTAGGTCATAGGAATGAGGTCTATAATTGTTACTGTTTCTGGCATATTGCATTGTTCTGCCATGCAATTATATTATATTAAATTAGTATAGATAAAACTATAGTACAGTATTTAGTAGCTCTAATAAAGCTTAATATATTAAATCTATATAAAAAATAGATTTATATATCTAATCTCTAAAGCATATTTTATGAATTTGAAGACCAGGCAAAAACCATATCAATAGAAACACTGTCAACTAAATTGTGGTTCCTTGAAACAGTGAAAAAATTGTTTTTAAATAGATAAAAAAGAACTCCAAAGAATTTTCTTATGTTAAAAATGTTGTAAAACAGCTTGGCAATATATACAGAATTATTAAATAAAATTGTTAAGAAAATAATGGATGAAAGGAAGGCATAGAAAATATATATCATATCCATGCATAAGTTTTCTTTCTTTTTATTTTATTTTGGTTTTTGGGTCACACCTAGTGATGCTCAGGGGTTACTCCTGGCTCTGCACTCAGGAATTACTCCTGGCAGTACTCAGGGGACCATATGGGATGCCCGGGTTGCATACAAGGCAAACGTCCTAACCACTGGACTATCGCCCGGCTCCAACTTTTATTTCTTTAAACAATTTTTTAATTTAAATTAATATTTTATTATACCACGGTGAAATATACAGTTACAACGATGTTCATGTTTGAGTTTCGGTCATACAGTGTTCCAGCACCCATCCCTCCACCAGTGCCCATTTCCCACCACCAATGTCCCCACTTCCACTCCCCCTCCCTGCCTCTACGGCAGGTTCTTTATCTCTTCTCTCTCTTTCTCATTCTCTCTCTCTCTCTCTCTTCCTTTTCTTACACATTGTAGATTGCAATACATACATTTAGAGGTTATCATGTGTATCTTTTAGCTTATATTCAAAGCTACATTTAAAAAGCAGGGTAGGGGCTGGAGCGATAGCCCAGTGGGTAGGGCGCTTGCCTTGCACGCGGCCGGCCCATGCCAGCCCGGGTTCAATCCCTGGAATCCCATATGGTCCCCTGAGCACCGCCAAGAGTAATTCCTGAGTGCAGAGCCAGGGAGAACCCCCTGAGCATTGTCGGGTGTGACCCAAAAAAGCAAAAAAAAAAAAAAAAAAGAAAGAAATACATAACTACTTTCATTAATTTGTTTAAGATAAGTTTATCATAAGCATACACAGGGCAGAGCTGCTACCAGCTCTCCCTGTGCCCAGCTGATCACAGGCACCCGGGAGGGAAAGCGGATTCTAACCCTGGCCTGCCACCCCAGCAGAGCCTCGCAAGAAGCCAGAGGACACCATACCTGAGGGTCGCCATTTTCCACATTCGGACCCCCACTGGTCAGAGCTCCACCCAGCAGAAGAGCTGACCACAAGCCGTGCTTGCACGGCTGCAGAGTGGCTGCATGGTTCATCAATAAATGCTTGAGATTTAGAGGTGACAAGAGTATCCCATCCACACAGCAGAGCCTGTCAAGCTACCTGTGTCATATTTGTATACCAAATACCAGTAACAATCATAGACCTCGTTCCCATGACCTGATGGAATGGTTTGAGGCTCTTTATGCTCCTGGAGCAAGCAGACGCCCTTGGGCTACACTAGCATGTGACAGGACATATGGAGACGTTACTGGTGCCGCTTGCGCAAATAGATGATCAATGGGAAGACAAGTGATACAAATAAAGTTTTTCATGTAATAATTAAATAAACACTTTATCAATGTAATTACTAAAACACACTATCAAGATGGGGAACTTTTTCCTTTTCTCACAGTCAACTAAATAGTCTAAAAATGAGCTTCTGAAATCTGACTTGATCTTTGTAGATAACCTTAAGTGTTTACACCTTAATAAAGAAAAATCTCAAAAATTGGGCAAATTCCTAGATTCCCATAACCTTTCAAGGCTGAATCAAGTTGGAATACCTGGAAAAAAAGGAGGGAGAAGGAGAAGGAGAAGGAGGAGGGAGGGAGGAGGAGGAGGAGGAGGAAGAAGAAGAAGAAGAGGAAGAGGAGGAAGATGGAGGAGGAGAAGCAGGAAGAGGAGGAGGAGAAGAAGAAGGAGGAGGAGAAAAAGAAGAAGGAGAAGGAGTAGGAGAAGGAGGGAGAAGGAGAGGGAGGACAAAGAGAAGGAGGAGGAGGAGGAGGTGGAGGAGAAGGATAGGGAGGAGAAGGAAAGGGAGGAGAAGGAGAAGAAGAAGGGGAAGGGGAAGGGGAAAGGGGAGGAGGAGGAGGAGAAGGATGAGAATAAGAGGAAGAGGAAGAGGAAGAAGAAAAAAGAAGGAAGAAGAAGAAGGAAGAAGAAGAAGGAAGAAGGAAGAAGACGAAGAAGACAAAGATGAAGAAGACGAAGAAGATGAAGACAAAGAAGAAGGAGAAGAAGGAGAAGGAGGAGGAGTAGGAGTAGGAGGAAGAGGAAGAGGAAGAAGAAGAGGAAGAAGGAGGAGGAGGAAGAGGAAGAGAAAGAGGAAAAAGGAAGAGGAGGAAGAAGAGGAAGAGGAAAGAGGAAGAAGAAGAAGAAAAGAAGAAAAAAAGAAGAAGAAGAAGAGGAAGAGGGAAGAAGAAGAAGAAGAAGAAGAAGAAAGAAGAAGAAGAAGAAGAAGAAGAAGAA
The DNA here is from genome assembly GCA_021461705.1 of Cryptotis parvus. Classification (NCBI taxonomy): domain Eukaryota; kingdom Metazoa; phylum Chordata; class Mammalia; order Eulipotyphla; family Soricidae; genus Cryptotis; species Cryptotis parvus. The sequence goes on from JAJIBD010030758.1 coordinate 72,317, forward strand.
GAAGAAGAAGAAGAAGAAGAAGAAGAAGAAAGAAGAAGAAGAAGAAGAAGAAGAAGAAGAAGAAGAAAGTGCCTGCTATAGAGGCAGGCTGGGGTCAAGAGAGGGAATCTTGGGACATTGGTGTTGGGAAATGTGCACTGGTGGAGGATTGGTGCTGGAACAGTGTATGACTAAAGCCCAATCATGAATATCTTTGTAATTGTATATCTCAAATTTATATAATATAATAAAATTTAAAGGAATTAAGAAATGGTTCAATATTAAACTTATAAACAAACGCAATGCAAAGCTACCTAACTGAAAATGTTAGGCACACTTTTGTTTTAAGACACTAAACATGCCATCACCCCCACTCTATACTTTGTTTTGACTCTCGTTGATCACATATTTTGAATAAATATGTATGTATATATGCATATATCTGTTTTTATTTGAGTTCTCTCTGAGTGCTAGTCAAGTTGTACTCCAGACTTGGTGCTCAGGGCTTGCTCATGACAGTCTTTAGGGAACCAGGTGGTGTTAGCATCAAAATTGGGGCCCCTTATTCTCTGGCCCTTTTGTGAATCTTTTAAGAAATCTTTTATCTATGGAATACTACATAGCTGCCAATGCCACATAACTGTCAGGAACAAAGTCATGCCATTTGCTGCAGTATGGACATAAATGGAAGATATTCGGTTAAATGAAGTAAGCCAGAAGAAAGACAAACACAGGATGATATCGCTTATACTGGTACTTGGTGTGACCAGATGAGGAAATAAATGTAATGGCTTAAAGGCCAAGTCCCGAGATCACTCTTGAGGACAGAAGGAGAAGGAAATAAAGAGATAAAGGGAAGGGAAAAAGAGAGATGAGAAGCAACGAAGGTAGGAATCAATGGTATTTAGGTGCATGGATGGTTTTAAGAAACCATCCATGAGATGCTAAATATCCAAACTACAGAACCAATAACACTGAAATCACAGTACCCAAAATTTAATAACAAAATATTAAAGGAAAGGTACCCGTCAAGATACTCCAGCAGGCTGGGGCTGGGTTTAGGTGGGAGTGGGTTAGGAGAGAGAATCTTGGGACACTGGTAAAGGGAAGTTGACACTGGTGGTGGGGTTAGTGATGGAGAATAAATAAAGTATGTAAAAATAATAACTTTGTACTTCACAGTGCTTGAATAAAATATTTAATAATTGTTGCTAAGGCTCTCAGCCAGGCACCAGGTATTAAGGCGCAGGGAAGAGTTTCTGCCTGCCCAGCCTATGCTGGCTGATGGGGGCATCCTGGAAGGGGGGCAGGTTTTGGCCCTCTCCTGCCCCCCCACAAACTTTCAGAGGTCTGAAAACAACCACAATCATCCTCAAGGTCTGGACTCCACAGCTGGACACAGCCCGATCCCCAAAGCACCCATACAATACATCAAAACCTGGGAGTCAGAGGTTAGGTAAGACAGAGGTTAGGTAAGACATAGGAACAGTATGCTAATAATTGTCGAAAATGATAATATCAGCTGAGAACTGAGCTTTGAATATAAGCTAAAAGATACACATGATAACCTCTAAATGTATGTATTGCAATCTACAATGTGTAGAGAAAAGGAAGAGAGAGAGAGAGAGAGAGAGAGAGAGAGAGAGAGAGAGAGGAGATAAAGAACCTGCCATAGATGCAGGGGGGGGAGTGAAGTGGGGACATTGGTGGTGGGAAATGGGCACTGGTGGAGGGATGGGTGCTGGAACACTGTATGACCGAAACTCAAACATGAACATCGTTGTAACTGTATATCTCACCGTGGTATAATAAAATATTAATTTAAATTAAAAAATTGTTTAAAAGAAATAAAACTTGGAGCCGGTGCGATAGCCCAGTGCGTAGGACGTTTGCCTTGCATGCAGCCGACCCAGGCATCCCATATGGTCCCCTGAGTACTGCCAGGAGCAGTTCCTGAGTGCAGAGCCAGGAGTAACCCCTGAGCATCACTAGGTGTGACCCAAAAACCAAAAATAAAATAAAAGAAAGAAAACTTATGCATGGATATGATATATATTTTCTATGCCTCCCTTTCATCCATTATTTTCTTAACAATTTTATTTAATAATTCTGTATATATTGCCAAGCTCTTTTACAGCATTTTTAACATAAGGAAATTCTTTGGAGTTCTTTTTTATCTATTTAAAAACAATTTTTTCACTGTTTCAAGGAACCACAATTTAGTTGACAGTGTTTCTATTGATATGGTTTTTGTCCGGTCTTCAACTTCATAAAATATGCTTCAGAGATTAGACATATAAACCTATTTTTCAGGGATGTATTAGGATAAATCTAGGTAGAATTCTACAAAGTAAATCATGGGTTTAAAAAAAAACACAGTGTTGAGTTTGCCAGAAGTTTCTAAATTGCCTCCAAACAAAATCTCATCCGTTTATAAACAACTCAGACAGTGACTGTATCTCAATACCACTAGTGAAAATGATAATAACAAAATCTTCGTCTTCGCCTGTCTCACAGGTTAAAAAAATTACATCTCCCTCCTCAATCTGCTTGGAGTTCACTCACCAAGTATGAACAGAGTTTCAGTGGCTTCTGCCCATTCCTGACTGTCTGGCCTCCATTCTTCACTGTCAGACTCTCTCACACTTCTCAGCTACCGGATAATTCGTCTTGGTAGGTTTGCACTTTTTTGAGTTTTTGGAGTAGGCAGTTGAGCTTATATATCTCCATTATGTATCTCCCCAAACTGTAGGGTCTAGATAAATCACTTTCCATACAGTGAAGCAGGGGTCCCATGAGAAGACAGTGCCTCCGAAAGTTGCACCTTCTGAACACTGCTTGAGAGTGACCCAACATTGAGAGCATAGCAGATGCTATTTCTGGCACCTACCCTGCACTTTGCCTGAGGTTGTTCTGCACAGACCTGCAAGAGTGTTATTGGCTTGGCCTGGTTGGCAACAGAAGCTGTTATTGCCCCAGACCTCAGAGAGCTTCCAGTGCATTCATTTTCATTCTCCTTGAGAAAATATGTGTAGTCACTTCTGCTTGCAACCACGGTTGCTGGTGCAAATTACACAAGTACTCAATGTAATTTTTTTCCTCCTCTAAATGGCGAGTCCTTCATTCAGATACTGATTTGGGGGCCACTTTCAGTGTTAAGTGGCTATTCCTGAAATGTTTCTTGAGGGTCAGTAGGGGTGATGCTGAGAAGATCATGTGCTGTTGAATGCAACATCTATTAAAGGTTTCAGTCCTACAGTTAATCCTTTAAATAGTGAATCCTGCCAATGAATCAAGTGATGTGATAATTGGTTTATCAGGAATTAATCAATGCAATAACGTATATGTAAATTATAAAATAATTATTTGATGAGCACATCTAAAGGCAGAAGCATCTGCTCTTATTAGGGACTGGGGTATGTTTTTAACAAAAAATAAGATATTGTGCTATAAATTGGAAAGGGTACACACACAAATACACACACACTTACCCAGTGTTTGAGTGATGAAAGCCTAAGTTTTGCTGACCTGCATGTTTCTTTTTTTTTTTTTTTTTTTTTATTATACCACCGTGAAACATACAATTACAAAGGTGTTCATAATTGGTTATTGGTAATACAGTATTCCAGCACCCATCCCTCCACCAGTGCCCCATTTCCACCACCAATGTACCCTCCCCTCCCGTCCCCCAGGCCGCCTTAATAGCAGGTACCCCAGTTTCCTCTCTTTCTCTCTCTATCTCTCTCTCTCTGTCTCTGCATCTCTCTCCCTCTTATTTTACACATTGTGGCTAGCCCTGCAGATATTTAGAGTTTATCACTTAAGTCTCTTTGTGTATATTCAATGGTGAGTCTTTGACCTGCATGTTTCATGAGTAGAAAAAAATAAAGACTTGGACTTCTGTATACTTACTTTGCTTTTAACAAATGTAGATCAGAATATATTATTCCAAAGTACGTCACTTTGGAATAAAGTTTATTCTTCCTCTAGAGGAAAATGACAATCAACAGGGGCATAGAGGACTCTTCTCAGAGACTTCCCAGAGAATTCTTCTCATGTGACTGAAAGCCAAAAACTCTGGAAATGAGGATTTCTGTAAATCTTCTTTAGTGAGAAAAAACTTTGCCCATAAAGAAGAAAGTAAACACTGAAGTGGATTTGTTCACATATGACTAAGCTAATTCTCATCTTCCAGGAGTATTCTGCAAGTGCTTATTGTTTCCACGTTTGTAGCCCCTAGAAGCCTATACAACATTTTCCTTGGACCTGCCATCATTCTTTATTGAGATTTCGTGTAATGGGGTCAGAGAGAGAGAGAGAGAGAGAGAGAGAGAGAGAGAGTATACAGTGTGTTGAGAGTTTGCCTTGCCCACACCAGCCCAGCTTCCATCCCTGGCATTCTGCATGGTCTCTAGAGCACTGCCAAGTGTGATCCCTGAGTAGTGAGCCAAGAAGAACTCTCAGAGCTGCCAGGTGTGCCCCCAAAACAAACAGAAAAAAAGAGGAGTCTCTGTAAATTCCAACCACCCTTTGAGTTACTCATCACTGTTTCTCCCACATGTAAATTTCCTCTACATGCTAATCTACACTGCTTTCTCCTTATTAATCTGTCTTCTATCTGTTCTTCTTTTTTTCTAACTTTTTGCCTTTTTGGACTAACACCCTGCGATGTTCAGGGGCTATTTCTGGTTCTGCACTCAGGAATTACTTCTGGTCATGTTCAGGAACCATATTTAATGTCAGGGATTGAACCCAGTTCCTGTGCAAGGCAAATGCCTTGCCACTGTACTATCCCTCTGGCCCTAATCTGTTTTTTTGTTAGTCTAATTTTTAAGCCCCAGATGAAGAATTTAAGAAGAGAACAGACAAAGATTTTCTTCCTTCTCTACAGCAGCCAACAGAAAATCAGAGCCAGCACTATGTCAGGGGCCCAGATGTCGGGGTCTCTATCAGTGCCAGGAAGCGAGTTCCCTTCTACCTCCGGCCGGGCGGGAAATGAATTAAGAGTCAGGAATCCAATGCAGTTTTAAAAGGCTTTACTTATCACAGGTTCAGGCATAACAAATCAGCAATAGGGAAAACCCAGTGCTTAGAATTCCCAGCTAGAACCCCAGACACGTGTAAGCCAAGATGGCGGCTACCACGTGTAAAGGCCCTGTAAAGAGGAGACAAAGACAAAACTCCCAAGAAGGGTGCAAGCTCACAAAGAGAGAGCCCAAAAAGAGGAGCCCAAAAAGAGAGCCCAAAAAAGAGAGAGAGAGAGAGAGAGAGAGAGAGAGAGAGAGAGAGAGAGAGAAAGGAAGCAGGTTGGTTTTATACCCCTGCAACTTAGACCTCCCACTATTATTATTAAGCAGGAAGGATCAAATGCCCTTAGGTAACTTCTCCCAGCACCTCACCTAGGCCCTATTATATGCTAATGTTTTGAGCCAAGATCTGCCTGGAAATGCCTTTTATAGGGCAGAGAAGGGGGTTTCTGAGATGGCATGTCTCTGTACCAAAGACTAATACTAATGCCAGTTAAATATTTCTCCAAGCCTTCACAGGAGTCTCGTCTACTTCATGGTAGTTTTGTATTTTAGTTGCCTTTGAGTATATCAGGGGAGCCATGCTTGCTTGCTTGGAGGCAAACAGCATATCTCTCTGGTCTAATTACTTAGAGATCCAAGGGGGCCAGGCAAATATGCTGGTAAAATCTAGCTAGTCCCACGATGATTGTGGTAGCATGAGAGAATATTTATACCAGCCAGTACAGAATACATGGTCAGATAAACTGCCACATTTAGACTACCCCCTATCTATGAAGTGACCTGCAGGAGGCAATCCAGGGCAGATGCAGAGGCTCTTAGAGGAGTCCTGCAACACACTATACCAAACAAAAGCACCGCTTAGCACTATACCAGATAACTGTGGCTTAGTAGAAATAAAGCTGACTTTGGTCTGGTGCTATACTTGGTGAAGAGCCAAAGTATTAAGCCATTTTTGCCCACCTTTCACTATTTCTTTCTGATCTGTTTATTTAGTTTTGCACCTCTTTTAGACTGAAAAAATATAGATACATGATTTTATACATTTTAACATTTAAGTATTCAATATAAAGAATTTTGTCAACTGTATGTATCTACTTAACACAAATCACAGAATGGAGAGAACTATTGAAATTCAAGAAAATCTCCTGAAATCTTCTTAATAATTAGTTTTGTACCTTTTTGCTTTAAAAAGGAATATCATCACTACTCATTTTTTTTCAAATAGATTTTGTTTTGCCTATACTGAATCTCATTTAAATTGAATCACACAATATTATGTTTGGAGTTAGTTGACAAAGTTTTTAATGTTCCCATATAATTGATTTTTTGTTTCAGTCACTTGCTTCTTCTGCCTAGAAGTAGCAATCCATGTCATGAGTATACAGAAATTAGTTCCTTATTCTTCTGTCAATATGAATTTTTTCCAGTTAGAGGCAATTAGTCTACTATAAACATTTTTCTCTAAGTGTTTTTGTGGCCATATAGTCTGTAGTTCTCTTAAGTAAGACATAGAAATAAACTTTTATGGTCACAAAGTAAGTTTGGTCCTTTTATTTTCTGAGAAATTGAAGTTCACCAACTTGGGTGTATACTTTATACTTTTATCAGAAATATTTGTGATTTCTAGCTGCTTTTAATCTGAGTTTTTTAATATTACTTATTCTACATGAAATTATTTCTCATTGTGGCTTTGAAGTGCATTTCCTTGGTAGCTAATGATATCGAATGCCTTCACCTGCTTGTTAGCTAATTGTATATATTTTTAGCATGCAAAATTTGTTCAGGTATTAGTTTGACCTTTTGACTTATATGAATTATGAACATTTTCCCAAAGCTTTCTAACTATAATGAAAAATGACATATATCAACTATTCTCTAAAACTAGTAAGCCATCATCTATAAACATATATACCCAGCCGCTATTTAGTGAAACATTTTAATATAGAAAGCTACCACAAAAATAGTAGCTTAAAATGATAAACACTACTTTAGTAGCTAAAAGTACAAGTAAGTTGGGGTCAAATGACCTAGGCTGGTTCCCGCCAAAGTATTTCAACTAAAGTAAATCTTTACAAAATTATTTGATTCACCTCTTGGAGGTATAAATTAGTATAGTTATATCTGTCTCATTGCAATGGCTGATAAACAAGAGGATCAATAAATACAGGCAAGGCCTCTTTGTTCTTAGATTAGGAATGAGACTGTTATATTCACAGTGATCTACATAGCATATCTCATGGTTAAACCCACCGTTGTAGAATGAGGAAGATTCCTTGCTCACAGTTAAATGTGTTAAATGCCATAGATGCGTGGTGGGGTAAATGAAGAATAGGAAGGCTGATGAATCTATCAAAGACACATGAAAGTCACAAGTTTATAAATGGATTTTAAAGAATTTATGATGTAAAGTAGGTATTATCAATTATTGATAGACTACTTAGCCCTCGTGCACTGCTACATTGAATACTTTGCCTCCTTCAACTCCATTTCTGATTCTAGTCCTAAAACAATTCAACCATTAATGTATTTTTTGAACTTATTTGATAACTTGACTATTTTATATATGACAAGTACCATTTTAGGGTCTATAGATACAATAAGGAACAAAACTGGTAAAGTTTCTGAAATTTAGTCACTTTATACTAATAACTAAAGAGCATCTTGGAACAGTAATTTTACTTAGACTCATGGTATAAAAGGAGATTTTTCAAAGAAAATGTCATCTAACTAAAGCTTAAATGACATAGACAAGAAAAGGAAAAGGAAGTCAAGGATAGACTATTACTTGTGAGCATGCTTGGAGGGACTCATATAACACAGCATAGAATCTGAATGTAAAGGTTACTAAAGCTACACATTTGCAGGAGTGTAGAAACAGATGTAATGCCATTGCAGTTAGAGAGAAGTGGTGACAAACCTGAGGTAAATGTAACAGGGTGGAGAGATGCGAATTGATTCCAGGGATCTTTCTGGGTCATAGTAAAATGTCATGGAGCTTGATTTTGTGTGGGATTAAGAGACAGTGAGATATTCCGTAGAACGTTAGTTTCTTGAGCAAACAAGTGGTTTGTATTTCATGACAGAAAGTTTAGGATAAAATGGCTCATTGAATTAATGGGAGAAATGGGCATTCAATTTTTTCTAAACATATGTGATTTCCTCTGAGATATTCAAGAAGCAGTGCCTTGAAGTTATGCATCTAACATTCAGAATTTAGAGCTGGAAGTAGATTTTCACATTCTGTGAAAAGTGCTGTCAGATTTGAATACCAGGAGAGAAATTAAAAATTTCAAGGAAAATAAGAAATAAAAAGGCAGAGCAATAAAGTCTATTACTCGGTGGCTCAATAACTAAAGAGAGATAATGTGTGGAACTTGTAGAAGCCATGGAAGGTGGAATGGATAAAGTGTGCATGTCTGATTACAGGGAGAGGCTGAACTGACAAGAGAACAGAATTGCCCTGTGAATATCTTAGTAAGACCCAGATGAGCGAGATCTGAAAATCAAATGGAAAAATAAAATTTTATTAATCACTGGGAGAAGGAAAACAAAGTATGTAAGAAAGCAAATAAATGTTTAATTTCATGTATGTTCTTATAAACGGTTTTCCTTTTTATAACTGATTATTCAGGCCTAAAAGCAGTACGACAGGTAATATGCTTGCCTTGCGTAGAGCCAACCAAGGGCTAAGCCTGGCACCACATAAGGTCTCTGAGGCCTACCAGAAGTGACACCCGAGACAGAGCCAAGGGTCAGACCTGAGCACTGCCAGTTTTGTTCCCACAAAATAAGTAAAAATAAAAAAAGAGAACAAAATAATGCTTTGGAGGTAGTGTATATGTTTTAAGAAAGTAGAGACACGCTGAGGAGGAAAAGCAAAAAAAGATTGAGAGAAAGTTTGAGCCAGCCATACCACACCTGGGGATATACCCTGGGAAGCCAAAAACACACAGCGGAAACACCATCTGCACTTCTTTCTTCATAGCAGCACTATTCACAATAGCCAGAATCTGGAAACAACAAGTGTGCCTGAGAACTGATGACTAAATAAAGAAATTTTGTTACATCTACACAATGGAATATTATGCAGCTGTTAGGAAAAATGAAGTTATGAAATTTGCCTATTACGGACATGGAGACAATCATGTTTAGTGAAATTAGCCAGATAGCCAGAAGGGAAAAGATAGATATAGAATGACTGCATTTATTTGCATGCATACACACACACACACACACACACACACACACACACACACACACATACTATGACACCAATATCCAAGGTCAGGCGAAACATGGATCAGAAGGTCTTGTCAAAGGTGGAAATTACCACAAACGTGTGGGAATCAGAGGTTAGGTATGACAGAGAAGGGAATAGTGTGCTAATAATTGTTGAAAGTACTAATACCAACCTAGAACTGAGCATTAAATACAGGCAAAAGATACACATGATAACCTCTAAATGTATGTATTACAATCCACAATATGTAAGAGAAGGAAGAAAAAAAGAAAGAGAGAGAGAGAAAAAGAGAAAGAGAGAAAAGAAATAAACAACCTGCCATAGAGGCAGGCTAGGAACGGGAAGGGAATCGGGGACATTGGTGGCGGGAAATGGGCACTGGTGAAGGGATGGGTGCTGGAACACTGTCTGACCAAAACCCAAACATGAACATCTTTTAATTGTATATCTCACAGTGGTATAATAAAATATTTAAAAAATATATAAAAGAGGGAATCCTATGTATTCTTCATGCATTGGATGAGTTTAAAATAAATGCTACTAATCAAAATGGAAAAAAAAAGACTGAGAGAGAACTAAGAAGTATTAGCCGTGAGTCCTGGAATAATTTGGATTGATTGTTTTAAATGATAATGTCTCAGCAGGTTCCTCTGGGTCAAGTTCAGGGCTTTCTAGGATACTGGAACAAGATACTGGGGGATGTTGAATGTATTTTTGCTCAAAACTACTTGTTTTTTGATTTTCCTAGAATTAATTTAAAAATTCAGAAATTTGGGGCAAGATAAATTGTACAGCAAGCAAATTTATTTTGCACATGACTGACCTAGGTTCAATCCCTGCAACCCTACGTAGTCCCCTGAGACTTGCAGGAGTGGTTTCTGGGCTCAGTAGTAAGCCCTGAGTATAGTTGGTTTGGGTCCCAAACAAACAAAAATTCAATTATGTTTTTAATGATTTTTTGAGAAATAGTAACTTTTCTCATCAATGGTATAGAAAGAAAAGATAGTTTTCTTTTCAATTAAGCAAAGCATGCTTAATAGTTATGTCTCTTCTTGATATTTTTTGTATATTTTCAGGGAATTCCAATGGCTACAATGAGTCTGTTTTTCCTAGAATCAGGAAACACAGAAAACATGTCCATATTTCTAGGGATCAACCCTATATAGAATGGGCTACTTTACCATAATGCTTTCAAATTTTTTAAATGTACAAAATTTAATTTTATAGATGAAAATTTTATATGTAGTTTCAGCAGTGAATAAGGACAATGGTTGAAGGGTCTTGGGTGCTTTGTTGGAGGTGAAAGCGCAGTAATTTTGTGCATCAAAACCATAAAAACTCACTCTTGTAACCAAATTCTCTAAACACAATAAAATTATTTTTTTAATATGTGTCAGTCATCTAACTAGAAAAAACTCTTGAGGAGCTGGAGAAATAGTACGGTGGACAGGTAATTTGTCAACTCGGGTTGGATCCCAGCACTCCCTGGGCACGGAGCCAGGACTAAGCCTTGAGAATGCCAGGTGTAGCCCAAAACAACAGTACAACAACAAAACACTTTAGGCAAGGCATCATTTAAATGGCAGAATTTTGGATCAACACACAACCATGTCTGATGAAGCAGTTTCTTCTTTACCAAAACGTGATCATATTTAAAGATAAAAATACACTGAGATGTTGGTGGAAAGCATCACAATATTGGTAAGTTCCTAGGGTATAGTGAAGTGCTTATCATTAACAAGGTCTCATTTATTTAAATGGGGGCAATTTAGTTATAAAAGGTGAAACCCAGGAGATTCTAGGAGAAGAATGCAGAAATACTTAAGAGACAATTACATAATCTAATAAAACAGATTTATAGAAGTAGGTGCTGGTCTTGTTATAGCCCAAGAGGAACTGGTTTTACGACTTTGTTTGATGTCTGTGTATTAAACAACAGGTTTGAAGAACAGGTTTATAAGAACTGGTTCTTAAATAGTAACACTGGAAAGCTCTGGAGGCGAATTTTTCAAGTAAACTCATGCTTAGTTCTAGCATAACTTGTACACATGTAAACAACAGAAGTGAGCCAAAAATATGTTATATGTTTTTGTTGTTCAAACTCAGTATAACTTTGGCTCATTCAGACAATGTGAGCCGAAACTTTTCTTAAAAATGATTTAACCTTGAGCTATTTTTCTAAATAAAAAAAGATATTTTAGGTAAATAAGTCATTTTTCATTGCATTCTTCTTTAAATTCTTTTTTATTGTCATTGCTACAAGTCTAAATCCTGTAAGATATTTTTCTCTATATCCAAAGTAAATAATTTTAGTGATATTAAGAAATTTTAATGACCTGAAGACATTTCCTAACCAGTTGAAAATAGAGTATTGCCCTAGGGATTATTGGACTTGGATTTTATCATAAGGAGGAAAAAAGTATATTCCTTGTTTAGATGCAGAGAATGATATAGTTCTGTGGAAGATAGACAAACATAGATAGGTAGTAGATAGTGGATACATAGATCAAGGTAGAGATCAATAAATTATCACCAGTTGGATCTACTTAGCTTTCTAAATGTTGGCTTTAAGTTGTGTTGGTACATATCTGTTCATACACATGTCAATATTTGTATGTATGTGTGTATGTATGTATGCATGAGAGCAGAAAGAGAAAGTGAGAAGAAAGAAGGAGGAGGAGTGTGGTAGAAATACATATGCACACCATGGGAAAAATTAAAGAAAAGCACTTAGTACAGTCTCTGTAGCAAGGGGATGAATGATCTTATTTCTCTCTATCATTTGCAAAATTATAAATGGAAAAATAAAACATAAACACACATAATTGAAGAAAAAATAAGAAAAGTTAAGAATGTATGTTGTTTGGCCCGGTTATGTGGCTCCAGTTGTAGATTAGTTGCCTCGTAGTATGAGGGAAAATTAATGCTCCCTCCTATTGTCCCACATAAAACAGTAGGGGTTTTGTTGAGTAAAATAGAATAGAGAAATTGAGCTCCCATTTGACCCAGCAATATCACTCCTGAGAATATACCCTGGGGGCCCAAAGACATAGCACAAACACCATCTATACTCATTTCAGCTCCATTCACAATAGCCAGACCATGGAAACAACCTGAGTGCCTAAGAGCAGAAGACTGGATAAAGAAACTATGGTACATCTACACAATGGAATACTATGCAGCATTTAGGAAAAATAAAGTCATGAAAATTGCCTACAAATGGATGGATATGGAGATTATCATGCTGAGTGAAATTAGTCAGAAGGAAAAGGACAGATATAGAATGACTGCATTCATTTGTTGGGAATGTACATATATTATATACTAATATCCAAGGATAGGCAAAAAGGGTTCAGGAGGAACTTTCAAGGGTTGGAATCTATCAGAAATGTGGGGGGGCCATAGGCTAATAAGATAAAGGAGCAGTTTTCCAATAATAGTTGGAAATGGTAAATCTAGAATAGAATTGAGTATTGAAAGTAGGTAAGGGGATGCATGATAATCCCTCAGTATATGTATTGCAAACCACAATGCACAAAAGAAGAGAGAAAGGGAGAAGAAAAGTGCCTGCCATAGAAGCAAGTGGGGGGTAGGGCCGGGTGGAGGAGAGAAACTGGGGACATTGGTGGTGGGAAATGTGCACTGGTAGAGGGATGGATGCTGCAACATTGTATGATTAAAACCCAATCATGAACAGCTTTGTAATCTCACAATGATATAATTCAACATAAAAGGAAAGAATAGGGAAGCACAAAAGAAAAGAATAAATCACTAGGTTGTGATTTATTGTCTAATTTTATTTCCTCCTTGTCAATAGCCATGGGGAATCTTATCACAGCTGACCTTTGTTCCTAAGCTATACCATGTAGGAACTGCTGCTTGGAAGTCTCATTTCTGCAGCTGTCTCCCTGGGAGCTGTAAGGCTATAAGGTTAGGATCTAGAAAATAGTGCATGATGAACTGCCAGTGTTGGTGCTGGTAAAGGCCCCTATTGGCACCCAACTTCCCTGTTGGTATATAGGCTCTGGCTAATCTAAAATCTAAGTGCACAAGTGTGCGCGTGTGTGTGTGTGTGTGTGTGTGTGTGTGTGTGTGTGTGTGTGTGTGATTTCTTTGACTTAGGTAGATTTGATTTTGACTTCAGGATGAATCTGTATTCTCATGGAAAATCAAGGGAATTTTTCACCATTCTGTTCTCTAGATCTGCAGGAGACAGTAGCTCCTGCATGTCCTGGGACAAGAATATTTGTGTTTCTCTTCTCTTTTTAGCAATTTTTTTTCTTATATCTCATTTACTTGATAAAAATAAAATATTTGGAGAGATAGTACAGCAGGTAGGGCATTTGCCTTGCACATAGCTGACTCGGGTTTGATCCTTGGCATTCCATATAGTCTCCAAATACTGTCAGGAGTGATTCATGAAGGCAGAGTCAGAAATAATGCTTGAACTTAGCTTGATGTGGGAAAAAATCCAAAAATAGATAGATAGATAGATAGATAGATAGATAGATAGATAGATAGATAGATAGATAGATAGATAGATAGATAGATAGATAGATAGAGATAGATGATAGATAGATAGACAGACAGACAAACAGACAGACAGATAGACAGACAGACAGACAGACAGACAGACAGATAAATAAAATAATACATTCCATGACCGTCAATAGTGTGGAAAATAATTTATGAACTTAGGTCACTAATTTATATGGAAAATTTACCATCCCATCCCAGATAGAGTCCTAGAAATATTTATGGTACATAATTTTGTTTGGATCATCAAGATACCAGGTTTTTTAAGTTCAATATGACATGAACAAGCTCTCTGTCAGGAAATCAGGATTCTTGATGTAGATTGGACTATCTTTGAGCAAGTCAGCATATCTTTTGGAATCTCACTTTCTTCACCTTAGTGCAGGTGCTACATGGAAGAATGTATCTGTATGTGTGTTCACACACATAAACTCATACGAATGTGTGTATAATTTCTGCACAATAAAAAAAGAATACTAATTTTTCACTGTCTTTTCTCTCCAGACACCCAGAGATTTGTCTGAGAGAGAAGAGCATAGAAAAGTTATTGAAGGAGAATGGTTGTATATAGTTTCCTTCTTTTTTTCACTGTATAGTACTGTAGAAACTGCAACAACCCACTTAAAGTATTACCAGAAAGGTAATCCGATCCTTTCCAGTTCCATTTATTCCGTTGGCTGAAGTTGATAAGCTTTATAGTCTTGGGTTCATATCCTTGTTGTAACTGCTTAATGCACCCAGGGAAACAGTGCCCCAAGCCAGTGGAACTTTCAGTGGCAACCTCTTGAGGATTCCACATACATATTTGTAACAACTGACATTGGAAGGCCTTCCTACTAAATTTCAGTTCCAAGGACTGTGCTCCATTTCTTGCTAGTTAAACTATTAACACCTTAGCTTAGTGATTGAATAGAAGCTTTCAATTACTTGGAAATAAATCCCATTAGGCAAACATAATCTAGAACTCAAACCTGAATAGCCCTCAATTTAAACCTAAGTAGGTATTAAGCTTAATAAAACTGAAATTTATTTATTTATAAATTCAAAGGATATAGCTGTTCTTGAGATACATGCACATAGAATCAAAGGAAATGGTATTGTGGGTACAGTATTGATGGTATTTTGGACAATTACCTGTTCCGTATTATTTTTCTGAAGGTTGCTAAAAATGTTTATAAGCAATTAGAATAACAAAAGCAAAATCACAAGTTCATTTTTTTATTTCTTGGCATTTTGAGTCACACCCATGGATGCTCAGGAGTTACTTCTGCATCTGAACTCAGGAATTACTCCTGGTCTTGCTTGGGGATCATATGGGATGCCAGGGATTGAACCTAGGTCTGCTGTATTATCATTCCAGTCCCAATACAAGTTGCTTTTTAATCTCTTGTAATTTAAGTCTTTTGAATCCATAAAGACAAATCATACCACTTCTGAACTATAGTGGAGAATCGTCATATTACTTCAGATAGTATCCCCAGGAAAAGTCATGAAGCCTAGTATAAACATATATTCTTGTGACTCCCTGGGATTTGTGAAGGATCCAACAGTTGATCAACATCCATTGTCAGTTAAGCATCAAATCCTGTGATACCAAGAATGTTGGAGTAGGCAAGTAGCTGTAGGTAAAGCAGCTGAATAATGTTGTTGTGTTTTCTGTTGACTATCTATCCTAGCCTCACAACAAGCCAGACGACCCCCCACTACTCCATGGAGGCCGCCATTTTCCACATCCGGACTTCCCTCTCATCACAACTCCATCCAGCAGACCAGACTATTACAGCCCGTCGCGCCGCTAGAGGCCGTGCGGTTCATCACTAAATGCTTTATTTAGAGGTGACTACAAGAGTATGCCACTCTACGGCAAGCCTGGCAAGCTGCTCTTGTCGTATTTGATATGCCAAATACCAGTAACATTTATATTAGGTCATTCCTATGACCTAATATAATGGTTTGAGGTTCTTTATGTTCCTGGAGCAAGCGGATGCCTTTGGGTTCTACTAGCATGAGACAGGACATATGGAGATATTACTGGTGCCTGCTCTGGCACATAGATGATGAACAGGAAGATAGTGATAGTTACCTATCCTAGGAACTAAGAAATCTTCACACCCAATTCTTACAACAATTCTTTTTTAAAATGGACTTCATTACTCCACTTCCATGAATGAAGAAAGAAACGGATATTGGGGTAATATGCTGATATTGTGAATAATAAAGAAAATTAACATAAGATCACACACTGTCTTACCATACAGTGGGCAGGTACTTGTCTTGCAATGCAGCTGACCTGGATTCAATCTCCAGCCCCACATATGACCCCCAAGCCATAAGAAAGTCTAATGTAAGAAAAGTTTTCTAAACTTTTTAGTTCTTTCCTTCCAATACATCAACCTCTGCCTCTACTGGTATCTGCTATCTATTGATCCCATTTGACTTACATGCCATGTTCTAAGGCAACACTACACCCTTCACAAGCAATCAATCATCTTGCTCATATCTACCTGCCTGATGTCACCATAATATATTAAATAAATCTATACTCTTCCCTTTGCATAGCTGAACCTATAAAAATAGAATGCATGTACAAAAACATGTTTCCATTTTATGTTAAAGTTCATGAAACTCAAATCAACCATAAATATGCTTAGAATCCATACTTATATTTCTAGTTATTTTCTTTCCATTGTCCATATTTTATTTTTATCCTCAAATCTCCAAAGTCTCTTTCCTCATTTTCACTCTGGGTGAAAATGGAAGCAACAAGATGAGAACTTCAAGTAATTACTCTGACCACCAGTACTCAGAGCTCCGGGGCAGGGGATAAACTGTCATTGTTCTTAGCAGAGTCAAATCCTTCCATCCACATACTAAATACTATTCCTCTTGTCTTAGTAGAATAATAATTCTTAGTGTTTTATCTTTTTCTTGGCTAAGCCATTCACTCCCCCTTCTCCCCTTTCCACTGAATCTCTGCATCAGTAGTGTAAAACGCTATTTCTCCAGTTCTCCCATTGTTTCTTTCTTTGACCTTATGCTCTCCTGTGACTATTATGGTATTTATTTCCTTCTAGGTACAGTAAAATGACTAGAAACAGGTGTAGGAGCTCATTGCATTCAACTTTTCTCCTTTGCTTCTCTCTTAATTCTTCTCTCTTCAGAAATTTTACATATACTTCTCTAAAACAGTGTTTTAGAGGTCCCTAAACCTTCTCATTCTAAAATAGATACCCTCACTGGTGGTGGGATTGGTGCTGAAATACCATATAAAAAAATCAACTACCAATAACTTTGTAAATTATGGTATTTTGATTAAATAAAAAATTACCAAAAAAGAAAATGAATGAATATAGTGTTTTAGAAAAACAAAAAATAAAATATTGTTCTTATCTTCATCCTAATAATTAATTACTCATCAGTCGCATTTGGTCGTCATTTATTGAATTCCAGGAAATAGCAATAATCTGATTTGTCTGAACTCCTTCTCAATACTTTCTTTACGAGATGCTTCTTTAATAGCTTAGGAAGCTCCAGTTTTATATCTCCTGCACAGTCCTTGGGTCTCTTCCTCCCTCCAGAGTTCTCTTGCTCTGTGTTGCCGCCCCTTCCTATGGAAGGAATGTCTGCTAACTGCTCAAGACTTGTGATTGTTCAAAACTTAGTGGAGTAGTTTCACTTGAGGGGAAAAAATATCCTGCCCAGTAAGAGACTATATTTTCATCATCTCCTATCTAACTGTAACCACTAATTGTATTTCTTGAAAATGGGAACCATTAAAAAACTATCTGTACAACTTAAAAAGTTGACAGGGAAATCAGTCCTTTTGCTCAGTACTAGTGGAATGACAAAGTTGATGTGCAATCCTCAATTAGATTGGGCTCCTGAATGATTTATGGTCACTTTTCCCTGGTGCTGAGATGGCCTGGAGATGAAGGAAAACTATTCACATGCGCGGGTCTGGGTTTAGGTTGGAGTTTCAGGTCTGGCACTTGATGCCTGGGTTTTCTGTAGTGGCAGCCAATATTACCTTAATTATTGGCTGATGACTCACAAATTTAGAGTCTTGCTGAGCCCTTTCCCTAAACCCCTCCTGAATAATCAACTGACTTTGACATTTCCATTTGGAGGTCGACCTGTACCTGAAGCTTACAATTACAAAGTTCGTGATAAACATCTCAATAAAATTAGCTCCTTAGCAACCACTCCCCTCTATTTAAAAACAAACAAAAAACAAAAACATAAAACCCTCTTAAAGAACTCTATTCACAGAGATTCTTCTTTGTTTTTATCTTCCAAATCTGCTTTTTCAGGCACTAATGTTATCTCTGACTTCAAAATATAGCCAGAATTGAATTATCTAGGGAATCCAAACACTCCTAACCATCTTATAGTTCCACATTGTTTCAACCCTTGTTAAATCTCTTTTCCCAATTTTATTCAGTGGACCAGGAAGTAGAGAGACAGAGCCCCTCCAGAGACTGAGGCATTTGCCTTGCACTTGTCCTACTGGGATTCAATTCCTGGCACTACATACATTTCTCCAACCCACCAGGAGTGGTCCCTGAGTGTAGAGCCAGGTGTAGGCCCCAAGCACTACTGGGTGTGCTTCCAAACAAACAAAACAAAACAAAAAAAATGAAACTTCTTAACTTGATCTCTGCTATTGTCTTGGCTCCCTTTATAGTTCACTCCAAGGCAAACACTAGGATAACGCTACAAAAATAAATCAGCTCGCCTCACTTTTGTTTCTGCTCAAATCTTTGGATGGCTTTTCCATACTAGAGCTCAAGTCCTCATTATAGCTTTTGCTACTTCACATGCTGCTGTGTTATTTGCTCACTTGCTCTCATTCCTGCTTCTTAATTTAATTAATTTTATATCTACTTTTCTTGTGACCTCTGTTAGTTCTGAGATATTTTCATGACTACATATACTCGTTTATGTTTAAAAGAGTAGGAAGAAATTTCTGTTCTAATTTCAACTCGCTCTGCACTCAGGAATTACTTCTGGGGGGTGCTCAGGGGGCCATATGGGATGCCAGAGATAGAACCTGGGTCGGCCATATGCAAGGCAAACACCATACCTACTGTGCTATCACTCTGGCTCCACTCTAAGAGACAGACCTGGAACAGAGCTGCTACTGGCTCTCACTGTGCCCAGCAACTCGCTCATGAGGTGCCCGGGAGGGATGGCAGGTTCTAGCCCTGGCCCACCACCCCAGCAGAGCCTCACAACAAACCAGACGACCCCCCACTCCATGAGGACCTCCATTTTCCACATCCAGACTTCCCCCTCGTCAGAACTCCACCCAGCAGACCAGCCTATCACAGCCTGGCTCGCGTGGCCACTTGCGGCCTGGCAGTTCATCAATAAATGCTGGATTTTGAGATGACTACAAGAGTATGTTACCGCGGCAGAGCCTGACAAGCTACCTGTGTCGTATTTGATATGCCAGATACCAGTAACAATTATAGACCTCATTCCCATGACCTGATGGAATGGTTTGAGGCTCTTTATGTTCCTGGAGCAAGCAGGTGTCCTTGGGCTCTACTTGCATGAGACAGGTCATATGGAGATGTTACTGGTGCCCGCTCGAGCAAGTCGATGATGAACGGGAAGACAGTGATACAGTGATACAGTGAATTTCAACTCTGTCACAAGAAAGTAGGATAACTCACTTTCATATGGAAATCCAACTCATTAAACAGAAGTGTTTACTAATGGGAAAATCATGGGTGCTAAAAACTCCAATCAATGTTGATAAAATAAATTATTACCAATATCATTTCATCACCACCACTGTCACCACCATCATCTCACATCATTCTTCTATGGCACAGCATATGGAATAGCCTCTAGATTCAAATAAACAATATTCAAACCTTGACTAGCTGAGTGAAACCTTGGACAAGTTAAATCAATTTTCTGTATTTAGATTTCTCATTGGAGATTCCAGTTGACAAATAATATTGGCATATTTAAAGTATAACTTAATGAGGTGAGGACTGAGTAAAGAGACAAGTCCAGTGTCTGAAAAGAGCCTTTCTCATTGCATGTGTGCAGTAACTGCTAATCAATACTAACATAGCTTCTCCCTCATATTATACACATCTTCAGGTGGAAATTCATTGGACCTTTTCTGCATTTCCTAAATTATGACCCTCTTAGCATATAGCAAATGAAAGAAATTAAATGAATATTCAATATTTGATTGTACTAATCAATGATAAATTATTATACAATGGAAAGAAGACTGGTAAAAAAGTAGGGAATACATAATAAAGTACATACTATTTCAAACCATTATGTCTTTAAGATGCCTTAAAGTTCTATGGTCAGTAACAAGAACAACATGAATTCAAAGTTGTAGAAAGTGTGAAAATAAAGAAACTAGAAATGCATACCATACAAATAGACACTAGAAGAGTGTGTGTGTGTGTGTGTGTGTGTGTGTGTGTGTGTGATTGCTTCCCCATATAAGGCAATTGCTAAGAAGCTGCAGAAATCAACCCTATAAGCTTTCAGGAACAGAGTTCACACTAGAAGCAATTAACAATATTTTGTAGAGCGAACTTTTATTGAGATCTGCATAAACATCTTTTGGGGAATGAAAAGATAGTAAGAGGTAAAGTGCTTGCCTTGCATGGTACCACATATGGCACCCCAGCACCACCAAGAATAATCCCTGAGCACAGAGTTAGAAGCCCTGAACACTGAAAGGGGGAACTCTTTTCCCCCCAGACAGCATGAATTTAAGAGCGACCTTTGGGATAATAAATTTCAAAAGGCTTCGAGGAAATAATTAAGATGGAAAGTGAATAAAGAATTTGCACAAAGATTAGAATTGTACACTATACATCACAGATGAGTGAGATTATCCAGTATTTATTCTTCTCATTTCTGATTTGTTTCATTAAATAAGTAGATTTCATCCTCTATTTCATCCACATTTCAACAAGCTATAATTTTTTATCTATTCTTACAACTGAATAGTATCCCATTGTGTACAAATTGTCTATAACTTCCTTATCCATTCATCTGTAACTGAGCATTTGTGACATTTTCATATCCTGGCAATTGTACTGCAATGACCTTGGGTGTGGGAATTTTGAAATTTATGATTTTTGTTCTTGGGATCAATGCCAAGAAGCGGGATCACTAGCTCATGTGGAATCAATTTATTTATTTTTGAGAAATCTTCATCCTGTGTTCATAGAGGCTGAACCAGATGGCATCCCCATCAATATGAAAGATGGTTTTTTTCAGCACATCCCTGCTAACATTGGTTGTTTACCAATTTTTTATATATTCCATTCTCACTACTGTGAAATGTTATCTCATTGTCATTTGTGTTTTCATTACTTGATTTCATTAATTGATAATAAACAATTTTTATAAGGCATATTAGTTGATATTAGCTACAGGCATTTGGAAAACAACAAATGCAGAAGTCTTTTCTGAATTCCATTTGTCTGTTTAAAAACAGAACCTCCCAGTGTCAGGGATGCTGCTGGGGTCCCCCAACAGTGCCGGGAAACGAGTTCCCTTCTACCTCTGAAGCCAGTGGGGAATGGATGAAGACTCAGGAATCCGATGCAGTTTTAAAAGGCTTTACTTATCACAGGTTCAGGCATACAAATCAACAATAGGAAAAACCCTGTGCTTAGGATTCCTGGCTAGAACCCCAGCCACGTGTAGGCCAAAATGGCAGCCACCACGTGTTAAGGCCCTGTAAAGAGGAGAAAAAGACAAGACTCCCAAAAGGGTGCGAGCTCACAAAGAGAGAGCCCAAAAAGAGAAAGCGAGAGAGGAAGCAAGCTAGTTTTATACCCTTGCAACTCAGAACTCCCTCCCACTACTATGGGAAGCAGGGAGGGTCAAATACCCTCAGGTAATTTCTCCCAGCACCTCACCTAGGCCCTTTTATATGCAAATGTCTTGAGCCAAGATCTGCCTGGAAAAGCCTTTATAGGGTAGAGAAGGGGGTTTCTGAGATGGCATGTCTCTGTACCAAAGACTAATACTAATGCCAGTTAAATATTTCACCAAGCCTTCACAAGTCTCATCTACTTCATGGTAGTTTTGTATTTTAGTTGCCTTTGAGTTATCAGGGAGCCATGCTTGCTTGCTTGGAGGCAAACAGCATTTCTCTCTGGTCTAATTACTTAGAGATCCAATGTGGCCAGGCAAATATGATGGTAAGATCTAGCTAGTCCCACGATGATTGTGGTAGCATGAGAGAATATTTGTACCACTAGTACAGAATACATGGTCAGATAAACTGCCACATTTAGACTACCCCCTTATCTACGAAGTGATTTGCAGGAGGCAATCCAGAGCAGATGCAGAGGCTCTTAGAGGAGTCCTGCAAAATCCCAGAGCAGCTTTGGGGCCCTAATTTTTCCCATGAGTTTCATTGGCCAGGGTCACTTATTAATAACTGTCACTCATTGTCACAAGAGAGGAGACAATGATGTCAAAAAAGTTTAATCACAAAAGTTCTTACCTTCCATTTTTGTTTTTGTTTTTGTTTTGGGGTACATATCGAGCAATGTTCAGGTCTTACTCCTGGTTTTTCACTTCGGAATTACTCCTGATGGTCAGAGGACCATAGGGAATGCCAGGGATGGGATCCAAGTCTGTGTGCAAAGCAAGCACCCTACACGCTGTACTATCACTCCAATCCCAATCTTTCATCTATTTTTCCATAGGCTCATACAACTTTTCTAAAACCATTATCCTCTGTGAAGAGGCATATCCCTATCCTTTACTATGAAGACATTATTTAAATCTGAATTCCAAATCACTTTGAAGACTCACTTATTTCTTTGGCATTTCCAAAGAAATGTGTTACTAAATGTCTGCTTGTCTTTTATTAACCCCTCTTTCATTACCAGGATTTCAGATGAAAACTCGGAATGGTTTTCATCCGAAGTTTTCATCCGAGGAAATGGTTTTCATCCAAGGAAAAAGTGATTTTTCCTTCTTTACAATCTCTTGAAGAATTCTCCTTTATTGAGTGTCCAGAGATACCAGGAGACTTTGAGATCCTGTAAGTATTTACTGAACTGATGAATGAGTATGTATTATTATGTTAAATGTGCATCTATTATGTTAATTTTTATTTAATGATGTGAATCCATCTAAGCATTCTCATAAATTGTTCTTTTGCTTCTGCATTATTTTTCAGAATCATATTGCACAGTTCAAAGACTGTGACCTCACCTTTCCAGAAAGAGGATGAGGCGGCACACAGGATCACATTTTGTCTACATTGAGTGTTGGAGTTAACCATACATTTATGAAGTCTATTATAAAACATATAAAGTTTCTAATTGCAAGTCCTTCTTTATCTTATGGAGGGAAACTGAAAATTTGAAAAATAATTATGATTGAATGTCTGTAGATAAAATCTTACTTTACATGTACTTAGCATTCCAAAATTAAAAGTAAACCATTTTAACCTGGAGTTTGCACACACTGTCCTTTGAGAAAGCAAAGATTTCTATTTCTCTGCTGAAATGAACCAAAACCTCTGCCAAGGAGGAGAGAAAAAGCATTGAATTCTATATATGTGAATAAATTATTCATACCATTGCTTAATCATTAAGATGTTTATCTCTAAGAACAGGTTCTAGAATTTGTATGAGGGCTGTCTTTTCATTTGAAAATAAATCTGTTTTAGAAATTGATAAGAACATTATCAAGTTAACAATACAGTGAGAGCTGACTTCAGTAGGCAAAGATTTTGAATTAGTCTTAGAAAATGAAGGGTTCTGGTAGCACAATTCTCTCTGAAAGAGTGAGAACTTAAACTACAAACAGTAAAAAAATAACGATTTGAAATAGCAGTTCTATTATCTAACAGTTACTAAGTTCTCTTGTGATTTGTCCTAGAACTGAGGGGTGGAGCTGGATCCCTCGGGAGAAGACAGCACACAGCAGAGCAGATCTTAAAGCAGCTGTGAGCCTGGTAGAGTCAGTACAGGTTAAGTCGGGGCCCAGAGAGGGTCTCGAGAACTGAGAGAGAGCGCTGGCGCCGCTCTGTGGTCCCTGGAGATCCCGCCACTTTCAGGATAGTTCCCTTTTCTGGGGCAGAATCAATACTACAGCAGGGAGGGCGTTTGCAGGTTTGATCCCCACTAAGGCTCAACCCTGGCATCCCACATGGTCTTCCCAGCACAGTCAGGAGAAATTCCTCCACACAGAGCAAGAAGCATGCCCCTCAGCATCGCAGGGTGTGGCCCCACGCCAAAAAAAGGAAGAAGAAAATAAAAGAATAGCCCATTTCTGCCAGCCTCCAAGCTGCATCTGAAAACAAAACAAAACAAAAAGGTCTTCTGGGGTTGCCACCTAACAGGCAACTCAGAAATATGATCCCAAACTATGGATCCAGAATGACTAAGGATATTTTTGTAGAGAGCCATTTACATCCATCTTACAGTAGAGGCAACCATGAGAAAGTTTGTCAACTTGTGGTCAGATCACATTTGTGCATCCAACATATACTTAGCGGTACTGGGATGGTCCAACATGCATCAGAGTTGAGGGGAGAGCGGGGGGCAGAGAAAGTAAAGATAAAAGTCACAACAGAGAGGTCATCTAGGATGTGCTAAATAGTAATGAGTACTTACTTTAAAGTACTTCTTTAGGGGCGGAGCCATAGTCCAGCGGGTAAGGCGTTTGCCTTGCATGTGGCCGGCCGGGTTCGATCCCTGGCATCCCATATGGTCCCCTGAGCACCGCCAGGAGTAATTCCTGAGTGCAGAGCCAGGAGTAACCCCTGAGCATTGCCGGGTGTGACCCAAAAAGCAAAAAAAAAAAAAAAAAAAAAAAAGCTTTAAAGTAATTCTTTAAAAGGATTCATTTCCATTTTGTCATTTTATCAGTGGTGGGTGGAGAGGGGTATACTATCATTTTCATGGGATTTGGGGCTGAGTATTGGAATAAATGGCTTAAGTTTATGTCCTCATGTACTACTATGAACTCTTCCTAACTTGGTTTAGAGGAAAGACGAAAGAGGTTTTTAAACTAAGTTTAACTTAGTTAAAACTTAATTTGACTTTCATTTTTAAGAGTAAATAAAAGCAGCCCCTTTTGCCCATAAACATACACTGTGGACAAACTTGGACTACAATAGAAAAAGGTTTATACAATCAAGGAGATGCCAATCTCTGCAGATACTCTCTGTGGCAGAGTTGAGAACCCTAAATATGTCTTGGTGACAGTCAGTTAGAAAAGCCTTATTGTGCCCCTGCCTTATTATGACTACATTGAACCTGCAGAACTGGCCTGATTTGCTTACGGTAAATAAAACTTGATTGTGCTATGAACTTTTGTGGATACCCCTGAACTAGCCTCCACTATTATATTTTAAAAGCACCTGAGAACATAGCTTGCTTTTTATGAGCAACAGCAGATGGAGGGTGGAATGAAAACAGCGTTAGTGTGGCCAATTCCAGGCTTGAATTCCTTGCACACCTTTATCAGCTTGTAAACCTGAGTAAGTCTGCTTTTTGAAAACTTCTGCATCAAGAATTCTCCACTTACAACTATGAGAATTTCTATTTGGCGTTTTGCTTTTTGTCACTATTAACAAAAAAGACAAGCACAGTGCTTTGGATGGGGCTTGCCACAGTAAGGATACACTTTTTTTTCTGTTCTCGTGGGAGGGACGGTCACGTGGGCTACTGCAGGTGACACTGACTGTGGGTGGCTGGCTGGCGCCAGATAAACCCAGGACCTTGCTTGCTTCTTATTGGACCGTGGAGCCACAGTCCCCGCCCTGAGCCACACAATTCTTTTCAGAAAGTCATTTCATGTCATTTTCTCACGGACATATTTAGAAGAATGTCAAACATATACCTTTAATGAAAATTTCCAGTGAATAGGGAAGGAAAGACAAAATCTGGGATGACTTAGGAATTTGGCAAAATGAAGTCACTTTGAAACAGCAACGTTTCTGTAACGTTAACTGTGTGCTCTCTCTACTCCCAGAGTCCCGGCTTGATCCGGGGCTTGTCCTGCACCACATTTTCTCAAGGTCCCAAGGGTACTTCGGAGTACCCTTTCCCGTGGAAAGTTCCCCCTCCGCCCAGGCTGAGGTTTCAAGGGTTCCCTCCGTCATAATCCTGGACAAAGTCTTTGAACGTCAAATAGTTAGCTCCAAGCTTAGACACATCTTATATTATTATCATTATTATTAACATTAGGAGAGAGGGGTTTGGTCTCTTAAATAACAAAAAGAAAACTCGCTTCAGTTCACTGAGGGACAACCGTATGCTTTGCAGTTGGTTCAGTTCCTGGTGATGAAGTTCCCGGCCCAGCGTGTGGGCAGCGGCAAAGGAAAACGTGCTGGGGGAGGCGGTCAGAGAGGGTCAGAACGGGCTGACCCACAGGGAGCTGCCAGTGCAGAAGGGAATCGCGCTTCCTCCGGTCCCTTGCCACAACACGGCGTGGCCTGTAATCAGCGGCCCAGGCTGGAAGCAGCAAACCACTGGTTTTCCATGAAATGATTGTGTTTCTGTTGCTCCGGGACATGGACACCTCTAAGTCTGCAGACGGAGAAAAACGTTTCCATTTCACGTCCGGCGTTTGGAAGGGGGCGGCGTATACTGGCGAAGCGATAGTGTTACAATGAGCTGGGGACAAGCGAGAGGTCCCGTGGGAGCGTGGAACACGGAGTTCAGCTCCGGGAGGCGCAGCGTGCATAGAGCGTACGGTAACTCCTGCTAAGGGAACAAGGAGAGGCTTTCCTAGACTCCTCGCCCCTGCGGGGACCCCTTGTCGCCTCCCCACGCTTGGGCAGTACTGGCAGCTCTCCCAGCCTCGGGTCCTGCTTCAACTAGCTTCTAGCCTGCAGAGCACCCCAGCCTGTTGTTCGCCCCAGAAGAGCTGCCCTCGTTGGCCCGTCCGCCAAGGGTAATGTGCCAAGCGGGGGTCGCTCCAGTCTGCTTCCTAGAGGGTGGTCAGAATCAGCTTGGGCTTGGGGACGCTTCCTCCACCTCGCATGTCCAAGGCAATCCCACCGTAACGTCATCATTGTAGGCGCGCTGTGTGGATGAGAAGAGTACGAGGGAACTCCCCCTAATCCCCGCCATTGCCACTACCCAAGGCCCCCTGCACAGCCCTGAGGCTCAGCAGGTGCGCTCGACTCAGCACCGCTTGCTTTCCACGTCTAGGAGGGCGGCTCAGGCCACGTCCTCACCACGCCCACCACGCCCCAACCGTGGCTCAGATCACGCCCCTCCCGCCCTAGCCACGCCCCTGATGACCAAGCCCCGCCCTCGCCTCGCCGCGGGCGCCCCGGGCTGGGCCTGCCGCGGGGCCAGAGCCGCGGACCCGGCATGGGCTGGCGAGCGTCAGTGCAGGGCGGCTGAGAGCAGCGCACCGTGCGCACCGGGCCCGTTGCAGCCGGGACCCAGTTCGTGGCGGCGGAGAGGCGGCGGCGTGGGGCCGAGTGAGTGGCGCTGTCCCGGTGCGATGCGCTGAGCGCGGCGAGGGGACACAGCGCCTGGCTGGTCGGAGGCGCCCGGGCCGGTCCCATGGAGCCGACCTGGCGGGCACCCGCGCCGCCGCCGCCGCCGCCGCCGCTGCTGCTGCTGCTGCCGCTGCTCCTGCAGGTGGCGGGGCCGGAGGGTTGCCTGGCCGAGACGCTGCTGGACGCGCCCCGTGCGGTGGACAGCAGCTCTAGCCCTCCCAGCCCCGCTAGTGTGGTGGCCCCGGGGACGACCCCGTCCGAAGAGAGTCGTTTGCCAGTGTTCACCCTGGACTACCCGCACGTGCAGATCCCCTTCGAGATCACGCTGTGGATCCTGCTGGCCTCGCTGGCCAAGATAGGTGAGTGCGGCCCCCGCGCAGGAGCGCTGAGCAGCTGAGCCCGCAAGAGGGGCGTGGGCTGGCGGGCTCCGGTCATGGTGACCCCCGTGTCCCGGGACCGGACGACCTGGAGGGAAAGCCCTGCGGAGCAGGGAGGACTCGGGAGGGGTCTTTTGAACCTCGGGCTGACTCGCGGACACGAGTCCTGGAAGCTTCCCCAAACCCTAAAAGCCGCGGACGTCGCAGCTGCTGGTCGCGGTCGCTTGCTCGCTGCCACGGGACGCGGCACTCGTCCACTGACAGCACCTCGCCCCCTCTGGGCCCCGCTTCCCGGGAAGGGAAGGGGTGAGGTGACCCGAGTCTACCGGGCTAGCCGCCTGCGGGGTTCTCAAAAGGTTCATGACCTGGTGCTCCAGTGGGGCGCCCCCAGCTCTGGCAGCGACCAGACCAGCAGAGTAGCCCCAAGGGCCGGCCGGGAAACACCTGCCACCTGCGTGGCATTGGTTGCTGGACACTATCTCCTCCCGTCCTGTCCCGGGGGTCGCAGTTGTCACCCTTCCACGAAGCAATTTCTTAGGAAACCGACCAGCAAGGCGGGATGCAAAAATAAGTAAATTAAAAGCAAGTAAGCAAACAAAAAACTCACCTGGTCTTCCAGCCGCCTTTTCCTTCCCTTGGAAAGTCGGGGGCTCGCTCCTATCTTGTCGACTGCGTTCCCAGTCTGCTGCTTCTCAGCTTTCCTTAGGGTCACCTCATCTGATTCCACAGTGGCCTTTCATTGTGCTTTACGCTTAATCTCAATGATACGCTGTGGCTGTCGCTAGAGAACCATGTTGTCTGGGAAGAGTTTATTCGTTCCTGCAAGTGCTTTGTGTAATCATTTTCCATCCAGAAAGAATGGAAAGACGGTGGCCGGCTCCTCTTCAGGTGACAAACACACATAGGAGTCCGCTGCAGGGACGCTTACATGGTATAAGGGAGTCAGTACAGAGAAGATGGCAGTGAAGGACATGTATGCATGGGACTTCCAAGTGTTACTGGTAGCGTGAGCTGGAGACCACAGCTCCTGGCTTTGTGGGCAGAACTCAGCAGAAGCTGCTGGGGGGGCGCAGGCTCACAGCAGGTGTGAGGGGGGGGGGCTGCCCTGGGGGCCTGTAGCCGGCTCCTGAGCTGAGCATTGGCCCAGTGATATTCTATTAGTGGTGACCCACGAGGGCAAGTGCTTCTTAATGACGTTGCTGTTCCTGATTGCCTGGCTCTGGCAAGGCTCTGCTAGGGGGCTGTTTCCAGCTCTGCCTGGGAAGAGAGGGAAATGCACTTCCCGGCTATCTTTGCAGAGGGGGACCTTGACACAGGCAGGTTGCCTACAAAAAGAAACGCAGATGCTATCTCTCCACACAATTTTCAAAGCCGCCCTCTCATGTGATAGGACCGATCTTCAGCCTCCCATTGGTCAGAGGTAGGAGCAGGCTCAGTTTACCCAGATCGTCTGTAGACTCCATGTTGGCCACTGAACGCAGGTGCTGTTGGTCCTCAGCCTCCACCCTCACCTCTGCCCCGGCCCTCCTCTGTGCCGTGTTTCCGTTGCTGCTCCCTTGCTGCCATTTCTAGTCCATTACCACACTTTCTTCTGTTCTTTATTCCTGATTATTTTAATCTGATTAATTGCACTAATAGCAGCCTCTAGTAGGCACTTAAGTTCATTATCTCTAATTTTCACCACCACCAGCCCAGATACTTTTGATTATCCCCTTTGTTAGAGGAGGAAATGAGAAATGGGGAAATGAACTCGCTGGTGGCTGCTTGGCCAAAATTCCACCCAGGTCTATTCGATGTCTCATCTTTCCCTCTGTCCTGGAGGCTTCTTTAGTCCTGAGGACTGAGCAAGAATACAGATCACATTCTGAGAATAGGGCTGGAGAGAGCGCAGAGGACTGGTGAACGCGCTTGCATGCTCCATATCCCACGTTCCAGCCGTGCCACTGATTGGCCTCCAAAGCCTGAGCGCTACAGGTGTGGTATCCGTGGCTCCCAGCCCCATGTGGCCCAAGCTGTATTGCTGCATCTCATCTCTGAAGCATCCAGCCCGGTGCTCAACAATTCCTGGGAGTGGCCATTGGGCCCCTGAGCATTGCTTGGGATAGCCCTATCCTCAATGTTTTTCAAAGTTTTAAAAAAGAAAAAGCACAGGCTGTGACTATAATTGTTGAGAGTGACATTTTAATTGCTGAGAGTGGCTGTGGCAATAGTGCACTTTTGCACTTTGCTGCCACTCTCGTACTATTTCCACTCTCTGGGCTACCTTAGAGTTTCTTTGCTTGTTTTTAAGCTCTGTCTTCCCAAGTGTCTCACGCTATGTTTCATCTTTAGTACCTGTCCTTTTTCTATCACGGTCTTATACTTTGGGAAGACCACACCCCGCCCATTGTGTGATTCTTTGCTAGAAGGTGGTCATGCCCATCTGTGTCAGAGATCCTGGGCAGATGGCTCTTGCTATGGCACTTTTGTGATTCATCTGCATTCCCCAATCCCCACTGATGCCTGCGTCCATGGGCCTCTTGAGCTTCTGGACTTCCTCTTCCTTTCCCCCATCTGGGGTGGTGCAGAGACAAAGGCACAGACACTGTGCCCCTGGGCCAGTAGGAAGATGCAGGCTGCCCTGGCAGGGAGGACAGCATCCTCAGAGATGAGTGTCATGCAGAAGCAGCTCTTCGTAGGGTCTCCTGCTGTTTGTCTCCCTGCAGGAGCTGGTGATTCTGGGAAACCTCCCCTTCTCTGCAATGGGACAGTTTCAGAGAGACTTTCCTTCTGTTGCAGACACTTTTACAGCTCACCGGGCACCAGCCATTCCTCTGTTTTAACTTTTAAGCTGAATATAAACATGAGTTTGGAGTGAATGAATTCGCTCATCCAGGGTAGGATGATGAGTTGTTGGCACAGGGGACTTGAAGACTTGACGTGACAGGAGGGCTCGTTCATGAAACGTGCCATGGTTTCTGTTTGGGGCACTTTATTCCCTGTGCCTAGTGCACACGCGTGGACCTGCCCCAGAAAATATGGGGACACATTGCTAATGATTAAACAGGACAGTGTGTTAAATGAATAAACTAGCACAGCAGACTTTGCACACCTTTGTAAAATTGTAGAACATTTGACAAGAAGCATCATGCAATTTGTTTTTCCCTTTCGCTCATGTGATCCTCATTCCATTGTCCTCATTGCTCACTGATATTTATATTTTGAGAAACTTTATTTCCTAGAAATTCATACTCAGTGTGGTATATCCCAACCACAGGGGTGGAACCCTAGGATGAAATCAGGAGTTATTTCTTTTCCAGTCTTGTAGACTTTTCCACACACCCTGCCCTTTTCATTTCCTCTGTCCTTAAATGCAGGGTTAGGATGCAAAACCTTTTCCCTTCTTTCCATCCCGTTCCCTTGGAATTAAATCACGTGTATTATTATTTTAAGGGAAAGACAGAAAGTAGCCTGGTCCATGAAGACTTCTCCTCTGGACACCATGCTGGCCTGAATTTGAAATAGGAAACCCAAGAGCTTCTTTGGTTAAAATCTGCCTGAATTGCTGGAACTTGATCTCTGAGAAAACACACCTTTGTCCCTGAACTGCTTCTCTTTGTCATATTTGGTTGCCCTGCAGCACATGTGCTCCCAATCTTGGGCAGTGGATGAAGCTCAAGGTGTTCACATCTGTTTGAGACGTGTCTGTTAGAACACCCTTCTAAAGTCACGTATCGGTGCTACTCTATTCTTTTTTTTTTTTTTTTTTTTTGCTTTTTTGGGTCACACCCGGCAATGCTCAGGGGGTTTCTCCTGGCTCTGCACTCAAGAATCACTCCTGGCGGTGCTCGGGGGACCATATGGGATGCCGGGATTGAACCGGGCCAGCACAGGCCGGCTGCGTGCAAGGCAAACGCCCTACCCGCTGGGCTATCGCTCCAGCCCCCTCTACTCTATTCTTTAGAGGCTAAGGCGTCTGATTCCCTCTGCTTCAGAACCTCCATCCCTTCTGTTGAGCCAGCCTTGTCTTAGGATGACTTCAACACCTTCTTCATACTCGTACTCAGACCTTCTAGAATTTTACCACTGCACTTTACCACAAGCATGTCTTTGTATCTTTTTAAACAACGGCAGGTAATTTTTTTTTTCACTGAAAATATTATTCTTCTTACCAAGTTAACTATGACAGTACTATTGATCATTAATGGGATATTTTGCTATGTTTTCATATAATTCTTTCTCCTATTTTGGAATCCTAAGAAGTGTACAAAAGAATTCTTTGCATTCACTTTTTTTTTCTTTTAGGCTTGCAGAAACTCATCTCTAAGACCTATTCAATTTTATGCTTTGTATGTAGTTTTTTTTTAAAAAAATAGGTAGGTTTTCATCAATGATTCAGGTGTTTTGTAGTTGTATTCTGCTTAACTAGGTCTTTGTGAATCAATTTAAATAAATAATTTAATTTTTCTGAAAATGGGATAGAAATTCACTTGAGTGTTTAATGAGGAGGAAGTTATTTTTATGATCTTTATTTTTATCTATCTTTTATTTTTGTTTACTCCTTCCTAATTTTACCAGTTTGACTTTATATACCTTGTTAGAACTTCTCAGAAGTTTATTTTATATATTTTAGATAATTAAATTTTGTGAGGTACAGAAATTTCCAATTTATCATTTTTCATTCTTATAAATTTCCTTGCCTCATTTTAATGTGGGTATATTTTGATTTTACAAGCATTCTCAATTGAAGTTTAGCTCTATGGTTATTTAATTTGCTTGTTTTCTAGTTTCTAATATGTTGAGTCCTAGCTTACAAGGGTAATTATTGTCTAGAAAACTCATCGGGTTGGAGAGCTAGTACAGGGTGCTTCCCTTGCCTATGGCTGACCTAGGTTCAATATCTGGCACCACATATGGTCCACTGAGCACAGTCGAGAATGATCGCTGAGCATAGAGCCAGGAGCAAACCCTGAACTTACACATACTTCTGATGTTCTCCACCCACCCTGCCCATCACAAGCAAAAAGCAGAACCTTTTATAGTTGAAAACAACCAATGTTACTTTCTGGATTTCAGTTTCAAATATATTTGTGTTCATGACCTGCAAAATTGACATGCCTTATACTAAAATGATAGTAGTCTTATTAAATTAAAAAATCATTTCAATTACTTCAGTATTATAATTTTTTTATTGTAAGACACTTACCTTCATAAGTTCTCCAAAGTGCAGGTAAATGCTTGATCTCATTAAAGTACAAACCATGATACAATAATAACTAAGATTCTGTCATCAGAAACTCATAAAAAAAACTCTTGTTTATTTAAAGTCATTTTTATTGCAATTTATAATAATGATAATAAAACAATTGACAAAACCATAAGAATGCAGGAAGATAATATGAATGAAATTACTTCCAGATACGTTTGCTGTTTGGTGGTGATGGTGGTGGTGGTGGAGAGTGGCCGCACTGAAGTTGCTCAGAGGCTCTGTGCTTACAGGTAGCTCCTGGCTGTGCCAATAGCCCTCTTGGTGCCAAGTATTGAATTGCTATTGGCTACATGCAAGGCCACACCTTTGGCTCCTATACTGTCTTTCTGACCTCAAGATCATAATTTCTGTGAGTTCCAAACCCTAACTGTCGTGAGTGGAGAGCATAACACAATCAGTTTGTGACAAAGCTGGAAAGAGGGACTGATAAAGCTGATCCACAGTGCTCTGTCACTAGCTTGAGGCCATAAGATCCAATTTGGTTCTCATAAAGGTCAAGGAATTTTGTGTGGGCTGACATACAATTAATCCATAAAACTTTTCTAAGAATGAATTCACACGGTTCCAAATGGGTTTATGTCAGAGGAATGGAAGTACATGTAATTAAGGCAGGAATAAATCTTTCCGCCCTACTTGTGATGGATAGTTTCAGCATGTGGAGTTTTTTAACTGTTGTTCAGTTCTCAGTATTTTTAAAATTCACTGTGGTTTTAAAAACTTTTGCCCAATAATTTCTTAGAACTATGGAATGACAAACTGATATTTATGGTTATTTTACACTTTATTAATATGTGTTACATTTAAGCTATGTATACCTGGAATTGATTTTATGACTTTGCATGTGACTTTTTAAAATGACATTTTGTATACTTGCTTTAAATATGTATTGATAGGGCAAAAGACTTTTATATGTATATGCACAAATTAGATTACATTTTAATAATGATATATTTTCAGTTTTAGGAAGCTAATTAATTTATGGGGTATATTGAAAAGAACCCAAACTGTGTGTCAATTACTGATTGTAATTTTATTAATTTTTGTTTCTTATATTTTAATACTATGCTATTGATGTTCATGTAATACCTTCTGAGTTAAGTTTTTCTGTAATCATCTTATTATTAGCCTTTGAATTTCAGCTAATTTCCAGTGATTCAGTCTTTTTTTATATATTACTGTTACTATCCAAATTAAAACTGAATTTTATATGTGTACTTTTTCTGAATCTATGTATTGCACATAACCTATATTTCCCAAACCTTCTTTTTGTAGTATTATTCTCAAGTCATCTGCAATTAAGATACAAGTGCCCTATATCTCATCAATCCACGTAGAGTGCCAGGAAGATAGCACAGAGGTTAAGCTGCTTGCTGCTGTCCCTGGTATGGTCCCCCCAGACAGAGCTGGGAGATGGGGGTAGCCCTTTAAGCACTGCCAGGTGTAACCCATGCCCTTCTCCACCACCAAATAAACAAATCACATGTAGCTAGATGTTGTATCTATAAAATGTTCAAGTATCTAAAAAGAAGTGTAATTGCACTTTTTGATGAGTAATGATGTAATTTGGAATTCATTTGTTTTCTCTTTATCCTTTTCTTAAGTAACACTTAAGCTTAAAAAAGATTAACACCCTGGGTCCAGAGGGATAATACAGGTTAACAGCCTGGGTCCAGAGAGATACTACAAGTTCTTGCCTTGTGTGAGACTGATCTGGGTTAGGTCCCTGGGACCAGGTGATACTCTGAGCCCTGCAAGAAGTGATTCCTGAGCACAGAACCAGGAGTAAACCTTGAGCACTGTAGGGTGCAGCCATCAGAATTTGTTTTTTCCTTATAATTTAGACTTGGTTTGTATGTAATTTGCTTTAAAAAAATCAAACAATATTTAAGTCGATTTGTATTCAAGCTTGGGAAAGAAATTAAGCCTTGGGGGGTTGTTATCACTTAATAGTTGGTCGATATTAATTCCTTTTAACTTCTTGTTGCTGAAGAGAATTAGGTTGTTCCTCTGATTGCTATTTGGAATTAGCCTGAATTTCCTTTCAGATTTAAGATTTTGGATATTCTGTAGTTTTTCTTGGTGTGGTTCAGTATAGATTTATTTCACTTTTCTTTCTTATAACTTCTTGTATTTCTGTGTTTATTAATTGATAGTTATTATTTATTTTTTTCTGTTCCTTTATTTTCTTTGCTTTTGGGGGTATCTAAGCACTTCTCAGGAGACCTGGGGGTTTCCTCCTGGCTGTTCCTGATCAGCTGAACAAATGGTTCAGTGCTTAGCCCAAGGATGAAATGCCGCTGGGCACCCCAAGGGCCATACCTGGTGATGTTGAGGGAAACATGAGGTGTTGGGGTTGGAACCTGGTTGGACTATCTCTCTGGTCCCCTCATTTCTAATTTCTTGGAGGATTGATCATGTTTAATGAAGCTTAGTTTTAGGAGGGGATTGCATTCAGTTGCTACTTTGTGAAAGGTACTAGGAACATGGTGCTTTGAGTGTTCTTCTTGAGCGTTCTAGTCTTTCAGAGGTTTGTATTGAGGATTCCTTACGGAGCTGAAGGTTCCTGTTAAGTCAGGTTCTGTAAATTATACCTGCCCTCTGTGGGAGGTAGACCCAAAGATTCACGCTTTGCAGGTGAATGTTCCCATTTGCCTAAGGCCATGAAGAGTTGACTTGCTTCCCTCTGTTTTTAATTTAGTTGTTGGCTTCGCTCACTGTTGACTTACTTCAGACAAAGTAACTCTGAGACTCAGAACTCTGTGCTTGACTTCGTCCCTTGGTGGTGTGAACTCAGATTTTGAATAGATCTGAGTGTAAATACCAGGTTCTAGTACAGAGCAGGCAAGTGTCTGTGTCTGAAATTCCTCTATTTCACAGGACTCTTTTGATATCATATCTTGTTGAAGGCCTCTACGTCATTTCCCTCATTTTGCACTTGGTTAGATATTAATATTATGAGCTTGCTATAAAGAGAGACTAAGTATGTTTCTCTATTGATAGATGGCTTAGTGACATCTTAAATGGCCCTTTCAAAATAAAAGGTAGGGGTCGGGGCAATAGTACAGCAGGTTGGGCACTTGCTTTGTATGTGGCCAGCACAGATTCAAGCTCCAGCACTCCATATGGACTCCTTGGCCCACCAAAAGAGAAGCTTGAGCCAGAGCCAGGAATAAGCTCTGAGAGCAACTGGATATGGTCCCCAAACCAAAAGCAAGCAAAACTAAATAAAAATAAAGGTATGTGTAGTGTTCAAATGTATGGATATAGAATAAACACACTTAGAGAACATCACACTTAGAGAACCCCTTGCTTATAAGGCAAAAATGATGTTCTTCTGGGGCCGGAGTGATAACCCAGCGGGTAGGGCGTTTGCTTTGCATGCTGCCGCCCATGCTGGCCTGGGTTTGATCCCCGGCATCCCATATGGTCCCCCGAGTACCGCCGGGAGTAATTCCTGAGTGCAGAGCCAGGAAAACCCCTGAGCATTGCTGGGTGTGGCCCAAAAAGCAAAAATAAATAATATTCTTCTATCTGTAGGGTGTGGAGATGCGGCTCTTGAGTGTTTTATCTTCTACGTGTTCATGCTTGTTTAAAAGAAGAATAGCTTAGCAGAGGAAGAAACAGTTGGAAAAGACGCAGATTAGGGTAGGAAAACCCTGTTAAAATTTCAGTTCTGCTCTTACTGTGTTTTTATCCAGTCTTATACCCTGACAGGTCTTCACTGACTTGGTTTTCCTATTAAGTCAGCAGAAATTGGGATTGATATCAGTGCCATCTGCTTGATGTTTCCGTGGGGATAATATGAGAAACTCTTTTAGGGAAGGTAATAATTTATAGCAAAGCTTTTTACTTTTCTAGCAAAAGAAACATGACAAGAGAAGCATGTGTTTATTAGATTAAAGTGATGTGTAGACAGGGGTGAATTGTATTCTCAGTGATACATACACAATTATAGGTTACTTACTTGCAATTACATCTTTTAAATGTAATGAATCATAATTGATGTACTTCCTGTGGTAATTCTGGACATTGTTCGTCACTACCCAGAGCCTTCCCAATCTTGATTTTTAATGTCCATTCCTCATTTGAAATTGTGTGTGCTTCTCTCCCTTGTCAAGAATTTCAGGAGATAACTAGGTACCTTTGTCTGCTCCCCATGTAGTTGTGATGGAATGATATTTTTTTACAGGTTCAGGTGAATTTCACATCATTGCTTAGTTTGGGCACAGAGTGACTTAAGGTGAGAGAAAAATCCCATCCACCATTACATGGAGACAACTGAAATATGATTCAGATTCCACACGTCTAGCCCACGGCAAAAACTCTCTGATGTTCTGACGTTCAAAGCTTGTGTTGTCCCTAGAATTTTTCTCATGGGCTCACAGGTCAGTGGAACAACTCCATTTTTATGACTCTTCCATCAGGATTCTACTTTTTCTCATTCCCAGGGGGTTCCCAAAATGGGAAACCTGAGCAGTATAATGTAGCCAAGCAGTCTTTTATTTTAGTGTCAGAGGGTGGGTAAAAGGCTGGATAATCTCTGTGTCGTGGGTCTTAAATAAAGTAGTAAGAGCTAAAAAGGATCATATATTATTCTTTGGCAGATATTTGGGCCAAATGCTTTATGCCCATCGTCTTATTTAGTCTTCAGAATCTCTTCAGGAGGTAAGCTAAGAGGTATCCTCAGTTGTTCAGATAGATGTGAAAATGGGTGTAGAGAGTTTGTGTCACTTCTTCTAGTTTTCACAACTTCTATGCAGTACAGGTGACACCCACAGCCAGTGTGTTCCATGCTGCACTGTGACTTACCTTGCTGGCCCAGCCCTCTCTGTATGGAGAAGAAATAAATTATGCCGCATCTTTCGGTGGCCTCTAGACCTGGAGGCGCTTCATCTCTGCCACTCTTGACCAGGAGTCAGAGGGTTCCATGGCCGTGTCATTGCATTTTCCTGTCTGATTTTCACTGCAGAATCAGACAGTTCCGAGACCCACACTCTACTGACTCCACAGTATCATTGTGTGGGCAACTGAAATAACACGTGAGAGTAAATTGTAACTCTGGGGTGAAGGTTCCTGTGACCTCACAACCCATGAATGGGTTAGGCCAGGAAAAGCTTAGGAGAAGCCAAGGTGACATGATTTGCAAGTAGGAGTGGAGTCTTGGGTTTCTGAAACCTCAGCTCTCTCCCATACTCCATAACTTAGTACATCTTGGGGTTTAGATTCAGCATTTAAGTTAAACATTCAACCCACGTAAGTTGGGCTACCATGTAGATTTTATTGTAAAGTTCAAATACAGCAAATTTACAGGAGAAAAAAAAGGTTCAGTCTGTTTTCTTGTGTCCACACACAACACTGACAGCATCGCACATGCTCACACAAACATGCAGACACACAGTAGCCTTTGTCAGTGCAAACACTCCATGAGGGATGGGATTTTGTTGGACTCACTGTCTACCTGGCATATGGCAGGTAATTAAAAAGAAATCACTGTGTAACCGAATACGTAAATAATGTTTATAGATACCTTTTGTTTCAGTCTAATCGTGTATGGTCATTAGGGTGCCACACACCCTGGTTTGTCCATGATATCCAAGCTCCATATTTGTGGTCCTAGCAGGTATATTAATAGCGCACCCTTCCACTTTCAAATATCCTACTTTGGGTGATATTTTATTGATCACTCTACAATACATATGCTGTTTTTTGAACATTCTTTGTTAACAGATTATTGAGCAAAATCATGATTCTGTGTTTACTTGCTACAGATTGGGGCAAGTTAATAAACCTTTCTTTACTTCATGTGAAAAACATGGCGGTGATAGTAGCATCTTCATTACATTATCATACGTGCAACACTAATCCACTTAGAAAACCTTTTCTCTCAGATATCTGAGATATTTGGTTAGCCCTTGGATGTGAAAACGTGTATTACTGCCCTCTTCAAAAGCATTACTGCGTAATACCCTGAGAATCTATTTTGCTTAGCTCTCTCTAACCTATACATGGTTAAGGGTGCAGTGTTCCATTCAAGAATCCCCTTTCTAGTGAACTTATGAAATTTGCCTATAAATAGATGGACCTGGAGAGGATCATGTTGAGTGAAATTAGCCAGAACAAAAAATACAGCTATAGAATGACTGCCTTTATTTGCAAGACATATAAATGTAAATGTAAATGTATATGTATATGTGTATGTGGTGTATGTGTATGTGTATGTAGATACACATATTATGATACCAATATCCAAGGTGAGACCAAACATGGATCAGGAGGTCTTTTCAAAAGTGGAATCGACCACAGCGTCTGGGAGTTGGAAATTGTCCCTTTTGATTTCATCTCCCCAAATTTGGTTCTTTCTTCACTCTTGATCTTAAATCTCATTTCTTATCAATCAATTTAGAATTTCTGCTTCTGGCATTTTACTATAAATTGAAACAATATAAACTATAAGGCACTTAATATATTTTTAAATTAAATACTAAATATCCATCTGAAAAAAGAGAATCCCCTTTCTGGCTTTGAAGGGTTGGCAGGAGGATGAAGGCAGTGCCTTGCTTCTTCCTTGCTCCTGTCCGGAAACTTGAAGGATAGACAGTCTGGTCTTCTGGCTGGAGGGAGAGAGAGCCCGTGTGGAGGGAGAGGCTGTTTCGGGAGCACCTCTCTGCTTGGTGCTGTTCCTCACTTCCTCAGCTGCTGACTCCTTGGTGCTTATCGGGATCCTCAGATATGTCATTCCACATCCTCTTAACATGTCCCAGCCCTGTATGTCTTACAAATATCAGCCACTTTAGGACTCTAGGTGGGTAAGAATTTTATAGCAAAGTGCTGACCGAAGTAGCACTAACGAAGTAGTTAGTGCTAACTAACGAAGTAGTTGATGATACAGGCAGGACAATCACTTCTTCACTGCTATCTCCAGCCTTCTCTGGGGACCTGCATCTCACAGGACACTCAGGTGGTTAGGGGAAGCAGTAGTAAAGAGCTGAGAACCACCCCTGCTTTCCATCTGACTCAAGAGTGTTGGTGGGGGAGGGATGCCGGAGGAGTCTGCGTTGTTCTATCACCTGTTTTCTGGGAAGGCCTCACCCATTAAGCTGCGCATTAAGCTGAAGGAGTTTTGAGATCCTGACTAATGAGAGCAGTTGAACCTTTGGGGGAATTAGCAAATCCATGTGCTTGGGATGGACAGGACTGACCCCGCTCTCTGTGCCCTGTGCACAGAGAAAGGCAGACTTTGCTGGGGAATTTATCACTGCCTGGCCTGTGATCATTTATTTATTCACAGGCTTTGTACTATCTGTCCCTGTCTTTTCAGGAGAGGCTGTGGGCTCCAGTTCCTTGTTTCTTGTGTCTCTGCGGTGCTTATAACACGCAGGAAAACTCCTATTTGTGTTCTCAGTAAGACTGTGGTGTGTTTTCAGTTGTCTCCCTTTCTGTAATCTGTTCTGATTCTCACAAGACGCTTCATTTTGCTTTGTTCTGTTGCTAATACTCATTCATCCATGGCTCACATGCTCTATTCTGCTCTTGAATGCTAATGGATGGTTTTACTAAAGGGAGTTGGTTGATAAGATGGCTAATTTATGTGCTTAATGACTTTACTCCCTCTGGAGTGATTTTTCTTTTCTTTTTTTTTCTTTTTTATTTGTTCAGGTTGTTTCAGTTGTGTATTTTGAGGCCATTGAAACCTAGGGAGTTGTTACTCTCTCAAAGTGTCTGAATAAACATGTATAATTGACAGGGTTCTGTTTTTACATGAAATACATTAGTTAGTTGGGTTATTATTTTTTGTGAAACATCATAATTATGATGTGGTGGAACTATACAAATCTGTAAAAAGTAATATATACTGACACTCATTAAAACTCCTTTGGTGTTTGCAGCTTTAGGCAAATGGGAGGACACGTAGATGTATGGAGACTTCCTTGTTAGTAATCAGAAACAGGGTGTTTGGAACGGGAGGGGACAGTGCAATGTGGAACACACTGCTGGGATACTAGAAATTTAGAGAATAGTGCAGTTACCAAATAGGATAATTTATTAGTCAGTTCAAGCCTCATATTCACTATGTACCAGTAGTGCCATTTCATGAATGTAAGGATCAGTAGCCACTTCATAAAAATATTCAATTACTGGCAACTCTGAATCTTTCACTCCACTTGGGTCTTTTCATTTTAAGAAAGTGAAAAGTTTGTTTAGACAGTGGACCTTAGGCCTTGAAAGGGCTGTAAACCCAGCAGAAGTGGAAAGTCTGAGGCAAGGTAGGTGGGAGGCTGGGTTGCTCCTTGGATGACCTTGTGCAGCCTAATGAGAGGAAGTAGGAAAACAATAAAAAGCCAAGTTGGCATAAATCATTTACTCACACATGGGCTGGAAGAATGACACATCGTAGGGTTTAATATCAAGCCCAGAGCAATTGAAAAAAAGTGTTTCCTACTGCTGGCTGGCATGGAAAGCTTTGAATCTAGGTTGCAGGATGCTGAGTCCTTATCATCTCTCCTTCCCACAGCCCAACTCCAGCAAACAGTTTGTGCAGAAATAGTAGAACCTAATTGCTCCTTAGATTCTGGGATCTCTCCTGATTAATGCCAGCATGCTGGAAAAATGGTTTCTTCAAATCAGTCTTCACATCTTAGCCCTTCAGGTAACTTTAGCCAATGGGATGCACATGGAAAATGAGGGGAAAATTAAGAAAGGAGCAAGAAATTCTTACTCAAAGACATAAAACTCAGCCAAGCTCAAGTTCAAAAATCAGCCAAGCTCAGGAATCTGATCAGGGCTCTGAAATGAGCTTCCTTACTATAAAATCTAACTCTGGAGTCCTGAGCAACTCAAAACAGTGAAAGATCACCGGGACACTAGGCAAAGACTTTCTAAGTCTCAGTCTACCTGCACCCACTCTGGGCATTTTAGCTGCATGAATTCTATTACTACCTTACAGTGTTAGAAACTCCCTTGGCAACTGTGCACTATTTGCTAGTTGTGGAGAGATACATATGCAGGACATAACATATTCAGAAATACTTAAACTTATTGTCATTTATTATTTTCCAAGACAGAGTTGCTGCAGCCTTCATGGACAATGAGGGGTGCAATGACGCCAGTTAGAGTTTCCAGGGATCCTGAATAGTGCCAATATGCGTGATCCAAATTGTTCTGTGTTCCCTGAGGCTTTTGTGGAATCATGTTTTGACTTTTGAATTCATGCAAATTTCACTTTGTTCTGATGCTTCAATCAAACCCGAGCCTGCTAATGCCCAAATGAATCATCTTTGGAATATATTCTCCTGGTCTGTCCCACCTGGAGTTTCACAAAGGAATATTGTAAAGGGATGGGATGAATAGCACAGGGGTAGGCATTTCCTTTGCACATGGCCTGCCTGGATTTGATTCCCCTGAGTCCACCAGGTGAGATCCCTGAGTACTGCAGTGTGTGACCCAAAAACTAAAAAAGAGGAGGAAAAGAAATAAATAAAAGAAAAAGGGCATCGTGACCCATAAAGAGAGTAATCTCGGTAATCTACTTTTACAGAAAAAAAACTGATACAGTTAAGTACATAATAGGTTTTGGAGTTTTGAAAGCTAAAGTTTAGTGGTAAACAACCTAACATGAAGTGTAAAGCCATAAATAACTCTCAATTAAAAGTGAGAAATATCGTCTCTACAATGATGCAGTGTTTATTTGCTTACCGTTTCCTCACTGGCTTCCTGCAAGCCACAAGCACATTTTCTTGCTTATTTTGGAAGAGAAGAAATTTATTTTACAAGATCACTATTCAAAGTTATTGTGATTTATATGTGTGCAAGATACATAGATTACCTAGTTTCTTGCATATTCACCTTTCACTTTAAAGGAAGGGGCTTTACGCCCAAGATGCAGTTAACTCATCTTTTGTCTTCTGTTATTGTTGTTAAACAGATTAATATATTCTGTAAAATACTTTTAAAAGTACAAGCGGCTTCTAGGGTAGTCATACAGAAGTGCTTTTAACTTCAGTTTTTCAGTTTATTGGCTATATTATTACATTTGAAATTGTTACACTGGTGGTAAAGTTTATAGAATTGCTCTACAAGAGAACTGCATCCACCACACTGGGGTGCTACGAACCCTCACCGGTGTCCCCATGCCACCACCAAAGTCATCCCCCTCCTGACCTCTCCCTACTGTAAGTTTTGTAATCCCGGCCAGGTATTGTCATGGTCTTGCTTCTTAATCTTTTAAAAAATAATTGGAGGTGGCACGGTGCTCACGTTGCTTAGTCATTCTCAGTGATACTTGGCCAGCCTGGTCAGGAGGTCAGTGCTAGGGCCCGAGGAAGTA
This sequence comes from Cryptotis parvus, assembly GCA_021461705.1. NCBI lineage: Eukaryota > Metazoa > Chordata > Mammalia > Eulipotyphla > Soricidae > Cryptotis > Cryptotis parvus. Next base: position 115,531 of record JAJIBD010030758.1, read on the forward strand.
GGAAATGGAGCTTTTTGGGCTCTGAGGTGCTGGGACCATCCCCAGGGTGCTGCTGGTGAGAAGAGGGCTTACCTGGCTAGAATTGAGGTGCCGTGCATTGCTGAGGTTTGAGCTTGACTTTGATGCAAAATGTGTGCCTCTACCCACTGAGATACCCCATGGTCCCTCATGTATGAAGAATTTTAGAGACTCATGGGAAGATAACAGAAGCTGCCATGCGCCAAGTTTATGATGTTCTCTTCTTTGAGAGGGGTTTCTAGAACTGAAAGACTGAAGAAATGTTTGACAGCACACAATGGGCAACTGTCTTGAGTGGAGTGCTTCGTTTTCCTGTGACTTTGGCTGCTTGTTGCTCTGAGTCAACCTCTCTCTCTCTCTCTCTCTCTCTCTCTCTCTCTCTCTCTCTCTCAGCTGCACCTACCCCAAGCTGATGAGGGTAGATCCTGAGGGGATGCAGGACTTGTTTGCTTACTTTTGGGTCCTATTGTGGAAAGAGTCTTGCAGGAAGCTTTCATTTTTTCTATTTCTGCGACAGTTCCCTTTTTCACATATTCTCTCAGATGACCCCCAGAAGTTTTCTGTCTTGGCTGCTTTTCCAAACTGACTTTTGTTCAGAATATGAGAGGCAGTGCCCTTGTTTCCGTGTATATTCAGTTCTCCACTGTGGCAGCTACAGCATCCACTATGGGCCCAGAAGTCTGTCCTTTGTTTTTGTTTTTGCTCTGCTTTGCTTCGGTTTTAGGCCACACCCAGCAGTGTTCAGGGCTCACTCCAGGTTCTGTACTCGGGGATTACTTCTGGACATGCTGAGGGGAATATATGGGGTTCCGAAGGTTCAATCCTGTTCAATCACATGCAAGGCAAATGTCATACTAGATGTACTATTGTGTTGGCCTCATGGCTGTTCTTTGTATAAGGGGAAAATCCCAGCAGGTTGCTACACCCTATACAACCTGAACAGGATAGAGGTTCTTTAACAAAATGGCAGAAATGAGAGGGATATATAATGAATAGTTGTGTGCATGCATATGTGTGTGTCTGTGTGTGTGCACACATGTGCATGTGTGTATGTATGTGAAAGAGAGAGACAGAGACAGAAAGAGAGACAGATTCACAGTTTGACATACATAAACCTTTGAAGTCCATTGGAGTAGTCTCACAATATTCCTTATGAAAAGCTAAACATGAGCTTTCTGGGTTTCTGTTTATAGCTATCAGCAGAATTTGGCTCAGTAAATGCACTCTCTGGCTGAATCTTCAGGCCCAACTTCTGGAGAGGAAAATGCCACTCTGAAAATTGTGCTTATCTTGCTGGTGGCCCAGGAAAGGAAATAATGTGACTATAGAAGAAAGGGATCAAGGCATATGGTAATGAGACAAAGACATGAGTCAAATCCAGAGCTCAGTCTCGACCTTGGGATCAGATTAGGTATCTCTGCTCCTTGGGACAGGAGCTTCCAGACTGCAGAGGTGAGCTTGATGGGCTCAGAAGCATGAACCAGGATTGTTGATGGATTTGCCATGTTAATGGCACCCAGCCTTGGTGCTCTGGTAGGGATAGGAGACTCTGAAGGTCCAATGGAGCTGAGCACTTACTCTGAGCTGAGCACTTTCCTGCCTAGAAGACAGGATATCAGGACCAAACGTTGGGTGGTGCGCCCAAATATTCTCACAGCTGTGGCAGAGCTGAGATCAGGCGCCTGAGGACAGTGAAGGGCCTGGAGTGGACAACATTATGACCCCGATCCCACCTCTCTTCAGTGCTGGTCAAAGTTTGTTTTGGGTCCTGAGGGTCAGAGGAGGGAGCCAGCAGGATCCTTGTAAGAAGATGCATGTTCAAAGGATGAGCACAAGGGCTGCAGGTTGGGAGGGTGGTGGTGGTGGGTGCCATAGGCAAGGTGGAGAACTCACCCACTGCCTCCTGCAGAGTTTGTGCGAGGGTGTGACATTCTGCACATTCTCCAAGATACACTGCTCAGGAGCATGTGTGTGGAGACACCTGCAGTTCCTTAAGATGCTTCACGGTGAAGTCCCAGATCAGAGTGCAGCATGGACTTGAGGACCAGGAGGCCCCCGCATCTAGTCTCTCATCTCAGCTATTTGGCATTTTGCTTTCATTTACTTATATCTCTTGTCTTTCCAGAAGCTAAGTCTCTTGGGATGCTTAAACATACTCTGCATGCATTAGAATTTGTTTTATAGTTATGCAGGCAATAATAAAAATGAATACCATTCTCAGAATGGATTTCTGGTGCAAACAAACAGGAGTTTTATGTTATTTATTTATTTATTTAGGCTGTTGAGATCACACCCTGTGGGGCTTAGGGCTTACTGCTAGCTCTGTCAGGGATTGCTGCGGTGTACTTGGGAAACTATGTGGGATGCCTGGGATTGAACCCAGGTTGGCTGTCAACAAGGCAAGTGCCTTATCTACTATCACTCTTATCAAACAGGAATTTTAAAAATTGGTGATAGGCTCTTGCCAATTCTAATAGTGAAATGCCATTAAGGGTCACCTATGTGAAGGGCTTTTGCATTTATACCTTAGATGAAGAGCTGTGACATAGGAAATGGGACTGGGTAATGAACCAGAACCAAAACATTCTTCTCAAGCTGCCTGTGTCATGTGGTGAATGTCAGCAAGTTTGTCATCTGTGAAAGTAGATTCTTATTGTTTCAAGTATTTCTGTTCATCCATTTCAATCTCAAAACAAGGGTATCCCTTATTCTACTAAAACTTCTGCCCATTTAAGGAAGAATATTTGATCTTAGACTCAGTCCAATGTAGAAGGTCTTGTCCTTTAATGCTTAATTTTTATTTGGTTTGGGGGTAAAATTTGGGCCACACCTGATTATGCTGGGGGATGTTCCAGGCTCAAGGTATCATATTCAGTGCCAGGGACTGAAATGGGATCAACCACATGCAGGCAAGCACCTTAATCTGTGTACTATATCTATGACTAAAACAAGCAAATTAAATGGTTTTAAATGTCAAAACATAACAATTATTGTGCTCTGGAACTTTATTGAGAATTTAAAAAATACTATATAATAATTTAAATGATCACGTCTATCACTTGTCTTCCCATTGTTCATTGATTTGCTCGAGTAGGCAGCAGTAACATCTCCATACGCCCCTGTCACATGCTAGTGTAGCCCAAGGGAATCTGTTTGCTCCAGGAACACAAAGAGCCTCAAACCATTCAGGTCATGGGAATGAGGTCTATATGGGAATGAGGTCTATATTGTTACTGTTTTTGGCATAGCAAAAATGACACGAGTAGCTTGCCGGGCTCTGCCCTGTGGAACCGATACTCTCGGTAGCAAGTAGGCTCTCAGTTCATGCATTTACTGATGAACCGCGTGGCCACGAAGCAGCCTCACACAATGGGGACAGATGGGCTTTTCTCTTGGGTGGAGCTCTGACGACTTGTGGAGTCCAGATGTTGAAAATGGCTGCGCTCATGGTGTGGGGGTTCCTCAGGCGTCTTGTGAGCCCTGTTGCGATGGTGGGCCAGGGCTAGAACCTGCCTTCCTTCCCGGATGCCTCATAATCAGCTGAGCACAGGGAGAGCCGGCTGGTTTAAATGATATTTAAAATAAATCCACAGAAGTGTTGAAATAACATATATGCTGAGACAACTTGTTAATACTTTGTCCCTTGTTTGGCTTCGCTATGAGCATTTTCATAAAACTTGTTTGTGTTTGGAATTGATGAAGATTCTGATACTTTGCATTTTACTTTTACATTTTCTAATTGGCAGATAATACATTACCTGTTCCTTAGCTGCCTGTAAAAGGCCTGGTAGGGGGCCAGAGAAAAAGTACAGTGGGTAAGCTGCTCACTTTGTATGTGGTCTACCTCGGTTCTATCCAGACACCCCTTTTGTTCCCCGGACCTATCAGAAGTGATCCCTAAACACTACACCAGGAGTAATTTTTGAGCACTACCAAATGTGGCCCAAAGAAGCAAAAAAAAAAAAAAGGAAAATAAAATATCATCAAATAAAATAACAAAAGAACCAGGTAGTGGTCATAGGCTCTTTGTGCAGCTGACCAACATGTTTAGGGACTTAGCATAGGAGGTTCCAAGTCTAGAAGGAGAAACCAAGCAGCTTTAGCACCATCATATTTTTTGCTTATATAACAGCATTCATGCTATTGCCAATATTTCATTTTTTTTCCTTCATATTTAATAATAATTTATATGAAAGTGAAAAATAAAAGATTTCTTCAGCTGTGATGAAATGTGTAGTGACTATCAATATTTAAGATTAACCATTGTCACCCTTTGATTCACTGGCAGTAAGTGCACCCACAGTGTAAGTCTGACAACACTGTCCATTTCCAAAACTTTATAAATCTTCACAAATGCGAACTGCTCAGTCAGCAGTGCTTCCTCCCAGCCCCTGGTGAGCTCTCTTCCATGTTCTCCCCTAAGAGTGTGAAAGTTCTGGGTACTTCTTGTATGTGGACTCATATCATTCTTTTGTATTTGGCAAAGTAAAGATTTTAAGGCCTAGTAAGGAGTTCATCGCTCAAATTAAATGACAATAACAATAGGAATTAGTGACAGTGAGAAAAGGCAAGTCAATTACAAACAGTGGGTATGTGTCCCAGCAGGAATGAAAGAACAGGACTATGAATTAAAGAAAAAGGTTGGGAAGATTGGAACCAGGGGTGTGAGAACTAACAGAAGGTGAGGGACACAAGCGTTTCTGTCAGCATCCCAGGCATCTCTGCGGTGTCTCTCTCCACCAGAGAGGGAGGAAATTGGCCAGGGAAAATATGCAGAGGGAAGGTTAGGAATTTCTCAGTCACCTATTGATCTACCCACTTTGCATTATAAGAGGTAAAGGAGCAGAGTGAGCCTGTGTTTGGTGAGTGCAGAGGACCAGGCATCTGCATACTGTGGTGCAGTAAACATTCTGCTGGGACTGTGGGACCAAGATGGTCCGCACTGCCCTCTCAGGCACCTTGCAAACACCTTTTTATGAAACACTCTTGTGTCTGCTCAGATCCGGGCCTGTGTTGGATGCGGTTATTTCCTTCTCTATTGGGATGAGTCCAAACTTTGAAGGCAAGCTTTGTTTTCTCCTCTTCATTTCTTACATCATCCCCTGTGAGCTTTGCATATGTTGTGATTTTCTTTCTGTTTTCAATCTCACTGGTGTTTGCTCTTCTCTTTACAATTTTCATGCTTCTATTCATTTTGGTATATTTTGTTCCTCTTTGCCTAGACCCTTGAAGTGTTAAGATTAGTTAATTGGTTTGTTATTTTTCTCTGTTCAAATGCATTTAGTGCTTTACATTTCTCTCCAACAACACTTTACATGGGGTCCTCATTTTAACATGTGACATTTCTTTTCATTCCATTCCAAGGTTCTTTTTGCTTTATTTTGAGATTTCCTCTTTGACCCGTGGATCCCATATTTTAATAGCATTATTGAGACATAATTTACATAGCATGTACTTCATTTAAAGTACACAGTTTGGGATGGGAAAGAGCTCAAAGGGCTGAACACAGACTTTGCATGCAGGGGGCCTGGCTTTAATCCCTGGCAATGAACAGTCCCCTGAAGCTCTGATCTGCTGGGAGTGTTTCCTAAGCACTGTCAGGTGTGACCCCCAAACAGACAATCCTGTTTCGTAGTCTTCAATATATTCAGTTGTAAAATCATCAATACAATCAACGTCAGAAAATTTGATCTCATGTAAAGAAACCCCGTACTTAACTATAACTCCATGTTTCTTCAATTCTCCCTTAGTTCTTGAAAGCTCTTAATCTATTTTGAAACTTTATATCTTTACTTTTGATCTCGACATTTAATATAAACTTAATCATGTGGAGTTTTTTGCACTGGCTTCTTTTACTTAGCACAAATTTTGAGATTTTCATGGTAGCATATATTGGTGTGTTGGACTTTTCGTTGATTATCTGTCTCATTGAAAGAAAAACATGGACCATTTTCTCTTTAAACTCAAAGAATGCTTCCTGTGACAAGTTGATGGGATTTTCAACTGAAACAGTTCTCTCAGTTTCTGGTCACCAACTGGAAGTCTGATAGTTCCATTCAACTTGGACATGATCTATCAGAAGTTACCATCAGATCTCACTAGTCTCACAAGACTGCTACCACTGTTCCTGGCAGTTGTAAGTTCCAGTGAGTGACCATATGCTTTTTACTGACCAGGCTTCTCACGGACTCCCTTGATAGCTTCTGTGGGTTTGCTGATTTGCTAGAACAGCTGCCAGAACTCATGGAGCTCTTCTGTTTAGTGATTTATAATTTAGAAAAAGGAGATGATGAAAAATGAATGGAAATCAGGAGAAGGTGTACATGCGTTGAGGAATTTAAAGGTCCTGAGTGCAGAAGCCTCTGTCCCTGGTGTCTGCCACTCCCATGGCAATGTGAACAGGTAATGTGAATAGTTCCTCATTAGCATGGGACCTATTTGAGACCCATAACTCAGGGATTTTCATGGAGGAAGTACACACAGATATGATTAATTCTTGATTTTCCCACAGCCTTCTCCATTCCCCAGATGACTGGGAGAGAGTAGACCAGAGAAGTCCAAGTTCTGTTTGTGTCCTGGTTTTTGTGGTGACTAGCTAACTTTCATTTTGAAGCCATCAGAGAATGTAGCAAGGATTGGGTCACTGAACAAAACATGCTCCTGTCTACCAGGAAATTCCAAGGGATTTAAGAATTCTACCAAGAGTCAGGGTCAAAGACCAAATATTAGATCCAAATGTGCTTCTAGTACCATTTGGTTTAGGTAATTCAGTAGAGCTCTGGCCAGATTCTGGGAAACACACACACACACACACACACACACACACACACGCACGCACTCACACATACACCGCTATTATATTATAAGATCAGACTCCAGACTAGAAGCACTTTCTGTTGGAGCAACTGTCATCCAGTATCTGACCTCCTTCTATATTCATCATTACTTTTATGGTTCCACCATAACTTCTTTTCTTGCTTTCCTTCTATATTCATCATTACTTTTATGATTCCACCATAACTTCTTTCCTTGCTTACTGGGGAACCATATACTTAATTCCTATGTCTATTCTTTAAGAGCAACCAAAAACAGCAATATAAAGCTTCAAAGTAGGATTGGAAAAGTAGCTCTATGATAGAGCACCTGCCTTGCATATATGAATCACTGTACTCAATTCCTGATACTGCAAAAATGAAACAACAAAACCCAACACTTCCAGTAGCTCCTCAATTGTTCTAAAAGTATCCAGGTAGTGGTCTGAGTGCATTTTCATATGGGTGGCTTGGATTAGAACTCCAGAACCACACGGTCCACCAACTGTGCAAGGTTCCCTGAGCACTGCCTGGAGTATTTCTGAACCCAAATGGGTAGTACCACCCATGTATCATTGGTTGTGACCACTCTTCCCAAATATCTAGTCTGTCCTGTGACCACAGATTGAGTTCTCTCCTATCTTATTGTCCTCTGCTTCATTTCCTACTGTTTTCTCTTTGACTACTGAAACTCCAGCCATCAAACCTCCGGGCTCAGAATGCCCCAAATTCAGCGTGTCTGCTCTTGTTCCTTTCTTCTGGAAAAACCCTTTAGACACTAACTTCATTCAAGATTTTGTTCAGGGAGAAATCTTCAAAGTGGCTTTTGTCATCCTGTGTTGCCAATTGGGACTTAATTTCCCTTCTCTGATTTCATACCACTCATTATTGTCTATTGATGGTTTTTTATTCACTGCTACATCCTTCTTCCCTGCTATGGTACACAGAGTGTAGCTGAGTCCTAATAAACACATATTGATTGGAAAAAATGGAATGAGATTGGTAATTCTGACTGTTTTGGATAATTCCTTATCATAATGAATACTGCCAAGTAGTTTTTCCTTTGTTAGGTGTTCATGTTCTCGTGCCTTGTGAAGCATTCAGAAGTTGTCATCAATCTCTTGTTTTGCTGAGTGCCTCACTCAGACTGGTCTTTAAGAGATGATAAATAGATCTCTCTTTTGAGTTTGGGCTATTCTTAAATCTTTCAGTCACATGTTTGCATCAGCTTCTGATGTATTTCTACTAGTAGTCAATCCTGTTCACCTGGTTAAATGTTCTGGTTAAGTAACATTGATCTTATTTCCAAATTTCAGTCTATGACCTCTGGCTTCCTGGGACAATCTCCCTACCTGTTTATTGTGAACTTTAGGACTGTTCTGAAACACCTTCTCTTGTTTCCCCTGTTTAGAACACAGGCACATCTTTGAAGACTGACTTTGCAGATGATCACCCACAATGTGACTCTCTACTCCTCTGCCTTTCACACCAGCTGGTTGTGCCAGTCCTGAGCAGGGTGCCCACCTTTTGTCACACTTCCTCTCCTAAACCAGACAGCCACACCTTTTACCTTAATGCCACCGCCTCCAATTTATTGCCGAATTTCATCACTTGAAACTTCTCACCCCTTTCTATTTCTCTGGTACTCAATATAGCTCTTTCTCTTCTCATTTTCTCTCACATTATGACCTTGTTTTATCTTCTGTACAAAATCTAAGCTTATTGAACATAGGGTGCATCTATGATATGCTCCAGGATGACCTTCAATAATCTTGCTCATGAAAGGCACTCAGATAATATCTGATTGATGATTTGATGAAATTTGTCTCTTTGAAAAATTCTTCATGGGCAAATTGAGTACATTGTGTCTTATTTTCTTTGAAGTGTTCAAGTTATTCTAAAAAATTAAAGGCTTTCTAAATTTTCTTATGGAACAGCCTAACAAATTTCTGTTTCTATTATTTTTCCCATTTGTTTCACTATCACCATTTCATTGCAGATCTCATTAATGTAATATCTAAGAACTATATTAATACTTGTATTATTTTTTGTTGAGGAGAGATTACAGATATCTTTCACTCCTGGCATAATAATAAAATATAACAAATCTATGCTCATGTATTAAGCTATTGCCAGATAAATTAATTATGCTTTAAGTGATAGTCTATTTCTTTTCTTTGTTGTTGCACTTATTCTTTTATTTTCTCATTTATTAGCCAACTCTGTTCCTTTTTAAGAAATCGTTAATGTTTTCATTAAATGACAGCTATAATATGTTGGTGTGTATGATCCAAATGGTGTTTCTTAATCTGATAAAGATACGTTGTACCAAGCAATTATCAACTGGTAAGTAATATCTTCGGATGTTTGCAGTTGTTATATACTGTCCCATGGGTGTTATTTCCACACCTCTTCAAATCTTCTTTAAATACAGGACTTTCCAGAATTGTCAGAGAAGTCCAGGAAGCCCTGGGTCAGCTAGCCTCAGCTGCTACTTACTCTTCTGAAAGGCATGTGTCCCCACACTTAACAGGGACTTTGTGGGTATCATAAATCTTTTACTTAAGTGTTCTTAAAATGTGAAGTGTTGTCAGAAAGTTTATCTAGAGGTTGTGCTCTCTAGCACTGAGGGCTTCAGCCCTCTTCCTCGCCCCTCCAGTGGGTATCTCCTGACCCTCACTGCTCGTTCACTGGATCACCTGATGTTGGTGGTGACAGTGTCCTCTCGTTCAGGCATTGTTGCTCTTTTGTATCTTCTACTATCTGGAGACTTCCTGTACTGTTGTTCACGCTGTTCTCTTCCCAGAACTTGGCAAAACAAATTAAGTATGATGAGATAGTATGGCATGACACTGATTTATACATAGATTTCTTATTTCTAAACTCTGTTCTTTTCAATACTTCTAAGAAGGAGAGATTGGAAGTAAATTAACTCTGAGAGAATTATCCTATGTATTTTTTACAGAACAGCTTTAGCCCTTCCTCCCACTGAGTAAATTTCAGTTACAATGAATATTAAACAAGGTTAAATCACCCAGACTTAAAGACTTTTATATGTTGGTAAATCAAAAGGGAATGACACAAGTTTAATGTCTCAAACATTAGAAACAGAAATTAGCAAAGAACAGACCAAGCTAGGGGCAGGTCAAACATAGCGTACAGCTGGCTTGGTCCTAGCCTGACTTTATGTGGGCTGAGGACTGAGAATGATTTATACATTTAAATAAACAAAATCAAAAGAAAAATGCCATTTTGATACATAAAAATTGCATAAGATTCTGGTTGCCATGTTTATAAAAGTTCATCAGAATGCAACCACACTCATCCATTTAGGTATTGCCTTGGACTGGCTTTGGTACTCCAACAGCAAAGTGTATTCAGAGACTGAAAATATTTATTGTGTGGCCCTTTACAATAATAAATAACTGTCTTTTGAGCTAAAGAGTAGTTTTAACTTTAATTATTCATGCTTTGTAAAAAGTATCAAAAAGAATAACTTTATCAGTGCCTGAGAGCTGATTTCTAAATGCAATGGTGGACTAGGAATTATCTCTGAGCACAGAGCCAGAAGTAAGAGCACTGAGCACAGCTGGGTAAGAACCAATCTCCCACCCCCCAAAAAAACCTTAAAAATGTTAAATTATAGGGTTGCATGCATACCTGAAATAAATGTCACAACAAATAAATAAATTCAGATCAGAGAGCAAGTCCTACTGAAGTGTGTTTTCCACCAGGAAATATTTATGCTTCCGAGAGGGAAGAGCCATCAGTGTATATACACTGGTAAAGGTTGGTTTATTCTGTGAATACAATTTAAGAAACTTTTATTTTTGTTTTCACTAACATTGCACTGATAAACTTGACTGCTGTTATTGATGCAACCATAGACACTTCATCACAAAATATTTTATGCCAGCAGAGTGTGTAACAAAATGCAGTTTCTCTGTTTATGTCCACCAAACAGGGAGCCCATGTTTAGCAGTGAAGTAGGATCTCTCATTTCTGTCCTCGTTGCCTATGGAACAACGGGACAAATTCAGTAATCACTATCCAGTCTCAAACAATGCTCACTCACACCCACGCTGGAGTCATCTGAGCTAAATCAAAGAAAGAAGGGCAGAATTTTCAGAATACAGGCACATGATTTCTTCAGCAAATATTCTAGCTTTGTTGCTGGATTTTGTTTTTCTCTTTCTGATAAATGCTACTATCAGATTTTTCCCTCCCCACTTCCTCCACGCCCCTTTAGCCCTTGGTCCTGAGAGTCATTTCTCACTGCACCCTGAATTTATGCTGCTCCCTTTCACTTGCTTCTGTTATTACAGTTTGTTTGCTGCCTTCCTGGATTTCTGGCTAGGCTTTATCATGGTGGATGGGCTAGGTAGACATTGGTCCAGTGGAGGAAGTTAGGAAAGCTCCATTCTCTTCTTCCATCTGCATTGTTTTCCAGTCTTCATTCTCGGTAATCTGCATCTACTTTCAATAAAGTTAGCAGAGATGTCATCTCATACAGGAGCCTGAGGCACCCTTAGTGACAGCAGTCGCTAGTGAGGAAGGATGCAGACAAGAAGAGAAAGAGTCCCCCAAAGCACGCCTCATCCATGTGTGTGGATACCCATACTGACATCTGTGCACATTTTAAAAATGTGTTCTCTTACTTTTTCAAACAGAAGAGAGGAGGCATAAAAGCAGGGAAAGTTTGTGGTACTGCAGGGGAGTGGTTAGTGCTCTCACTGACGCCTCTTTCATTGGCACAGTTCTTTTATGTTGGGGTGTGATAGCTCCCATTTCACCCATGAGCAAACCAGGCACTTGGCCTATTAGAAGTATACCCACAGCCACAGGTAGGTTCAGGGAACTTGTTGCTGCCAAATGGGACCATGGTCTTCTGGCAGCTCGTAAGACCCAGAGCTCACAAGGGCTTTTGCATTGCATCTCCACATTCTCCAGTTCAGAAAGAGGCTGATTATACCTGGACCCTGAGGGACACGGGCTTATTTCAGGTGTGGTCTCATCATACAGGGAGCATTACATGGGGGAAATGATGGCACCTGTGTTAGAGGCGAATATCTTAGCAAACCTATTCTTTCACCTTGATAGGAGACAGTCTTTGAGTCTGAAGATTACAGCCCATTTATATCCCTCTTGAGTGGTTATCCAGTGTCCCTTATTTGCACTAGTGATTACATGTAGTGATGCTCTCAGATCAGAGCTCTGGGGTCCTGTGTTTGAGCAGCAGTGCATCCACAATTCGAGCACTGAATCGCCAAGTATCGCGATGCTTGGAAGACTCTCGCCCCCTAAAGCAGGAACCTATTTGGTCTGTGACAGAGAACTGTTGTACATCTCCTGAAGCCCTGCACAGTCAGTCCACACTCTGTTCCTTTGTTTGCCTCCACAGGCTTTCACCTCTACCATAAGCTGCCCACAATTGTTCCCAGCTGCCTCCTCATCATGGTGGGCCTTCTGCTGGGTGGGATTATTTTGGAGTCGATGAGAAGTCCCCTCCTGCCATGAAGACTGATGTGTTTTTCTTGTACCTCCTGCCACCCATCGTGCTGGACGCGGGTTACTTCATGCCCACCCGGCCCTTCTTTGAGAACATTGGCACTATCTTCTGGTACGCCGTAGTGGGGACGCTTTGGAATTCCATTGGCATTGGCGTTTCTCTGTTCGGCATCTGCCAGATCGAAGCCTTCGGTCTGAGTGACATCACGCTGCTGCAGAATCTGCTCTTTGGCAGCCTGATCTCTGCCGTGGACCCAGTGGCCGTGCTGGCTGTCTTTGAGAACATTCACGTCAACGAGCAGCTCTACATCCTGGTCTTTGGGGAGTCCCTACTCAATGATGCAGTGACTGTGGTGAGTAGCACGTGGACCCAAGGCCTGTCAGCTCGTGCAGGTTCCATAGCCAAGAACTTCCATGGGCTCAGTTTGATGCTCATCTCTCTGTTCTGATATCTTTAGTTGGTTTTAAGATGGCACATGCGGGCCGGAGCAATAGCCCAGCGGGTAGGGCATTTGCCTTGCACGCGCCGGCCTATGCTGGTCAGGGTTCTATCCCGCATCCCATATGGTCCCCCGAGCACCGCCAGGAGTAATTCCTGAGTGCAGAGCCAGGAGTAACCCCTGAGCAATGCTGGGTGTGACCCAAAAAGCCAAAAAAAAAAAAAGATGGCACATGCTTTGTATTTTTCTGTCCTACGGACTCCTCTTTTTCACTTTGCCCTGGGCCCTGCTAGCCTATCCAGGCCATTTGCAAAGTTGGGCAGAGCCTGAGGATCCTGAAGGTGATTATGACTTTGTTTATCTCTGAGAATCTCTCACTTTGGTGCCTTCAAAATGGAGTCTTCATAACCAGAATTTAAAAGAGCTCAGGCCTCAGAGTAATTGGGGAGTAATGCTAGCAGTATGCGATGTGCAGAATGCAGGGGAGATAAATACATACCAAACACTTTTACCGTGAAGCTTTTTTAAAAATTATAATCTCGGGATTCAAGGCAAATGTTGCATCATATGCTCAGCTTCTTATTACTACTTGACCAGGGTTTCCCCCATGATTGGATATTTATTCAGAAAGTATGTATTATCGGGTTCCCCCAGTGGCTGGGGCACTCCCTGTATTGGCTGAGGCAGCAGAGCTTGGTGGCCATCAGAGCCATCCGAGTGACCACGATCCTGGGGATAGAAAGAACCCAGTGTTCACACATGAAGAGTCTGCGGCCTCTGCCTGAGCCACACCTCAGTTAACCATCAAATGATCGTTAACTCTCACTTGCCAAAACAGAATCAGGGGCAGAGACCACTAGGATCTTAGTGCAGTCAGAATCCTGGTATCCTGTCTTTGAGTTCAGCTGAGACCCCAGAGAGGACGAGGATGCCAAGGCTCTATCCAAAGATGTCAGAGAGTTCTTTCACCATGTCAAGAAGTGATGCAAAGGGGACCCTGGATTGCTGAGTGAATTACTGAGACACTGGGGTTTTGTTTAGTTTTTTTGTTTGTTTTATTTTGTTTTATTTGAGGCACTGTGGTTTATAAAACTGTTCATGATAGGGTTTCATGCATACAACATTCCAGTACCACATAACTACACAGGAGGGTCCGCATTACTCCCGTCCACTGTGTTCTTCCTCTGGTCCCTCTACCCCCACCACAGTAAGCCCAGTTCTCTGTTCTGTTGTGTTTGAGCACTTGTTATTCCCTGACAATGTCTCTTTAGGTCCCTCATGGGAGAGAGATCATTCTATCTGTCCTTCTAACACAGCATGCATGTTCCATCTCCTTCAAGGTAGCGGCAAGTTGCATGATTTTGTCTTTTTTTAAATAGCCAAATAATTTTCTATCATCATAATGGTAGTAGTTATGATAACCAGTGGAAAAAGCTAGTGGGTTTTTAGTGAAAACTAGTCTGCTCAGTCTTTATGACAGCCTGTGATGTGAGTAGTTCTGTTTTGCTGCTAGAAAAATTGTTGCAGGAAAGATGAAATAAAGTGTGTTGTAGTAAGTTGCATTGCCTCTTCCATTACTTTTACTGCTATTCCTGATCAATTTAAAGAAGTATCGTCAACATTATTAACTGTTAGCCTTTATTTAGACCCCTGAACTTAATCAAATAAAGATCTTAAATGTTTTCCCTTAACTCCATGATAGTATTATGTGAAATCAAATTATTGATAAGAAATTCCATTTTATTTAATTTAAGGGGCCTGAATTGAGACACACTGAGCCATGGTTTGGGAAACTCCTGGCTCTGTGCTCTGTGGCTGTTCCTGGTGATATTCATGGTAAATGATGTACTGGGGATCATACTGCGGTCAGCTGAATACCCTAGACTATCTTTCTGACCTGGGAAATTGCATTTTTCTTAGAAAAACAGCTAAACCAATGGTTTCAAAATAACTCAATTACATCACTCAAGAAAAAAAATCCTCTTCATTTGTTCCATTACACATTAACAGTGATTAGTCATTAGGTTACTAACATTAAATTTTAACTAAAAAATACCATAAAATAAAGACTTTTATAAGGTAGTTTAATTTCTGGAAACATCAAGTTTTCGTTATGACTATTATTCAACATTTTACTCTGGTTGGGGGAGACTGCAAACATTTCAATGTGTTATCTATTCCATATGCATCTATTTCACAGTCAGGAAAATTCCAGAAGAACATCAAGAGTCCATATCTTGTTTCCAATAGCCTGTATCAAAGGAAAGTTGCAGAATAGAAATGCCATGCCTTTACACTTATTTCTCTTTTTATTAGATTTCTTATTCATATACTTTAGTGGTTCATTCTTAAGGGTTTACTAGGAAGCAGGGCTCAGGCAATTATTTGGGTAATACTTTGATCTGTGTATGCAAATATCCAGGCTTTCCAGAGATATGTCTTATGCTCCATGTCAAATGTCATGAGACCATCCAACATGGTTTAATGGTCAGAGGGAGGCTGTCCTAGGAGTGCAGTGACCCAGGTAGAGGCTCCCACTGAACTGAAGGAAGGAGGACAAGGGCAGACAAAGCACATGTCTGGACTTCGTGGGGAAATCCTTGTGCAGCCCGTAAGCCTGTAAGTCAGAGTCAAAGTCCTGGCCACACACAGAAAAGCTTTCCTAAATGGGTTATATGCCCTCTGAAAAACCCAGAATCTGCCAAGTTACACCCACGGAGAGCAGAGAGTGCCTAGAGATTTTGCTGAAGAATCAACCATCTTGTCTAGAGAGTTAGTACAAGAAGTAAGACACTTACTTGCCTTGCATGTGCCTGACTCAAATTTGAGCCCTGAGCAACACCAGGAATCACTCCTGAGCACAGAGCTAGGGTTTAGGTCTTGAGCACTGCTGGTTGTGCCACCCCCTCCAAAAAAAAAAGAGAAATAATAAGGAATCCAAAAAGTTTCTTTCACTGAATTATCTGACAGGTGGAAAGAATTCAATGAGTGCTAAGTACAAAAACGCAGACAGTATGTACCAGGTTTCCTTAAAGCATAGACGTGGAAATGTTTTTTGGAAGATTATTTGTTTCATTCATCTGGTCTCTTTTCCAAGGAGCTCATGAAACACTGTAAGTGTGAAAAATATGAGTCCCACTGAATACAGTGAAAATGATGAATCAGGAAGAGTTGAAACTAGAAGGGGCGGAGCGATAGCCCAGCGGGTAGGGCGTTTGCCTTGCATGCAGCTGGCCTGTGCTGGCCTGGGTTCTATCCCCGGCATCCCATATGGTCCCCCGAGCACCGCCAGGAGTAAGTCCTGAGTGCAGAGCCAGGAGTAACCCCTGAGTGTCGCCGAAGTGTGACCCAAAAAAGCAAAAAAATAAAAATAAATAAATAAAAAGAAACTAGAAGGGGAAGAGATGAGCAGAGAGAATTAATGTGGAAAATGAAAGTTATGTAGGTGGTGCAGAGATGAGGCATCTGTGAACATTGAAACCACTAGAACCAATACTACGGTAAGCAGGAGACCCAAACTGCACCGATTAAGCCTAGAATTGTGTTAAGGAGGCAGGCTCCTGAGGCAGAACGTTAGACTGGAGAGATGTAGGCACTGGTGTGATGCCTGTGAAGTGTGATGCTGGCAACTACACCTGAAACTCTATTAGAAACAGTTTTGTAAATCATGGTATATTTTAAAAAAGAAAGATAAATGAATTGAAATATTCTTCATTTCCAAGTTTAAAAAATAAAAAGGACGTCTTGAGGATGGGTGAATTTGTAGGTCAAAACATGAACTCCTTCCCCAATCATGACAAATTAAATATTGAGCCAGGAAACTCAATAAGAGGAGAAACCCTCATTTATAATGTCTAAAAGCAAAGATAAATTGATAATATATAAAGTGCAGTCAGTGGCCAGAGAGATAGTATAGCAGATAGTGTGTTTACCTTGCACACAGCTGACCCGGATTAGATCCCCAGCATCCCATAAATTCCCCAGAGCCTTCCACTCCAGGAGTGGTCCTGGAGTAATCCCTGAACACTCTGGTTATGGCTCAAAAATACAACAAAAAATTAAGTCAAGCTCTCTATGTTCTGGTCTAATTAGAATTACCTGGAGAAATTACAATAAAAATGAAGTATATATATATATTTTTTTTTTTTTTGGTCGGGTCACATCCAGCGATGCTACAAGGTTACTCCCTCTCTCTGCACTCAGGAATTTCTCCTAGTGGTGCTCAGGGGACCACACGGGATGCCAAGGATTGAACCACATGCAAGGCAAATGCCCTATCTGCTGTATGTTGTTCTCGCTCATATGTATATATATATATATATATATATATATACATACATATATACACACACATATATATATAATATATATGTATATATACATATATATTTGTGCTTTTATTCTTTTAGTAAATAGTTTAAAGAATCTGTTAAGATATCCCTTATTATGCAACAATTGCTTGAATTTCAGTCATCTGAGAAGTCCTGCTATTTCCCGGTATTCTGTAATCAGATCACTTATTCTCACATATACTAAGTTCCAATATTATTTCTAGAACATGGTAATGAAGCCATTGACTATTCTCATACATTTTCCCCAATAACCCTTAGTTTATCATAGGGACACAAACTAGGGAGCTTTGGCTGTGTGGGAAGAAGTTAGGCATGAGCCCTTGCATCTCAAACTCTATAAACTGTGCATTACTGCAGCAAGCTGCTGTGTGTGTGGGGGGGCGTGCAAGAGGTGGAGACATAATGACTGCAGAGCAAAGAGCACGGTAGAACTAAAGTTCCTTCTCTGAAAATAATTGTTCTTTGTATTTAATATGAGAAAGGGGAATCTAAAATGATTTTTCTGGACTAGAGCTATTCATTTGTTTTTTTTTTTTTTTGGCTGTTTGGGTTACACCTGGCAATGTTCAGGGGTTACTTCTGGCTCTGCACTCAGGAATTGCTTCTGGTGGTGCTCAGGGGAACCATATGGGATGCCTGGGATTGAAACCAGGTCAGCCGTGTGAAAGGCAAATGCCCTAACTGCTGTACTATATCACTCCAGCCCCTGGACTAGCTATATACTGATAAAGGACTTTGTATTCTTGCAATCTTACCTACACAATCTCACCAAAATATTGCATATTGTGGATAAAAGTTCAAAATGGATGATTGCTCAACTTAGTATGTAAATATTTTATTTAAAATGTTTAAGAAGATAAAAAACAAAGTTTAGTTACATGCACATAGAAAACACAGGGCAATGGGTCCATTATTGGTAGTACCAGTGGGGAGAAGGAACTGATATTAATATGTAAATATTTTGTAAATAATGAGGATTTGAAAATACTCAGCTGTCACATTATTCCATAACACTATTCAGCAAACAAGTGGCACTGACACAGTCTCCTAAGAAAATGCACTTATGAAATTAAGAAAAGCTTATGCAGACACCTAGAAATAATTGTCGCCTCCATACATAATCTATAGTTTATACATATATACTGTGAACATTATGTATGTAAATTATAATTATAGAAGCTCTTCTTCCTATTGCTTTTTTGTGGTGAAATGAGAGGAGAAAGGATTTCACTGGAGTGAAATATGGGTTGCAGCCAGATGTAAAACTTTGATCCTGTGTTGATGGTGCAGGTATCAGGTTTGCTGTGAAGCCCGTGGGTGGTTAGGGAAAGCTTCCTGGTTGTCAGGATAAGGGATGTACACAAGATACTTCCTCACAACATTGCCCTGGCATCTGAGGCAGCAGAATGAGTAAACTGGAGCTTCTGACCAGTGGACTGAAAAAAAAATAGCCTGTGAGTCAGCTTTGCTCTTTGCAAAACCTAGAGTGTTACTGAAAACAAAGTGTGCCTTTGCTCGATAGGATGGAGTGAGTCGCCAGGACTTTTGAACTCTTTCAGCTGAATGTCATATCTACTTGTGTTCATTGTCCTGAGGTATGAATCCATGAGCTTCCTATGGTGCCCTCACCCATTTGCTGGACAGACGGTTGAGGATGAAGAGAAAAGAATGGTGGGGGGGCGGTGTGGGGGAAGGAAAAAAAGTCTCCAAGCACATAGCAATGCAGAGTTTGCTGAAAAAAAATAAGGAGGTAGGTTCCCGACACTAGGAGAGTGTATGTTCTCCTCCCCACCCCCAATAAAGTTAATTGGTTTGGAAGACCATCTGGTGGTAGGAGTGGGGAGAGTAGGGTGTTAATCTGGGCAATGGGAATCCAGGAAGGTGCTCAAGAGGACCAGCTGCTTCATTAGGATTGTGCAAGGTAAAAGGACATTTTCTAGATTTCAGGACTGGATTTTGGCTGAGAGAAACCACATGTAGAAACCCAGGAACAGCTATTTGGAAGTAGGGTCTGTTTTGGAGAGCAGTGTTGAGCTCTCCCAGGCAAAAAAAACAAACAAACAAAAATAGGGCGGTGTGGACTGACCAGTGCACAGAAAAACAAATAAATGAAGAAGGTGTAAGTAAACCTTCCCATAGTGAGGTCTGATTGGAAATGAAAGCATGGAGGTAGAAATGACAATCTTTCAAGGAAATGAACCTTCCCCTGGTGGATTGTCGGAGGCGGGAGTAGAAAGGAAAGATGAGATTTACAGGAGATGAGGGAGTAGGCTGCTTTATTTAGAGGTGACTACAACAGTATGCCACCCGCACGGCAAGCTTGGCAAGATGCTAGTGTAGTATTTGATATGCCAAATACCAATAACATTTATATTAGGTCATTCCCGTGACCTAATATAATGGTTTGAGGCTCTTTATGTTCCTGGAGCAAGCGGATGCCTTTGGGTTCTACTAGCATGAGATGGGACATATGGAGATATTACTGGTGCCCGCTCTAGCAAATAGATGATTAATGGGAAGATAGTGATAGTGATAGATAATGAGGGAGTAGGAGTGAGACCTTGGGGACAGAACTGCCATGCTCAGGTGGCCCAGGAAAAGGCATCTCCCTTCCCAGACAGCAGGTTGTGTCACCCTGGGCTCTGCCTCTTGGTGAGAGGGGACAGAGACTCGCCTCCTGGAGGGTGGTGGCAGTTGAGGGAGTCCCCTTGTGTGCACATGCTCCCGAGCACTTGCTTGAACGTTCAATGTGGCTACTGCTTGAAAACAGTTTCTCTTCTGGAAACTCAAGAAGATATTTACCTTTAAGGAAAACTGGAGTCATGAAATTTGCTTGTGAGTGGACACAGAGAGCATCATGCAGAGTGAAATAAGTTAGAAGTAGAGGAACAGATATTGAATGATTGTACTTATTTGTGGGATATAAAAATGCATAGTATGAGACTAATACCCAAGGATGGTAGAAATCTGGGCCAGGAGAATTGGTCCATGGTTGGACCAATTCCAACCTGCCTGGACTTGGCAGGTTGTAAGCCTGCCTCAAGTGCTGGGCAAGAAGACAGTTGAGATAGAGAAGGAACTGTGACAAAGATAGTTGGGAATGATGACTCTGGATAAGAACTGTGTACTGAAAGTAGGTAAAGGAACAACATGATAACCTCTAAGTATCTGTATTGCAAACCATAATTCCTGAAAGGGGGAAGAGAGAGAGTGAGAGAGAGAGAGGAGGAAAAGGAGGAAGAGGAAGAAGAGGGAGGGAAACTGGGGACATTGGTAGAGGGAAGTGGTAGAGTGATGGATGTCGAATCCTTGCATAACTGTAACCCAACCACAAACAGATTTGTAACTATGCATCTTATGGTGATTGAAAGAAAAGAAGAAGCTATTAATTCTTTCCTTAGTCAGGTTATTTCTTGTCTGCATGATAACAAATGTCCTTGAGTCCTACATCACTATTCAGCACAAAGGAAGAGTCTGCTGCTTGTAAAGTTTTTATTATCCTCTAACCTGCTCGTGTGACATTTACTGCCACTTACACTGTACCATGGAAAAGTAAAGCTTAAGGTGGTGTGTTCTTTCTATTCCCATATGTCATAGAAAACAGGGAAGAATGCCTAGGTCCTGGGGTGGTAGGCTGGTCCTGGGGAGGTAAGGGACAGGGTGGACAGGGATAATCTGACTCATTCCAGTTGATGGAGAGAGACCTAGATTCCCAGTACTACCTCAGACATTTGACGAAATTGTGGACAGATGGTTTTGATTTTCAGGGTCTCGAACCCAGATAAAGGGGCCAAAGCAATAGAGAGAAGGCAGGGTGCTTGCCTTATATGTGGCTGACCTGGGTTTTACTATCCCCCAATGAATGATCCCTGAGAACAGAGGCATGAGTAAGCCTTTGGCACTACTGGGTACTTGTTCCCCCAAAAAAATACAAAAATAATTCAAATAAAGATATTATGTAGCCTGAAGCTCAAATGGCCTTGGCCACCAACTTTTTATGAAAAGCCAGAGTTCATGAATGAGGAAGAGGCTGATGTGCGAGTCAAAGAGAAGCAAGAACCTGCTTGTCTTGGTTTCACTTAGTTCTATGAAAAGAGTGATGGTGTAAACGACCATTCCCACGGGTTAAGTGGACCTCTCAGAAGCATGATTGCAGGTGGGTGCCCAGCAGACATGAAACCTAGCATTTCTCAAGTCTTAAACTAAGGTGGGGTAAAGACTGGGTTAGATTTTTAGAAACCAAACAAGAGTATTATCTTATTACTTTAGAGTAGAGGTTTCCAAACTTGTTTGACCTGCTGCCTCCTTTTAAAAGTAAGTAAATAAATAAATAAATAAATAAATAAATAAATAAATAAATAAATAAAGAAGTTTCTCCACTCCTCCCTGGAAATCTACCATCTTTTAGTAAATGCATAGAAGACATCTCCCCAAGTGTATCCTAGGCTCCTACCGATGCATTTCCCCATCCTGGGGAGGGCAATCTTGTGCAGTTGTGGAAATACCACTTTGTAGCCACACAATATGTTTGAAGTTAAAGTAAAAAGACACAGAGATGGGCTTCTGTAAAAACCCACATTGACCAGATCTGGGCATGTGTGGGCTGGTCGGGTCAGGAGGGGCTTAGGGAGAGAACCTCAGAAACATGGGGAAGTTCACGCTTTGGTACATGTAGGGTGTTTCTTTGCTGTGACCCCACAACAGGGTGAATAAATTCACAGCAACTCTGACATGCTCCCTCTGTGTTAGTTCCTCCTGGCCATCCAAAATACACATAAGGCTCCATAGTACTATATTAACGACCAATATTTTTATTGATTGATTGACTTTGGGTCACACCTTGTAGTGATCAGGGCTTACTCCTGACTCTGCTCAGGGATGGGACCCTATATGGGACCAGGGATTGAACTTGAGTTAGCCATGTCCAAGACAAGCACCTTCTCCTCTCCTATCTCTCCAGCTGAGTCTTCTAAGCAGGTAGGGCATGGACTTGGACACAGCTGATCCAGGTTTGATCTCCACTATCTTATATGGGGGCAGAGCTGCTACTGGCTCTCACTGTGACCAGCTGCTTATGAGGTGCCCGGGAGGGGATGGCAGGTTCTAGCCCTGGCCCACCACCCCAGCAGAGCCTCACAACAAGCCAGATGACCCCCACTCCATGAGGACCTCCATTTTCCACATCCGGACTTCCCCCTTGTCAGAACTCCACCCAACAGGCCAGTCTATCACAGCCCGGCTCACGCAGTCGCAAGTGACTGCACAGTTCATCAATAAATGATGGATTTTGAGATGACTACAAGAGTATGCTACCCGCATTGCAGAGCCTGGCAAGCTACCCGTGTCGTATTTGACATGCCAGATACCAGTAACAATTATAGACCTCATTCCCATGACCTGATGGAATGGTTTGAGGCTCTTTATGTTCCTGGAGCAAGCAGGTGCCCTTGGGCTCTACTTGCATGAGACAGGACATATGGAGATGTTACTGGTGCCCGCTCGAGCAAATCGATGATGAAGGGAAGACAGTGATACAGTGATCTTATATGGTCTCCTAAGGTTGCAAGGAGTAATGCTCGAGTGCAGAAATAGTAACCTCTGAGCACTGCCAAGTATGCCCCCCAAAGCAAAAACAAACAAAAAATTGAAATCTCCTTCCCCTCACTTTAGAAATAGTTTTCCCTGACAACATTCTCCATCTTTTGTTTGGATGGAGAGGTGGGGGATGCTGTCCTCCGAAATGGCGTCCAGAGCACTGCAGTCACTAATGGTGATTCGTGGCCAACCAGCTGGGAGTTCAGTGCTAGGCCTGTGGGTACAGTGCTGTGTAGGCGTTGAAGGGGCTGGTGGCAACCAAGGTCCCTCCAGGGTACCAAAGGGTTCTAGGATCAAACTCAGTGATTCTGGAAAGGTCACGTGGTGCTGGAGAGCGATGCAGGTCAGTCATGTACCAGGAATGTACAAGGCATGTATAAGGACCCTGATAACACACTTTCTAATAAAACTTCTGGTTTAAAACTGTTAATCTCAGTATTTAAAAGAGAGAAACACACAGATATTAAGGCTTTGGAACATGGACCAAAATCTTTATAGAGCCTGGTAGACTCTTTGTGGTTACAGCGGGGCTGGGAAGTTGGCAGGATCCTGACAATGCGCTCTCTCTCTCCCCACAGGTCCTATACAACTTGTTCAAGTCTTTTGCCAGATGAAAACCATTGAGACCATTGACGTGTTTGCTGGAATTGCTAACTTCTTTGTTGTGGGAATTGGTGGGGTGTTGATTGGCATCTTCCTGGGATTTATAGCAGCATTTACAACTCGATTCACACATAACATCCGAGTGATCGAGCCACTCTTTGTCTTCCTGTACAGTTACTTGTCCTATATAACAGCTGAAATGTTTCACCTTTCAGGCATCATGGCGTAAGTATTTCTTTGTTAAAAACATTGACTGACATTTTGTGTATTCATGTATTGGATTCATGTATTCTAAGTGAAGATCTAAAAGTTGAATGCGTTATATGAAAGAATAGATTTTCTTGAATTATTTTAAAGACAATTAAAAATATATTTCCCCCTTTTTCTGAGAAAAGTAAAAATAGAATCAAACCATGTTTAAACCCAAGTGATCCAGTGCTGAGAAATATCTCTTAAAAGTTCTGTCCTGGGTCTCATGTGATATAAACTGCAAGAATGTTTTCAAAAGGTTCTCTCAGTGAGTTGAAATATTGTAGTAATTTTAATCAAGTTTAACTTTGAGGGGTCACTTTGAAGGAGCCTTCTTCTTAGATATTAATTTATTTTGTAGTTTTCAGAAACAAGTTTGTCCTCACCGCTTATAGGTTCACTAAGAAATTCTTTGTCACAGAATGCCTTCACAAGGTTCTATTTGTACATGTTTATGTACAGATAATACATACTAAGCTTGTCTTAGGGTCTGCTCTACATATTAAGAGTGACTTCTGAAGGGGGACCAGAGGGATAGTACAGTGAGTAATGCCCTCTGTTGAACATGGCCAACCTGAATTCAATCCTCAGCACCCTATATGATTTCCTGAACCCCACCAGGAGTGATCCCTGAGCATAGATCCAGGAGGAAGCCCTCAGCTGGATAAGGAGTAAGTCTTTGAGCTGGTTGTAGCTCAAAAATTAAAACAAAAAAATTAAAAGAAAGGAAAGAAAAAAGAGTTCCTGCTGAAAATAAAGGTCTTTAAGTTTTGAAGCAAAAAATTCACTTGATCTTAGCCAAAAGGCCGAGAAGTGATGGTTGAAGCAAAACTTAAATAGTTCAAAACTTATTTGAACTATTTTGATTTTTTGCCTGATAGTAATACATTTTATAAAATTTTAGAAACTTACTAGGTTTGTAGTGGAGGAAATCAACTGTGAAGAGAGTTAAAGACTTAAAGACTGTGGCTTCTATTTCATGGAGAACCTAAATAAAGCAACATATTAATCCAGTTTGACAGAGTGATACATCTTCTGCATCTTCCTGGTTGCTATTCATATCCTTTGTGTGACTTCCAGTTTCCTCACTGTTCTTTGACCAGTGTCATTGAAAGTGGATGATCATCCAGTCACAAGGTCTCTACAGAGTAGCAGGTCGGTCTTGCAAGCATCGTTCTAGCAATGCTTTGTGTAAGAACCTGGAATGTGTTATTATGAATATGTGTAGAAGTATAAAATATTAACATAGTCATCTGAACATGGAGCCATAGGATGCCTATCAATTTGTCTGCTATTCAAGAGGGTTACTGGGATGAAGAAAATCCAGCGGATGCTGATGGTTGAAATGCTTGTTAAAGGGGATTGGTGTTCTAGAACGTCTATACTTAGAAACATCATCAAGATCTTCTGTCCACCAGGGTTGAAAATCTGTGCTGCATTGTGTCTTGGGCCTCCTATGAAGAAGGGATTGATCATGGCTTGGATTGCTCTGTGAACCATGAAAACAGGGACAGGGAATGTGTGTTCTCATTTTGGAACATGTCAAAACACATGTTTCTAGGAAATAGAAAAGCATTGAATTGTGTAACATGCCTTCCCTAAGATTTGCTTGCTATCTTACTCTCTTATTCATCTGCTTTAAAACCATCTCTCTTGCTTCTTCCATTTTATGATTGCCTCTTATGGTCAGGCACCTCCTGCACTTTAGCTTTGTCTTAGATTCTTGAGTGCTTTGTCCCAGAATGAGATTAATTACTGAACAGGTCATTAAAAATTCTTGTTAAAAGTAAAGATCCTGGGCCAGAGAATTAGTACAGCAGGAAAGATTTTCATTCACCTTGTGCATGGCCTATCTTGGTTCAATTTCTGGGATCCAATATGGTCTCCTATCCTCACCAGGAGTGACCTCTGAGCACAGAGTCAGGAATAAGCCCTAAGAACTGAAAGTTGTGACCTAATAGTAAAAACAATCATCATAAACAACCCTTCCATATATATGGGACATCCTGGGTTTGAACTCACACTGCAGGGTCTTTTTTGAGAGGAAAGCACTGGTAGCATTTCAGCATCTTTATATCCTAGAAATAGAGAAACACTTTTTGCAAACCATTTGCAAACATTGGGCTTTCATAAAGCTGAATGTGTCTGCTGTAGATTTTGTTTTTCATGAAATTGTGGTGTGATTTGATTTTCACTGCTAACCTGTAGCAGATAATATGAAGCGGAGAACCGTTGTTTCTTTCTCCCCAGTCTTATTAACTGGGGAGAGGCAACAGCTAACTTTGTGGAGCTAACTTCTGGGCATACTTAGACTTGGTTTTAATCTGCTGTCTCATAAGCTTCACAATGCTTTTAGAATTTAATTTACTGTTAAGTGAATATTTAGGCTCAAGTCTTCTCATGTGTTCAGGAAGGTTTTAGCTGCCAACGTTTAGATGGATTTCTCCATTTTCTAATATTTTGCTCAGTTGCATACTAAACTAAATTTTGGCAGCAGAGAAATTGTGTATGTACATATTCATATGCTCACATGCATACAAGCATGTTACAGAGTGAGTTTCCATAGCACTAGAGGTAATGGTATTTTTGTTCTGTTTTGTGTTTTGCTTTTTAGGGCCATACCCAGCAATGCTCAGGAATTCCTCAGAAATTCTTGACTCTACATTAAGGCATTACTCATGGTAGTGCTCATGGGACCATTTGAGATGCCGGGGATTGAACCTGGGTCTGTCACATGCAAGGCAACTGCCCTATCCACTGTAATATCATTCTGGCCCCACTAGAGTTAATATTAATAGAAAATTCTATAGGTCTTTATATTAGAAGCTTTACATCTCAGTAACATTGGATACTCTCCAATAGGAAAACATACTCATAAGGTATATAGATATGGTTATATTGTTTTTTGATTTTTGAAATTTAAGTCATATGTATTTTGGTTGAGTGTGTTGCCTCTGAAAGTGTGAAGGTCATATTCTCTTTTCTTCCTGCTTTTCTACGTGTGAGTTGGGAATTGTCATCTATTTAAGATTTGAGTTGAAATTGGGAAGCATGGCTTGCCATGTTGTAGCTTGCTTGGGGGCCATCCTCATCCATGCTTGGAGTTACTCCTATTTCTGTGCTCAGAAATCACTTCTAGCAGTTCTCAAGGAACTACATGGAGTCCTAGGAATAGAACCAGGGTCCTAGGAATAGAGCCAGGGTCAACTTCCTGCAAAGGCCAGTTTCTTAACCCCTGTACTGTCTCTATGTCCTCACTCCACTTCTTTAATGCTGATTTTCTACTCAGCCAGTAGAATGCAGAATTTCTTATTTCCTTGGTATGGTATGTTTGATATGGTCTATTTGGTATGGTCTGTTTTATATTGAATGAGTGTTCATTGGCATATTCCTTAAAGTTATTTACACCTAAAAAACACACATTTTGAATGAATTAAATGAAACTTGTTTTCCTAACACATCAGGCTATACCTCAGGCTTTCCCGGGAAGTATGACCTGAATGAGCAGACCAGTGTAGAAATCTTTGTACCATGAGTAACAGGAATCCATTTCTTAGTTAAATTCACCACTCTTATAAAACATTTACCAATATCTTACCTGGAGAGGAAATTTGGACTTGGCCTTTGATACTTAGAGTTTCAATGCACATACTTTTAGGAGGAGCCTTTGGGTTTCAAATCCTCAGTCAGTGGTTCCAGATGGTGGGACTCTGTTTTCCCAAACGCTGCATAGGAGACCAGTAATGGGAGTTTCCTGAACTTAAGGAAAGGCTAGGGAGCAAGGAACAGAGATGCGGTATGAAGATGCTTAGAGTGACCCTTTTTGGTATTCTGCTGTGTTAGCCCACATCATGCCATGTTCTCACCAGCTCACTTTATATTGCTTGGGCAAATGCAAATTTCTTTTTGTAAATAGAGGCTACCCACAGTGGAGCTTATTAGGACGAAGTCTGGCTTTGCCCAAACGTAGTGCTTGGGATCAAACTAGGCTGTACTTATCACTGGTGCTGTGGACTGGAGTGCCATATTGATAATTCTGGCGACAGTCCTGTCTGGCCTGACAGATCTCTTTTTTAAATTAGAACTTAACCACCCCCCATAACAAACACAAAATGAAATAGCATCAGGGGGAAATAATGAAAGAAAGCAGAAAATTGATTTAATAATGGAAAAGCAAATATCTTGATTAATATTCTGGACACATTTAGAAAAATATAAAAGCAAACAAGTGTTTTTTATGGCCATTTATAAATTAGTTTCTCTTTTGTAAATTTGCCTTAAATGCAAGGTAAAGCTAACAAAGGTAGAAGGAAACTTGAATTTGTAAGTCTTTTATTCTCCCAACTTTTTTGAAATCTAATTGATGTGTAACACTGTATAAAGTTAAGGTGTATACCTGACAATATATGTATATATTGCAAAATATATACATATATATTTGTATATATGGTAAAGCCTGGCAAGCTGTCTGATGCATGTTCGATATAGCAAAAGGAGTAACAAAAATGTTTATTTCCCTGACCCGAAAGAGCCCTTAATACGGCAGCAGTAAGAAAGGCGAACAAGCAGTGTATAATAAAATTTCAAGGCCATCCTAGGCTGCCAAAACGAAGGACTAAAATGACTGTCTGTACTTTCAATGTACGTGCGCTGGCATCGGAAGCATATATTGAGGATCTGATGGTGCAAGTGCAATATATCAAGTACGACATTATTGGTCTGACTGAGACGAGGAGGCGCCAGTTGCATCATGTTGTATTTGACACCAGAGAAGAATTGTTCCTTGGAACATGCGAAGAAAGAGGCGCCGGCATTGGTGACCTTGTGAACACGAACATGGCCGCCAACATTTATTCATTTGAATGCCTAACAAACCAGATAGGATGATTACACTTGAAGAGATGTGGCCCACTGCCAGCAATTTCTATCTTCATTGTCTATGCACCAAGATCCACATACAAAAGAGATGAAATTGAGAAATTCTACATGAATTGGAAGAGTTGTATAAAAAAAGATCAAACCTTCTACAAGATCATAGTCGGTGATTTTAATGCCAAGATAGGACCGAGAAGATCGACTGAAGAACTCCACATCGGGACACATGGCCTAGAATGGAATGAACAGGGTGAGAGACTATCTGAGTTCATCATGTCCACCATGACCATTCATGGGAACTCACAGTTCCAGAAGGCTGAAGCGAAACGTTGGACATGGGAATCTCCTGGTGGACAGTTCCACAATGAAATTGACCACATCATATTCAATCGATGGTTTTGTCTGACTGATGTTGCTGTCATCCCCAAATTCCAAACAGGATCGGACCACCGTGTCCTTCGTGCAAAATTCTACTTCCCGCAATGGGGAGAAAAGGCTGCAAAGTTTAAAGAGAACTCCCAGAACGACCACCAACTGGGAACTCTTTGGCACCATTGCAGCAACATGGGAAGATACCACCATTGACGACATCGATGAAGAATACAACTGACTGGTTCAGCACCTCCATGATTGTGCGAAGAATGCCGAGAGAGAGAGAAAGACACAAAAAGAACGCCTGTCTTCAGAAACTCTCGAGCTCATTCGCCAACGTGGCAAGGCATGAGCCTCAGGCGACCAGATGCTAACGTCCAAGCTTGCTAAACGGTGCAGAGAAGCGATAAAAGAAGACCTCAAAGACAGAAGAGCAGAAATACTGGAAGATGCAGCACAAGCCAGGAGAAGCATTCGCACTGCCCACCTGTCGTTCGCCAACTATAAGACCAAGATGACTGCCCTCCGACGCCCTGATGGATCTATCACATCTTCCAGAAAGGCAATGGAGAAGATTATCCAGGACTTCTACTCAAATCTCTTTGATAGCCACATCCACCTGCCCACATACCAAATTCCACAGGATGGATATGTCATTCCCAACGTTCTCCCTTCTGAAATCTGACATGCCATTTCGTCGGTAAAGAAGGGAACAGCACCAGGCCCAGACAAAGTCAGACCCAAACACCTGAAGAATCTGCCGTCAGTACTCATCAATACACTAGCTCGACTCTTCACATGCTACCTGTCTGAATGCAAGGTACCCTCCAAATGGAAAACCAGAAGGACAGTTCTGCCTTTCAAGAAGGGAGACATTCACGACATCGGCAACTATCGCCCCATCTGCCTGTTGTCCGGTCATCTACAAGCTGTTTACACGAGTCATCCTGAACAGGATTAACAGAACACTAGATGAATGAAAACCATGTGAGCAAGCTGGCTTCCGGAAAGGATTCAGCCCAATTGACCATATCCACTTAGTAACCAAGCTCATTGAGGTTTGTAGGGAGTACAAGATGCCGCTCTGTCTCACGTTCATTGATTTACAGAAAGCCTTTGATTCTGTGGAGACTGAAGCAGTCATTGAAGCCCTAGCCAAACAGGGTGTTCAAACCCAATATATCAAGATCCTTCGTGAGCTGTATTACGGATTCACCACCAGAATCTCACCATTCTACAAAGAAGTGACCATTGATGTCAAAAGAGGGATTCGACAGGGTGATACCATTTCACCAAAACTCTACAGCGCCACCCTCGAGAACATCATTCAACAATTAGAATGGGAAGGAATGGGAGTGAAGATAGATGGTCGACAATGAAACCACCTCCGCTTCACTGATGACATCGCTCTAATATCACCAAACATTAGCCAAGCCGCACAAATGCTGGCTAACTGACCGAGAATGTGGAAAGATAGGTCTACAGCTGAATCTGAAGAAAACTATGTTCATGAAAAATGAACTAGTTCCAGAGGCCCTATTCACTCTCAATGGAACAAACATCTCTGAATGCAGCGGTTATGTGTACGTAGGTCGAGAAGTCAACATGATGAACGACCTAAAACCTGAACTGCGCAGGAGGAAGAGAGCCGCATGGAATGCCTTCAGAGGCATCGAAGAAGGACAAAGAACCTCCGGCTCCAGGCTAAAAGGACAAAGAACCTCCGGCTCTGGGCACATCTCTTCAACTCCACCATTCTCCCTGCATTAACATACACCTCAGAGACCTGGGCCCTACGAAAAGCAGGATGAGAATGCTATTCGGGTCTCCCAGAGAGGAATCGAAAGAGCTATGCTTGGAATATCACGCCTCACTCAAGTGACAGAAGGAATCGGAGTTCTGACCTCCATCGCTATTCCAGAATCAGGGATGCTGTCTCATTTGCCAAGGCATCGAAAATCAGATGGGCCGGACATGTAATGCGATTTGGAGATGACTGCTGGACTAGAGCTGTTACCGACTGGATTCCACGGGATGTCAAAAGATCACGTGGCTGCCCACCTACAAGATGGTCAGACTTCCTTGTCAAGACCCTGAAGGAATGGTTTGAGGCTCTTCATATTCCTGAATCAACCAGATGCCATTGGGCTACAATGGCACGTGATAGGGTCCAATGGAAATGTTACTGGCGCCCGCTCGAGCAAATCGATGAATAACGGGATTCAAGTGTTCAAGTGTTCATTGCAAAATGATTACCTAGTGAGATTAAGTTAGTTACTATATTGAGCTTCACTATATTGTCACCTCACATAGCTGTGTGTGTGTTAAGATCTTTTTTTAAGATCTATTCAACATCATATTATTCACTGCAGTAACTATAGTAGACATTGGATCCCAGAGCGGTTTTCTTTTTTATGAGAGGAAGATTGTACGTATCAACCACTTTATCCATCCCTCCCCTTTGGCAGCCAGGCTACTCTCTGCTTCTCCAAAACTGGTATTTCAGACTCTATAGATAGTAGGCACTAAATAGGACATTGTTCAGAATAGTGTAAGAAATCTACAAAATTCATTGTATTTATTTTTTTTATGATTTTGAATGGCTAATTAAGAAGATTAATCTGATGAATGCCAGCATTAGCTCACCAGGCCTAAAGAGGGGCCAATCCAATGACTGTCTGAGTAGAACTCAACCTTGTTTCTGAGCACATAGAATGGGTTTAGGCTGGATTGAGGTGTGCACTACATTTAAAATATTTAACACATATAGCAGAATTAGTAGACTAAGATTTAGTAGGAGAAAATGGACTCTATTACCAGCGATTTTTATGTTGATTACATGCTGAAATGGACGTAGATTAGGTATGTTGGGCTCCACGAATGTGTTAGGAACATTCTTGTTGGAGGCGGAGTTGCAGGCACCTGCTTGCTCAGAAAACCTGGGCTTCCCTCCTGGACATTTTCAGCTAACTGGGCCAGTTATTCAGTGCAGAGCCTGAGAAGGTAGGGTTCTTGGGTTCTATAATTTGGGCCTTTGGGTTTCGGGGCTGCACCTGGTGAGGCTTAGGGGACCACACAGTGCTAGGGATCAAACCAAGGCAGGTTGACTGTGTCGATGCCATGTCTCTAGCCTTATGGTGTCAGTATTGACTAGTTTCTTTCTGTAGTATAAACCATGATAAAATAAAATTTTATGACTTATACTTATTTTAGGTAGCATTAGTCAATTGTTCACCATTTCAGCTGAATTTTTTGAGTCCTTATTGAATACTATTTACTCTTTAAAAAAAGAGAAATAAAGATAAGACATGAAAGTATGAGAGAACTAGACCAGATGTGCATCTCTGCCATCTGTACCCAATCAGGCTGGTTGCTGGGAACACGTTTTTGAGAGTAGGAAAGATCTATCAGGGGAAGAACTGAGGGAAGACCGAAGGCTCATCTGAAGTGCTTACATAGACTAGAAGTCAGATTAATACCTCTGTGAGAAAAAAAAGAGTTACTCAAGATCCACGTTTGGAGGATAGTGATATGAACATTTCAGAACCTTAGTGAAAGATGGGATGGTCCCAGAGGAAAAGATATTCATCTTACAGCAGTGAGTAAATATCACTCCAACAGATTCCAGGGCCTGGATATTTCACATTTCTCAACAACTAGATTTGAAGACTGATATAATGATTGTTGTTCAAAATAATATGTTTTCTTGCCACTTCTCCTTCAAGGGCAAACATTATGCAATACATCATTTTAATCTTTGTTTTTGACTATATATACTCTGTAAATCAGACATCCCTAGGTTTATTTGGTCCCCATCTTCAGAAAAACAAGAATGCCTCAGATGTCCCCCAGGAAAGACTACCCTCTTTAAAGTAACTAGAAGAGAGCACTTCCAATTGTATGTGAGGTTCCCCATCCAATTGTACTTGAGATTCCCAGTCTCTGGGATCACCAGCAGAGGCCTGGCAATGGTGCCACCACTTTGGGTGTTTGCCCAGTGAAGGCCCTCTGAGTAAGACCAAGGGGACTGAGACTTGTGATAAGTTGTGTGTGAGCGATAGCTTTGCTATTGCCTCTCTGGAGTTCTGAATTACTGAGGTCATTCAAAGTTCATATATGATTCACCTGCACGGCAGTGCCTGGCAAGCTACCCATGTTGTATTTGATATGCCAAAAACCAGTAACAATTATTGACCTCATTCCCATGACCTGAAGGAATGGTCTGACGCTCTCCGTATTCCTGTAGTGAGCAGTTGCCCTTGGCCTACACTAGCACACGACAGGACATAATATGGAGATGTTAATGGTGCCCACTCGAGCAAATCGATGAACAATAGGAAGACAAGTGATGCAAGTAATATGATTCACAGCTGAATCATATGTTTATAGAATCTGTAAGTAGATATTTCTGAGCTATGTCCAAGGAGGTAGCTCAAGTGGCAGAGCACATGCCTGATAGTGTGAAGCCTAAGCTTGATCTCTGGTACCCCATAGACCCTATAGTGCCTGATTATCACATGAATCATCTTGGTAACCTTAGTAATATACAGATCTGAGATCTCACTAGTGGGGTCATCCAGTCCTCACCTCCTGGTTGAACATCTGGTAGTAACCCGCCCCCACCCAAACACTACTGGGTGGATCCCTATAATTAAAGGAATGAACAAAATCATCTATAGGATATTTCATGGTAGTTATTCAAAACATTATAAAATATTATAATCATACAAAATAAGTGGTATAAAATAAAATGCTTTCATAAATATGAAAGCATTTTTTAAAGCATTTCATATGCTTTCTAATGCACCAGAAAGTGCTTAATTTTGTGCAATGCATTTTGTGGAGTTCTTTTAAAAGGAGATGAATAAAATGACACGATTTTTTAGCTCCTTACCAAAGATTTGTATTGAATTATTAGATACATCATTTCCAAGAATCTATTTTTCCTATAAAGTCTCGAAATGCAACACACACAAATAGCAAAACAACAACAATTACAATTAGTAAGAAAGGTCTATTATCATTATTTATTCTTTAGGATTAATCTTTCTATTGATTAGTAGAGTTGATTTTAAAAATGTTGGGAAATTTAGTTAAAAGGCTTTTCTATGTACTAGCTTTAAACTGCATGTAAGTTTAACTCTTTGGTCCTAAAGTAAGCTGATTCTTGAAGATCTGTTAAAAGAGTAAGATGTGTTTTGTTTCTCTTTGTTTTGTGGCCAGCTGTGCTTTGATATTACTCCAACTCTGCACTCAAAGATCCCTCCTGGTGGTGCTCAGGGGCTATCAGACGTATCACATGAATAGAGTTATTTTATGTTCTGAGTTGTATTGGTTCTGACTTCACTGTGATTTTTTTGAAAGTTGTTTTAAATTTTAGTTTAGTTAAATGGTTTCTTTAGTGTTCACATGTATATATATAAAGTTTTTATATACATATAGAAACTTTATATATAAAGTTTATTTATATATAAAGTTTATACATATATAAAATTTATTTACATAAAGTTTACACACACACTTTATATATAAAGTTGCTGCACCCTTCAGCATCACATTGATTTTTTTTTCTCTTTGTCTTTTGTGTTTATCTAAAATATAACTATATTGCTCCTGGTCTATGCTATAAGTACCTTATAGAAAATGTTCAATGCTCAAATCATCTCTAAATCTGTTTTTGATAGTTGGTTGGTAGGCTCCCAGATAGTGCTCGGGACCCCTGCGGGCCCCAGTGATTCTTAGACAGCTAGAATGCTTGTGGTTAAATGGCCAGTGCTAGGACAGAGGACTCAGCTCAGGGCCACACCTGTCAGTGCTCAGGGATCTCCAGGGCTGTATATGGTGGTGCTCAGGAACCATCCAATGTAGGGATAGAGCCAGGCTTCCCATGTGCAAGGCCGCACCTTGCCCATGCACTATTTCTTTGCCTCACTAGATCACTTTCTGTAGGAGAGTTGCAGCATAAAATACTGGTTTACTCTTTTAGTCTCTAGCTGCATATGAATGACAAGAATAAAGCTAAAATTATTTTCTAATAATGTTCTAAAATATTTTACTTTTTTCTAGTAATATCATGTCAGTTTCTCATAATATGTTGATTATAAAATGAGTAAATATGGGACATGATGTGGGGTCTGGGGACTGTGTTATCAATATGGTGTGGTAGGCTTTAGGGGTGCTAAGAGAGCAGCTCTAATAATATACAATAGCTATATAATTAGTATATCATAATTATTTTCTAATATATTTCTAATCATGACATCATCTATATAATCACTTGTATCACTTGTCTTCCCATTCATTGATTTGCTCGAGTGGGCACCAGTAACTTCTCCATTCATTGGGAATGAGGCCCATTATTACTGTTTTTGGCATAACAAATACACCACCGGTAGCTTGTCAGGCTCTGCCGTGGCTCTGAGTTCATCCCAGGGGGCTCAGTCATTTTCTATGTCAGACCATCAACCATCCAGGGCCCAAGGGGCAGAGCCCTGGGTATAGACAAGCCTGTCTCCTGTCTGCCACCTGTCGACACAGCTGGGCACTGCAGCCACACCTGCAACACCTCAAGGGGCAGGTGTCTATATAATAATATTTTAAATTTAGCTCATGATATGTAATATAATGGAAAGCAAGATTATAAATCAGATATGAGAATGTTGCATAATTGTTTATAAATCAATAGTATTCTTGTTTTAATAGAAATCCTTTCAGAGAGCTGATAAAGAGAGGAGTTGCCAGCTTGCTAATACTTTTGAGTGTGACACCTTTGGACATGTTTTTAAAGTTCATTTGCTAGTCTCTGAGCATGTCAAAGCAGGGAATCCAGTTGTGGTGGTCCAAGATTGCTTTTCTAAGAGGCCAATGGCCCAGGACACCTGTTCCTCTTTCTTCTTAAGAGAAAGCACTGGAACATGCTTCTGAGCAGTTCTGATTAGGGACATACTAGGCTGGCATGAGCCCAGGTACTTTCTCCGCTGACCCCCTCAGCTGCGAGGACAGTGTGAGGCTTCTCCGGTGGAGCCAAAGAGTTGCCCTTGGTGTAATCCCCTTCCGGCTGCTTCTTTCCCCTTATCTCATGGAACATGAGGTCTGGCATAGTCCACTCTGCCCAGCTACTTGCCATGTTGCCAAGACTTTGCCTTCACAGTTAATCCTCAACTATTTGTGATGACTTGAGTCAACTGTCATTCTTGTAAGCAGAAGTCCAGCTCCCACAGTAGAGGGAGACTGTGTTGGTGAGAGAAATGAAAACCAGATTTAAACTGGATTGATCAGCTCAAAGAAACACCTTCTTAACCGGTACAGGTGTTGACTCAGTCCAAGGATAATGAAAATAGACAGAAACTTGGTTGTTTCCCTCCTACCTTTGCCATCCTCTCTGTGGCTCTCAGACCATCTGTCTTGGAAGATGAAAAGTCACAGTCATTGGGTTTTATGTCTCTGTAATCCTTTTACTGTAGATGAAGACTTACTCTGCCAAGTTTTGTTTGAAGACATTTCAAAGGAAGGACTGTGGTAGGCCTCAAAGAATTGTGGCAAAATGAGGCTGATCAGATCTTTGTCTTATGACCAGCCCTGTGGCATGGAAAACCTTTTGTTATAGTGTGGATACAGCTAGACAGTGTCCTGCTAAGCAAAATGAGTCAGAAGGAGGACAAAAGCTGGGTGACATCACTCATGTAGTAGATAACAGAACAAAACAGGGAGTTGACTGAACAAACCATTGAGTTCCGACTGCAGAACTGACATTGCCCAAGTTTGGGGAGACCAGCATGTGGAGTGGGGAAGGAAGTGGTGGAAGAGAATAAACACAGGGACCTCAGCAGAGGATCTTGTGGGCATTTTTGTGCTGGTGAGGGTGCAGTCAATTGCACACCTAAAACACCAATGTCGACACTGTTGTGGCTGTGTTATCTCAATGCAAGAGCAAGGAAAGAGAAAAGCAGGGTTTGTTAGCCAAAGGTGTTGAATTTAAATTCACCTAGAAACACTCTCCCAGTGTGCAATGGACTAATATATTCAAGGAGAACTAAATCCTTTCTGGGGAAGCATAGTGGAGGTGGGACCGGTATAGTTGAGCTGAATAGTAATGGTGATGAGAAGAAGAGAGAGCTCCGGCCAAGGCTCTGCTGCATCTGGAAAAGTGAACTTGAGGGCAGGGCTGCTGTCTGGGCCTGGACTGGTCATCGTGTGGTCTGGAGTTTTGGGGAGTGTTAAATAAAGAAGTGAGTCTCAATTGTACTTTTGTTGTGAGTGGGTGGCTAAAGTGTTTCCACAACTCATTTCACGGTCTCTCACATATGTAATGTTTTGATAGTGCCCTGGAGTAAGAGATGACTGTCATGGTCTTATACTCATTGGTGCCCACCTGGCTGAGGACCATTCCCTGGGCAGTGGGAGAGGGATGGGCTGCTGGGGATGGTGAAGCAGCACAATGAGCCTTCCTTAACAGTGACTCCATAGATAAAGACTAGTGAGAAGATACCTACACACTTGTCCAGGTAGACGATGATGGCAGCCTAGGCCCAAAATCCAGCAATGAAAACAGAGAAAGAAGCAAAAATTAGTTGGAAAATTGTGATGAAATCCCTTGAAGTTCTGAATCTCATGGTCATCCCCTTTTCTCTTTCCCGTAAAATCTTAAGCATAACCAGTCAAGTTCTAGCTCTTTTTTTACCCATTCTTCTTTTTAAACCTCCACCTATAATTTCACTTGTTTTCCTCAAACTTGCTATATTTAGGAATCACCTGGAAAGTTTGGTTTATCCAAACAGACTCCCAGAACAGGGATCTGATTCTATAGGTATAGGATGGATCCTTGACATTTGCATTTTCTCCAAGGATTTCCTGTAATTATGTGGTTTGCAAATGATGCTTTTTGGAACTTGGCTTGCATGCATGTTCCTGGTACAGTAAGAGCTTCCAGAGACACTGGCCCTGCTGCAATCGCCAGCACACTTAAATCTTGAGACGAAGCTGCAATCTCTTCTGGGGATTGTTATTACACTACTGTGTCTCCTACCACATCCCTTCTGCAGCTCACTCCAGAGCACACCGAATTCTCTCAGCTGCTGAACTTTCTGTCTTTCTCATGCTCTTATTAATGTCTTGTTGCCTTGAGACTGAGCTTTGCAGAACTGTCCATCTGCTGTTAGCAGGCTCGGTGGTTTTTCAGTACACAGTCGGCAGAGTTGTGATGTTTTTATGCTCTTGCCACAAAATCACAACTATTGTAAATGCCTATAAGTGATCTATCAACATGAACTGATTTGAATTAAAGCTTCCTTCTATAAAAGTGGAAATAATGGGCCAGAGCAATAGTATAGCATGTAGGGCATTTGACTTGCATATGGCCAACTTGATGATTTGAGCCCATTGCAGAGAGTGCTTTCAAGAGAGTGTTCTCCATGGGAGAGGGTTGCAATGTGAATTTAACTTGGAGTAAATTGGGTTTGAGCCTTGGCATCTCATATGTTCTTCTGAGTACTTCCAGGAGTGATTCCTGAGTGCAAAGTGAGGAGTAACTCTTAAGCATGGCCCCAAAATACACACACACACAAAGTGGAAAAAAAATCGATAAAATGAGCAAGACGGTTTGAAAAATAATCAAGCTTTTTTACAATAGTTTATTTTATTTCAATTTTGAAACCTAAAGAAAGTGCGTGTGTTCTTTTGAAATAATTTTATTATGCACTTTTTCATGTGCCAGAAACACTTTCTCTTGGTTGTCAGGTTTTCTGGAAGAGACAATCCATTATATTGTAAAGTCATGCTCTGGAATAATTAGTTTTCCTCACATGAGTGAGTACTTTAGCCTGATAACATATGATCACTCTGAGTGACACACTAGATTTCACTTTATAATTATTTATCATTGCTAGTGCTTGTCAGTGATTCATAGAGTATGCTTTTATATTTGGAAAGAAGTCTTTATTGAGAGTATTCCACCATTATTGGCTATAGTATTCTACAAATGAATCCATACATTTTTTCCCTTTTCATTTGGTTTTTGTGACTACACCCAACAGTATCAGAGCTTGCTCCTGGTTCTGTGCTAAGGAATCTTTTCTGGCAGTCCTTGGAGGACCATATACTAGCTAGAACCAGGATCAACTGCATTCATGACAAGCGTTATTATGTCATTGTTGTTGTTGTGCTGTGTGGGGCCCATACCTTCTGGTGCTTGAGAGTTCAGAACTACCTTGGATATTACACATGCAAGACATGTGCTCAGGTAATTGAGCTACCTATATTATTGGGCTATTAATTGGACTACATTCTTGGATTCTGAATGCCGAATTTTTAAGATCATACACAAATATGGAATGGGCGTGCATGAATATTGCAGCATTCTTTTACCAGTTTAATTCTGAATAACTGAGGTTATAGGGGAAAGTCTACTCAGTTTTGTGTTGTGTTGGTTTGGGGGCTACTTAGAGTGGTACTCAGGACTTGCTCGAGCTTTGTGCTCAGGGCTCACTCTTGACAGGGCTCAGATCACATGGCATGCTGGGGATCAAGCCAGGTGGGCCATGAGCAAGACAAGCATCCTACCCACTGCACTATACTCTTCATCTTCCTGACACCCCCGCCAAAGTCTACTATAGTGGAAATAGGAATTAGACCATTGATCACACTTCAATAAAAGCCCTTGATTCTCTTGTTAACTTAACAGAAGTATAGCTTTTGCCTAAAGTATACAGCTAGGGACAGGTTTTACTTTTTATCTTCTTACTGAGAAATTGAGTTTTACTGTTCATTACTGTTCATCTTTGTGTCTATGGATCGTGACCATCGGGATAAAGAACACTGGGTTTTCACTGAATTAGGCTCAGCCAGCATTAATTGGACAGATATTCAGTACCACTACCTGTATGGGTCTGTTCTAATTGGTAAGTGTAAATCCTTATTCCCAAATCCTAGGTCCCTAAATCATGCATTGAAACAGAAAGAAAATAAGCCTCTGTAGAAGATCAGCTTCATTGGCTGCTGGGATAGAGACATTAAGTGCTATCGGGTGGAAGAAAAGTATTTACTGCAATTTTGTCTTCATAAAACAGTCAAACATAAATGTAAAGTCTGTTTTTCTCTCCAAAGATTCTTTTGAGATAGTATTATCTGGTCTGAACTTTGTCTGTGTTGTAATTAGAGCAATACAGTGATGAAGAAAACCACAATTGCTAGTGAATATAAAAACCACTAATTATAGTGCTTTAGTTTCTTCATCTCTAAATTGGTGATAATCACCATACATTTATGTTAAAATGTAATGTGAGAAAAGATAATAACAAAGCACAATGCACCCGTGAATTCTATACATACCCTTCTTACCTCCATGTTGCCCATGAAAAGTAACCTAACTCTTGTCAAAACATAGACATGTTTGGGGACTTTATATGTGCCAGGTGCAGTGATGGAGTTTGAAAACAAAATGACAAACAGTTGCAGGAAAATAAAATGAACCTTCGTATTTGTGTCTTCTTAAATCTGTCCTCCATGAATCTTTAGAATTCTCCTTGAAAAACAGCTATTTTCCTTTCATGCAAGTGATTTGTTTTTTAATGAGTAAAATCCCTACATGAATTCATATAGTCATTGATTCAAACGTATTAATGATATGCCTAATGTCACTTGTTTTATACTTATGAAGCTTCCATTTGGGTGGGGAAGAGAGATATTAATGATCTAATGATAAATGTATAAATGTATCACGTTTATCCCTCTAGCTTTAGAATAAAATGTAACCTCTTAAAACACTAATAGCACAACTTGTCATGACCTTGCCCTATCTCCTTGCTTCCTCAGCTCTCCTCTTCCGCCTCGACTTCAGCTAAGAATCATTTCAGAGTTTCCTAAGGTGATCTCTCTTGATGTTTTTCTTTTGCACAAGTAATATCTTCCTTTAATTGCTTCCTGTTACTTTCTGCCTGGAGAACTTTCACATATCTTCGAAGATTTTGCTCGAATATTTTCTATTTTTAGCAAAAGAAGCAATTTTCTTTCTGAGGCATCATTTATATATGTATGACTGCTCTCTTAGATGTTCAACTTTTGAGGAGAAACAGCATCTTACTTGTTCTTGTCTTCAGTACTGGACTGCAGGTCTTCATCTAGAATAGATGCTAAGAATATCTTGGTTGATAGTAGAGTATCATTCACAATCGTATTATCTAAACATAAAGACAGGTGAGTAGGGTGTGGCTGATTTGATTTGGTGGCATGAGCTTATTAACGTATGGCCCTGTTGAAAATATAAAAGGTCAATGATTTTATGTTGAAAGGAGCTTTAAAATTAAGAATTCATTTAGAGCTTTCGAAAATGTGCTGTCTAAGTTTTTATTTTTTTGGTGCAGATATTATAAAATTGATGATCAGGATGAGGATGAGAAACTGAGCTTTCCGCCATGAAAGTCTTTATGTGCTCATGTGATATTGAACGAGGAATCCACCTTTCTGGAGTGTATTTTTTATAATGTAACTGTAATATGTAGTGGCATGGATGACTTACACCCACGGCACTCCTGCTCTCAAACTCTTAACCAATAAAGTTGAAGACAGACACCATCTGTTTGATTTCTAGCTCTCTAAGTTTCTTGTGATTGTCTTAGAGAAATAAAGGACACACACTTTTACAGAGCCGACTGGCAAGGATTTTCATGTGGGTAGTAAGGGTCTTATTTATCTCTGTTCTTGAAAGTCTATCCTGTGCAATAGAAATGTCCTCTATTGCCTTGTTACTGAAGGGATGGTGGTCTGACTTCAGGTCAGAAGATAAAAAGGACAGAGACCCAATTTGTCTTTGGAAGGCAAACACCTCCAGGTCTTTACCTGAAAAATCACATACATTAAGATATGTGTGACAGAACAGGACTGGGAAGAGGGGGAATGTTTGCCCCAAGGCTGTTGCATGCTGTCTTGTCACTGTCACAGGCATGGCCATGCTTCCTGAGTGGGGCAGTGTAGGCAGTGGTGACTGCTGGCATCCCCCAGGACATTCTTCCCTGTAGCGTCTCGCTTGCCCTGGGAGGAAGCATCTTTAGTTACAGTGAGCTCTCTAACAGGCACTTGCATCTCTTCTGGTGTCATGTTAAGGACAGAGAGCACAGAAAATGGGTCTTGGGCTCGGATACAAAATTCGTTTCTTTTTAATTACTATACCAAAGTTACAGTTTAGAGTCATTTCTGGGTATAAATTCCTTTTGTTTTTACAAAAGGTCCATTGTTTTTGGACCATAACAATGGTGCACAGAGCTCACTCCTGGCTCTGTACTTTTACTCTTGGCAGGCTCTGGGGGACCATATGTGGTGCTTATGCTCAAACCTGGGTTGCTGCATGCAAGGCGACAACTGTGCTATCTCCCGGTCCTTGGATATTGTTAAATTACTCACACAGTAAACTGAAGTTGGCCCCTTTGCCTCTACAGTTTATATCTCACCTAGAGAGTGTTGGATTATCTCCAAATGACATGTTTAGTCCCATTAACAAAGCTCTAATCTCTAGTCTTTTAAAAGTAAGTCTTTTTAAAATCTTTATTGAAGGAACATAAATTTATCACACATGGGTTTCAGATATACAGCATTATACATCAGTTTTTGAATATTTAACAAAAAATTCCAAGGCCAAAGCCAAGGGGCACCGGAAAAGGATTAATATAAGAATCAGTTGAGGTTTCAAATCTATAGGTAATGTTGCACTTTTAAAACTAAAATTACTTGGAAAATCTAGGTAGTATACTTTTGATGTTTTCTTATTCTCCACATTTGTATTTCTGTTTAAATGTATTTTAATAAAAACTTTTAGAAACATCTTTTCTAAACAGCTATAAAATTTTAAGAAATAGTGTCGCCATTATAATTTTGATCATGAAACTTCACCTTGCCATCATTTAAGAAAAACTCATTTTTGACCCTGTGTAGTATCTTTTCTTTGTCGAACAATCCAAAGACCAGTTTGGGTTCTTGATCAAATTAATGTGACCTGTTTCCTTGCTATTGCATTGGGCAAATCCTTCTTCCTTAGGTCTGGTTAAAGACAAGTCAACATTTTAAGGAGGATATTCAGAGGTGTCGATGGCTGGTGGTTTTGGTAGAGGTGGGTCCGATATATTGTCAATGTGTCCTCACTCTGAAAGGCACCATCTCCTACCCTGTTCTCTCCCTGTTGGGAAGGTCCCAGAGCTTGGTGCCATCTTGTCAGAGAGTCAGAATCCCCACTTGCTTCTGTCACTGAACATATGTGCACAGCTTTGACCACGTTCTTCTGGGACATGTTCTGAGTGGGGATAGTGAGCACACAAGGGAAATGAATACTGACAATGGTCTGGTCGCTAGATGCTGACCACAATGTTCCTCATCCCCAAAACTTGTGGTCATGTTTTCTTGCGTGGTCAAAGAAACTTTCCTGTTATGATTAAGTCAGTTCTTGAGCTGGAGATATGAAACTGACTTATCTATGTGGTTCCTTTATTGTGAGGATCATTTGGAGGGGGGGGGGGGGCATCATCATGTCAGAGAGGAGACTATAATGTGGCCACTAGTTAAAGCATGAGAGTGAGTTAAAGAGAAGAAAAGGGATGTTGTGCGTTTTCCTACCCAGAGCTCCAGGTGGACCACAGTCCTCTGATCATCTGTTTCCCAGATCAGTGGAAATGAATTTGAACTCTGACTACCTCTGCAAGTGTGAGATGAAGTGTCAGTGATATTGTTAG
This sequence comes from Cryptotis parvus, assembly GCA_021461705.1. Lineage (NCBI taxonomy): Eukaryota > Metazoa > Chordata > Mammalia > Eulipotyphla > Soricidae > Cryptotis > Cryptotis parvus. The sequence continues at coordinate 159,066 of JAJIBD010030758.1, forward strand.
TCACTGAGTTCTTGGTAATGTAGCTGCCTTAAATTTATAGAGACACATTTTACTTGAAAAAAAAGAAGGCAAGAACTTGAAGAGGAGGACCTCTTCCATCAGAGATAATTGGGCTCATTAAGAGCTTAGCAAGGGGAAGGTGAAGACTTTAATAGTCCTGGCTGAGAGGCAGAGTGCCTGGGTCGAAGTCCTGACACCAGCATTTCTTATCAGTATTGTCTCCAGTCAGTGCCCTGTTCGCCTTTGTTCTCTCTTCTGTAAAATGACAAAGATAATAGAATTTGCCTTGAAGATTTGTAATGAGGTTTGACTGACATAATCCATGCAAAGTGTTTGCACAGTGCCTGCAAAGAGGAGTACCATAAGCCTTGACTTTCCTTAGATAAACCCTCAGCTACTACCATATGGTAGAGCCTGCAGAATTTTCTTAGCAAGCTGTTCCTCTTTTATCACAGGAATCATGCAGTCACATTCATATAAGCTAAAAGAGATACCTGCTCATTTGGGGCACAGTGACAATATGACTGAATTTATAAACCTTGACTAGGTGGGTCCTGTGTTGTTTTAAACCAGGGAACAAAAATCTCTGTGTTTGGAGGCTGAAGAAATAGTACAGCTCTTGCTTTGCAAATAGTAAAATCAGGCACCACATATGGTCCCTGCAGTCCAGCAGGTTTGCTCCTAAATCGAAAGAAAACTCTGTATTTTGTGTATAAGAAACAGGCCAATTGCAATGAAAAATATTTGTCAATATTTGAGTGCCCGTAGGTTTGTTGTCCTCAATATTCACCTTTGGAGGATGTTCAGAAAGCATCAGAAAGTTATTGAGGTAGAGGAGAACTGTGCACTATTTGTGGACATAAAAAGTCAGTGGCTTCACTGACTTTTCAAGGTTAGGAGAATAGATATGCAAGTCACACGGGAAGGAATATATAGCACCCAGGGCTGTGGGGAGCAAAAGCTTTCCCTTAAAAATTCTGTTCACATTTTCAAATTTCTTAGAAATGGGGTCAGTAGATAAGTAGAATCAAAGACCTGGAACCAAGGAATTGGAATGAAAAGGAGTGAGAATATCTCATGAGTCCAAGAGATACTTAGTTTAAGATACTCAAAAATAGCTGGTGACCAAACAGAAGGGGGTACTAAGGATTTATGGTGGGAGAAAAAGACGACCACAGTTCCACATTTAGGATTTTAAACAGTTGCTTAACATTTCAGTAAATAGTGGAATAAATAAATGATGGAACATGTCTTACAGGTAAGTGGGCTTGCATTAATTGTGAGGTTGTTTCATTTGTGATGCTGGCAGAATAATAGATGGTGCGATGTGCCAAGATCTCTGAGAATGAGAATGTGGAACAGGGCTAAGGACAGCGTGGGGACAGGAAGCCTGGGGGGTAGCTGTGTGTTTCAATCCTTCAATTGGTGGCAACATCAGAGATGATATTGTTCCTAAGGAAGTAAATCCCATCTAAAGGAGAATTAGTCAATAATGTTATAGCATAGACAGAGGGCAGAGCCATCATACAGCTCTTGTGTGCTGACTCATGTTTGGTTAGGATCATCGACATGTTCAGAGAAGCTGTGTCTTTTCCCACAGTATCACTGCTTGTGCGATGACTATGAATAAGTATGTAGAGGAAAATGTGTCTCAGAAATCCTACACGACCATCAAGTACTTCATGAAGATGCTGAGTAGTGTCAGTGAGACCCTGATCTTCATCTTCATGGGCGTGTCCACCGTTGGGAAGAACCATGAGTGGAACTGGGCCTTCGTCTGCTTCACTCTAGTCTTCTGTCTGATCTGGAGAGCGCTGGGTAATGAGCTTTGTCACCTCAGTGAAAATTGAGCAGCCCTTGCCGTGAGAGCGGAACTCTCTTCTCTTCCCTCCCTTCTTCAGTTGGTGACTTCATCTTCTGCAATTTCTCTCTCCTCCCCTTCCTCCTTATTTTCCTCCTTTCCCTCTCCTTTACCCCTCCTCATTTTTTCCCTTTCCCCTTGCTGATCTATTCTGTGCTTTCCCCAGATACCTCCATGCCTTTCTATAAATCCACCCGCCTCTTGTCGTCCCTTATTCCACATTTCAGACACTATTCTAGAACAGCAACAAACATCCCAGAACAAGGTCGTGCTGGTGTGATGGAGAAGATGGAGAAAACGGGGGAGGGATGCTGCTTATGGACTTTGTCCGGTCACAGGGCTCAGAGGGAATTGTAAGAATTTCAGGGTCTGGCCTCACACCACCTTATTGTCTCTTTGTCTTCCTCTCAGGTGTCTTTGTCCTGACACAGGTCATTAACTGGTTCCGCACCATCCCCCTGACCTTTAAGGATCAGTTCATCATTGCCTATGGAGGACTCCGGGGTGCCATCTGCTTTTGCTTTGGTCTTTCTCCTGCCTGCAGCAGTATTTCCTCGAAAAAAGCTATTCATTACAGCTGCAATTGTGGTCATCTTCTTCACTGTTTTCATCCTGGTGAGTAGCCTGGCCTCTCAGTTAGCGGACACAAGATCTCAGACCATCACTGAATGTAAACATGACAAAGATGTGTAAGAACACAGGCAGTTGTGTTAGTGGCCAAAGTGGCATTTCCCTTATGGCCCGGTTTTGTTCAGGGGAATGAAGGAAAGTCCAGTTTAGTCCCTTGGCCCATTCTGAGGGATTCCTATTTAGGGAAACTCAGTGAGGTGATCCGAGCTTATGACTGGAAACATCAAGCTCACTTGCTAATACTTGTCGTTCTTCTGTCTCTGACAATGGTTCAGTCAGTGCAGGTTATGGAATGACCTTCCAGCAGCTATTTGACCTAAGTTGACTGCACAGCCATATTCATGTGGAATATTTGGGGCAGGTCAATGTAAATTTTTCAGGCAAAGGTGGGAGGAAGAACACAGACCTGTGACCAGATGTATACCTGGCAAGCTGAACTCTTGGAGTTAATGAGCCTTCATTATTGAGAGATGTATTGAATCCTAGTGTATGCGGATGGTGTTTGAAGGACTTAGAGCCCAGGAGAGAACAGAACACAGAACTATCTTTGTCCCTGCAAAGTTTACATTCAGGTAGACAGGGGAGGAAGCCACTGTTCAAAATAATCCAGTCAGGTAAGCAGTAAACAGTCCATTAGATGGAAAGCCTCTCTACTCTGAGTAAGGATTGGTTGTTTCTCATATGTCTCTTCTTCCTTTCTCCTTCACTCTTGTCTTTCCTTCTTCTCCCTATTATTTGGGGCAAAGGGTGATATCAACATGGCAGCTGGGGCAGGGCAGGAGCCGGGTAGCAGAGGGAATCTGGAAACACTGGTAGAGGGAAGTTGACACTGGTGGTGGGATTGGTCATGGAACATTGAATGTCAGAAAATCAACTCTGAATAACTCTGTAACTCATGATAGTTTAATAAAATAAAATTTGGACAAACAAAAGCAGTAGGAATAGGGCCTTCTGAGGATATAGCTATAGCAGGGGGCTTCGCATTCGCAAAAGCACTGGCACAGAAGGCAACAACAGAGTAAAGATATTTGATCAAAGATTTGTGGGAGGTGAAGGAAGTAGTGAAACTGATGGGGCCAGATCAATAGCACAATGGGTAGGGCACTTGCCTTGCATGTGGCTGACCCGGTTTCAATCTCCGGCATCCCATATGGTCTCCCAAGCACCACCAGGAGTAATTCCTGAGAGAAGAGCCAGGAGTAACCCCTGAGCATCTCCAGGTATGACCCAAAAAAAAAAAAGGCAGAAACTGAAGATTTCAGATAACCGGAAGTCAAGGGCAAACGTATGGAGGCAGGGGATTGTGGACTGGTGTGGTGGTAGGCCCCTGGGAGGGAAAGTCAGGGAAGTGATATGCGTGCTCTGCAGTGCTGGTCACGGAGCTCATGCGTGTAGTATCTGCACTTTGTTTTTTCCCCACAGGAAGTGGGATCATTGATGTCTTGCTCAGGTATATTATGTGTGCTGATGTTTTGTAGAAACCTAACCATCGCCAAGAGGGGGCTTTCAAACAGTCTTGCCCCAAGTAGATGATGCTGCCCTGGGAGGTGTTCCAGGATGACACCGGGGTGGGAGCTGGGGCCCAGGTGTGGAACTGCTGGGGCTTACTGCTTGCTGACTTCCTCCAGGAATCACAGAGTGATTGTGTCTGAAAAGGGGGCAAGAGGCCCAGTCTCTGTGAGCACCCATGGGTCCAAGGCCAAGGTGTGAATACAATGCAGAGACTGACATATCATGAGCCAACAGGGTCTTTGGGGCCAATAAGGCAGGTAGAGAGCTGAGATCTCATGTTGGACTAGAGGGAGCCAGACTCCCCAGTGGGTTAGACTTGTGATGTGAGAAAGTGAATCCACAGGAGACACGGGACTGTACAGCTAGATTGATGGATGGATGGGGAGAGGAGTGAGTAGCAGGGGTCTGAGCTCAGTTATGGGCTTAATTTTATGAAAGGCTTGTAGACAAGAGGAGCTGATGCCCAGCAATGTAAGATGAGCCTGGAATTCAGGAAACAGCTCAGTTCTCGGCTGGCAGCTGGTCCTTGAAGCTGCAAAACTGGACTGATTGCCAAGGGAGTGAAAATATAGATGGAGGAAATCAAAAGCCTTACTGAAGTGTTAATAGAGTTCTTGTACTGCTGGTCATGGCACAAAAATAAAACAATAAAAACTATCTAAACTTATTGCTTTCAAACTCTGCCAACTATGGAAAGTGAATCTATTTTTTTTGTTGAGTGTTTTAATTTCTCTGGAGCACTCTCAGGTTGAGTGCTTGAGGGGAGAAGTCAGGCAGGGGGAGAAGGATTGAATACTTCTTCCCTAGACCTGTCACCTTGCTACCTAGAGCCAGTCCAGCCAAGGATTAGGCAATGGCCTGGATTGCTTTCCCAAGCTCTGGGAATGTTAGGTGTCAAATACGAGCATGAAATACAAAAAATAGAACCATGATCAGGCTAGAGCAACTGGGAACTAGGTCATTTGGAGATGAAACTATCACTCGTTCTGGTTTACATTAGAGTTTCTCAGATAGTTACAGTGGGAAAGCCACCCCTCCCACTGTAGACACACAAATTTGTTGTAAAATCCAATAAGAATAATAATAAAAGGGGCCGGGCGATAGTCCAGCATGTAGGGCATTTGCGTTGCACTCGGCCAGCCAGTGGCAGCCCGGGTTCCATCCCCGGCATCCCATATGGTCCCCTGAGCACCACCAGGAGTAATTCCTGAATGCAGAGCCAGGAGAAACCCCTGAGCATCGCAGGGTGTGACCCAAAAAGCAAAAAAAAAAAAAAAAATAGGAATGATAATAAAAAGATGTCATTCCTGAGAATTCATGTAAAACACAAGTTCAAAACATTTTAGCTATGAGATTCAAGAAACATAAAATGACACTTCTCTGATCAGAACAACCACAGCCTAAGGATAAAGAAAAGGCATTATAAAATGTGTGCAATGGCTCATTGACTGTTGGTGATTATTGTAGAATAGCATGATTACACTCATAATGTTTTGACTTTTTTATATTCATAACCAAAATCTATGCACAAATTTTTTGCTTTTTGATATTCAAAGTCTACATACCCACTTTGAACAGCTACTATGTACATCAATATCTAATATGAGTTATCAATGTTTATGTTTTACAAATTAAAAATAAAAGAGAGCAAATTAAATGAATCCATTATAAATTATGTTGTAAATAGACCAAGGTGGCCCGTCAATGAAGTAATGCAGATATCCGGGCCCAGTCTTTGGAATCCCCGTGGTTTCCTCTTCTCTGATGAGGTTTAGGAATAACCCCAGCCCAGCTCACAGGGATGACAAAGGGAATTTTTTTTTTTTTTTTTTTTGGGCGGTCACAACCGGCAATGCTCCGGGGTTTCTCCTGGTTCTATACTCAGGAACTACTCCTGGCGGTGCTCAGGAGACCATATGGGATGCCTGAGATTGAACCTGGGCCGGCATGGGCAGGCTGTTTGCAAGGCAAAAGCCCTACCCGCTGAACTATTGCTCCTGCCCCCAAAGGGAATTGTTTTAGTATATTATTTGCTTTTATTCTTTAAAAAATTTTTATACCACTGTGTGATATACAATTACAAAGATGTTCATGATTGGGTTTCAGTCATACAGTGTTCCAGCCCCCGTCCCTCCCTATTCCACCAATGTCCCCAACAAAAGGGAATTGTTTTAATAAGACACTTCTTTCCTCATTGTCTGAACCCATCATTTTATGCACAGATTGTAGCTTCATGACATTGTTCAGTGACTTGATTCTAGTCCTCTTTTTCTCTCTTCCAGTTTTCTTCCTGGAACTGACTCTGAATGAACATAGACATGCACCCCTAGATATATGCACACATATATAACGCTATCTTTAAAAAGGTTACTTCAAGAATCTAAAACATTAATTCAAAAAGATACATGTACAGCTATATTCATATCAGCTTTCAATACAATAGGCAAGATAGGGAAGCAACCCTAATGTCCACCAGTACATGAATGGGTAGAGAACTGTGGTACGTGCACACAATGGAATACTACACAGTCACTATAAAAATTTAGTCATATGATTCATAGAAATTTAGTTTGAATTGGCAGGCCATAGTGTTGAATAAAATAAGCCAGAAGCAGAAGACAAATACCAGATGATCTCACTTATCTGTGGTATATAAACAAATCGAAGATATTTATTATCAATTTATAATAAACCTCAAACACTAGAATGCAGACTTGAGATCGCCAGGTTTGTGGGGAGGATGGCTGGGGAATGAATAGGTTGATTGGCAGTGACTTGGGAACATAGATGGAGGGTCTTGACTGAATGGTGGCTAAGGGATATAGTAGTATGCGCCAGAACTGTAATTGCCAACCAGATAATAATGGGGGCAGAAGGGAGGGAAGGAGTGTTGATCTGGAGGTGTCATGGGATGGGGAGATGATCTTGTGCATGTTGGTGCATGGATGGGAAGTAACTTTGTATATTGATACCAAAATTTTGAACACTATTGCAGCTTATTACCTTAACTGTAATAAAAATATCAATTAAAATCATAACTATAGTCATAAGAGAAAGAAATAAACCTGGAAGGATATGGTGAATGACATAAGCATAATAGAAATAATTAAAATGGTAGCAAAAATACTCCCTTCTGACTAAGGAATAGTATTCCTCTTCAAATGACAGATTTTATTTTGCTTTTTTTTTTGGGGGTCACACTTGGCAATGCTCAGGGGCTAGCACTCAGGGAATTACTCCTGGCGGTGCTCAGGTAACCATATGGGATGCCCGGGGATCAAGCCTGGGTTGGCTGCTTGCAAGGCAAACGCCCTCCCCACTGGACTATCGCTCTGGCCCCCAAATGACAGATTTTATGTAGAGAATAATATCATTTAACTTTGAAATCCTTCTAACCTTATTTTTTTTTTATGATGGACTCTTCTATTCTGAATTAGCACTGTCTTTTAAGGAAGAATTTCATCTGACAAAGGGTTTGTTACTTGAAACCAAGATTAATATTGAGAATGAGAATTTGAGCATTCTTTGTCATGCTGATCATTTGAAAAGTAGCTTCTCTATGAAGTATACTAGCATGTACTAATGTAATTATTACACGTACTTGTACAAGTCATTGATATAGGGACTTAAAAACTATTATAACACATTTTACTCTGAATATTCAATGAGTAAACAATTCTGAATTCTTGGACATGTAAATTCATTTTATTTAAAAAGAAAATTGCTTATGTTATAGTATATATAAACTTTATTACTTTCTTTAAACTTGTTTCAAATAACAGAATACAAATTCAAAAAAAAACTCCCAGATACAAACAAGATAGAGCTGATATGGAATTATTAAGTAGAAGCACAGGCATTAGTGTAAGGCTGTTCTGGGTCAAGATCAGCCAGAGATCTGGATTTATGACTGCATGAGGTACTCTAGGTTTCATCTTCAACACCACACGGTCCCCTGACCTCTGTTTGGAGCAATGACCTCTGAGCACAAAGCTGGAATGAGGCCCTGATTGCCACAAGGTGTGGCTCCATAAAAATGAGTAAAAGGAAAAGTGTAATGCTGTTCTGGGTTCATATTCTCGCCCTGCCCTAACGGCTGCTATGAGTCTGTTTACTTAGCCCTGAGATCTAGATAATGGTTATAGAGAGGGAATGATAGATATAATACTGATAGGCTACTAGTTTTTCATCCTAACGTTAAGTAAATGATCAGTGTTGAATAGTTATTATTTCAGTAAGCCTTATAATTATATCAGGTATCCACAAAGTTCTGGAAACCTGTTCATTGGTAGAATCACACCCGGTCCCTGCAGGAGGAGGTGATATGTGTTCATGAGTTGCCGTTTCTGCTCCTCCATCCCACATCAGCGCAGGCCTTCACTGGGAGCTGTCGTTCAGAATCTGGCCACATCTGTGACCTCCTTATGCTCTGGCAGTCTCACCTGGTCTACGTTCACAGATGCTGGCAGAAGACACATGACTCCTGAATCAGAGACAAAATATCTATGGACAAAAGTAGTAGCCAAAGACTCCTGTCAGTTCATGTCAGTTCTCCATCCTTGCAACCCACGGGGGTAAAACTGAGGTCCATGATGAGATTGTGCATCTTTGTGTGTGTTTGTATGTGTGCATGTGTGTATCTGCTTGTGTGTATCTACATTCTTTGTGTGCATTCGTATCTACATGCACATTTGTGTACAGGCATCTGCATGTGTATCTGTGTGTATATCTATCTGTGTGCATCTGCACATCTGTGTGTGTATCTGTGTGCACAAGTCCATCTGTGTATGTGTGTAACTACATGTGTGTCTATCTGTGTGTGCATCTATATGTGTTGTTTGTTTTCTGTGCCATGCCCAGTGGTACTCAGGGCTTACTCCTGGCTTTGCCCTCATGAATCATTCCTGACCCGGGTTCAATCCCTGCCATCCCATATGGTCCCCGAGCACTGCCAGGAGTATTCCTGAGCACAGAGCCAGGAGTAACCCCTGAGCATAGCTGGGCGTGACCCAAAAAGGAAAAGAAAAATAAAGAAGAAGAAGAAATACCACACTTTTCCAAGTTGTGGTGTTTGTGTCCAGGATGACAGTATCTCCTCCTTCAGGGCTGTTTGCTGCCTGTGCAGCCTAAGTAAAGGCCTTGCATTACCAGCTTCCCCTGTAGGAGTCTGTAGGATCAGGGAGATGGTATCAATTGCTTGAGCATATGTTATGCATGTGGGCCCTGAGTTTGATAGTTCGATCTCTGGCACTGCTTGATTCTTGGAACTTCTGGGTGTGCCTCTCATGGTCCTCAGCACCAATGTGTCTGAGGAACTCTTTCCTCCCTGAGTTGAGCTTGAAATTATTCAACCTGCATAGCATGGGTGTGTTTCTGGGAATTGCCCCTAAGAGCAATAACTGGAAGTATAGTCCTCAGTTTGAAAAAATGTGGTCTAGATACTCAGAACCATGTGGAGCATTTGCCTTTCCCAACTGCCAAATATACTTTTGCTAACTTAGCCCCTTCAAGGTAAAGCATTGGGGTCATTCTATAGATATTTTGTGGACTCCTGAATGTTTTTTTTAAGCTTCCAATGCATTAAAGTAATTGTTTATTATATAATACATATGCATATGCTATCGCTCTGGCCCCAAGTGTGGTCTTTCTAAGTGGACTCGGGGTCCAGTGCTGGGATGAAATTCAGGTGATTGGATTCCAGAAAGACATTCAGAGGAGAAGGAATTTGAGACAACTTATGAAGGTGGTTCTGATGAGGTCTGGACGAGAACAAGGCCAGACGGCAGAGAGGAAAAGGTGGCAAAAGAGGGTTGTGCTCCTGTTTCCCCAAACCCGGGGCCACAGCAGTGCGTCTGGATCCTGGAGGTCCTGCAGAGAGACGGAGAAGCTTTGCTGGTGCTGTGAAGACAGACATGGGCTAGGGGGGAGGCAGTTCTGTTGCAATCCAAGTCCTGAATGAGTGACTCTGGTCTCTGGGCTCCCGTGACAAGCATGAGCACCTGTGCAAGCACCCTTAGTTCTCTCTCAGCTTGTCCTATCCTGGAATAATGCCTGGTGCAGAGGGACTTAACATGTAGACGAAGTTAGGTAATGGAGAAGTTTGGCAATACTCAAGTGATCTTTGAGAAATGAGAGTTGTTTCCTTCAGTTTTTTCTGGAGAGTGCTATATCAGAAGGAAATATACAGCTGCTAAATACCTTCCTCCTGCTTTTTTCTCCAATTTTTTTTTTTTTTTTTTTTTTTTTTGGTGGGGGTCACACCTGGCAATGGTCAGGGGTCACTCCTGGCTCTGCACTCAGGAATTACTCCCAGCGGTGCTCGGGGACCATATGGGATGCTGGGGATCAAACCCGGGTCAGCCTCATGCAAGGCAAACGCCCTACCAGCTGAACTATCGCCTCCGGCCCCTTTTCTCCAAATTTTTATTTTTGAAAAATAGTTTTTAGAAGAAACATTTGTCTTCTTAGAGGATGAGTAAGTGATCATTATTGAATAATCACTCATTCAATAATGAAATGATCACTCATTTCAATAATGATGATTATTGAAATAAAGGCACCTCTTCCTCCTATTACTGGGAGCAAGAGGGGTGCCACACCATGGTAGTGATGAACGGTGCTTGGCTGCTAGCACATCTGCGTGAGTCTAGTGCCATGGTGCTGTGTGCTCTGTGTCATGCCAAAGGGATGGGCAAGCACGTCCCTTTGTGTTGCCAGTAAGTTTTTCAGTACTTTGGTGGAAAACACTGGGTTTTCTTTCTTCCTTTCTTTTTTAACCTGTATGGATAGGGTCAAGCTATTTTTCCAGGCCTTATCAGGTTGCTCCCCAAGTACCTATATTAGAAACTGTCCAAAGTGAAGTGAGGCACCTTCTTAAATGTATTCTGCATCTCTCTCTCTCCCTTGCCATCACTCCTCCTTCTTTTCCCCTTTTTCCCATTCTCTCTCCCCATCTCCCTCCCTGCCTTTCTCCTTTCTCCAACCTCTCTTCCCTCTCTCTAGTTCTCTCCCTCTTCCCTCTCTCCCCTCCGCCTCTTTAGTCCTCACAGTTATCTATAATGTAATGTCCATTTTAGGGAAATTAATATGGTACACAAAATACCATATGTTAAAGTTCCAAAACAAATAAATTAAGAAGAAAGAAAGAAGGGAGGAGAGGAAGTAAGTAGAATGTATCCAGCATATTTAATAAGTGTGATATTGCACTACAAATAATTTACAGAGAAAATGGGTGTCTATTAAAAAGTAATTTTTAAACAAATGTCTTTCATAAGATGGCATCAACGATCCATTGCCTGTAATACCTATTCTATTAGTATATTATAAACTTACATATATCGTATTTTTAAGAACTCCCATTCTGATGGACATTGATCTGAACTAGGTCATGCTTGGTTCTGCAGCTGCTCTATTTTGTTATATTTGTGGGATGTATTCAGTTGGAAATAATCTGTCTTGTAAAAAGAATCAATATATTGGGGCAGGATCTCTGTGCCCTATTTTTTATTTTTAAGCCCTATGTTAAAAAATATTGGACATTCACTCATAATTACTGAATGAATAATGGTAGGAAAAAACAGGTGAAAAAGTGCCTATTGAACACATTATTTTTAAAAACTACTTTGATTTTTCTCTTAAGCCTATTTTTAAACTAATGATTTCATGGAACCTGAGACACCGAAAGCCAGCCTCCATAAACACATGTTTTCACCCACTTCCCTGTACCTGAGTTAAAAATGACAGAGTATGTATTTATTGGGAAACTATTATTACTCACTATGTCATTTCAAAGTGGCAGATGGAAACACAAATAGAATGGAAGGTGTGTCTTAAACCAAATGTGGTCGAAGTTCACACTTCATAAAACCAAAGGAAAAAAATACAGTGCGTAGGGTGCTTGTCTTTCACATAGCCAACGCGGATTTAATTCCCAGCATACCATATGGTCCCCAAGTTCCCCAGGAATGATTCCTGAGGGCACAGTTGGAGTAAGCCCTGAGCACCACTTGGCATGGCGCAGAAAACAAACAAATCAAAAAGCATAAAAATCCAAACCTGGATTGATAGAATGAAATAAATTATCTCTTTTAGAAGTGTTTACCTATGTGTACATGTATATTACAGGTAGTTTTTATTATAAGACTTTTGTTACTTTTATTTATGTATTTAATTTTATTGTAAAACTGTGAGATAGACATTTACAAAGTTTTTTCATGATCTGGTATCAGTCATGTAATGTTGCAACACCCATCCCTCCACCAGTGCATGTTTCCTACCACCAATGTCCCCAGATTACCTACCCCACCCCCAGCCTGCCTCAAATATTTTGAAGCAAGTAGAGACATGCAGAAAGGTAGGTAGACATCAGAGTAGTATGGCAGTGAACTTATTTCACCATGTACCCATTTCACCATTTAAAGTCCTGAACCCTTTCATTCATCTGCCTTTTCTTCATTCCAAGCAGCTGTACCATCTACCAGCCAGAATAGTTGTTGATCTCCCTTGATCCAACATTCTTACCCCCCTTTTTCACTTTGCCTCCTTAGTTCTAGTGTCATTTTGTTAAAATATATGAATCTTTCTCCAAGTCTAAATAACAGACCCTCATCAAATACTCATACATTTAAAATGGTAATGTGGAGCATGGTGCATATATATTTGTATTTGTGTGTGTGTATATATATATGATGCATCTATTATTATCTTCATTTCATGTTTAATTATGTATTCTAAATGTAGATCAGATCCAGCCATTTTGTCTAATAAAATAAAACTTGTGCAAATATATTTGGTTTTTTACTATTAAAATATATAATATATTACATATGTTTTTGCTCTAAAAAGTTATTTTAAACTAATGATTAAATGATATATATGTTGTTTAATGATATATGATTAAAATATATAGAGAGAGATAGATAAGATATCTATATCTATCTATATATCAACCAGTAGTATTGATATGTTCTGTCAAGTTCATAGAAAAGTTCTGTGAAGTTCTGTGAAGTTCTTAGAAATTTTCAGGTTACTTCATTCTTTCAGAATAAGATACAACTGATCTCTAAAGTAATGTTTAAATCCTTTGAAAAATATTAGAACAACAATGCATATATTTTGAACTTTATTTTTTAGTCAGTAGGAACTGTATTAGATAGTTTAGAACAAAAAAAGAATCACCAGGAGTAAACATCTGTTCCTTCATTTCCATCTCTGCTTCTCTGTCTGTCTGTCTGTCCCTCTGTCTCTCCCTCCCTCCCTCTTAATTGATTGACTCAGAGCTACAGAACTACTGTGTCAGACAGCAGACTGTGTTCTGTGTTGTTTCTAGTTTCATGGAAAGGCTTTTATGTTTACTGATTGAGGTTCACTATAGGTTTCTGGTTGATACTTAGTATTTTGGTGCGGATTTAAAAAAAAAAAATATTCTCTTATGTTACCAGAAAGCTTATGGTTCTTTCCACTTTCCAGATTGACAGTGAAAAACTCAAATTCACATGCTCATGTTGGGTTGCTTTTCAGTGCCAGCTCGCTCTCTGCTCTCAGATTGTGAGCTGAGGTGACTCTTCCAACGTCTTCCAAGAGTCCTGTCCACTGTCTTCTTCCTACAAAGCTTCCCTTGTGTATCTCCTTCATTCCTTTGTCTGTATTGCTACTGTTTGTGTGTTATTCATCTTCCCATTGACTACAAAGTTTTAGATCTGAAGTCTTTAATTTTTTCATTTGGGAGGTCCCAGTGCCCACGCTGCTCACATGCATTTCATAGAATTCAACTAAAATTGTTGAATTCATGAGTGAGTGACTCATGGGAAGCTTTTCTTATTTTTGTTAATTTTATCTAAATAACATGACTTACAAAGTTGCTCTCAGTACAGTTGCTTCACATATTCAATATTCTCACACCAGTCCCACCACCAGTGTGCCCTTACTGCCACCAAAGGCCCCATTTCCCACCCACCCGATCCCCATGCCTGCTCTCTCGGCAGGCCCTGATTATATTGCTGATGGGAAGATTTTCTATGGTTAATACAAGTTGGGGAGTTCTTTGAAGTGGGCAATACCTCATCAGTTCTTAATTTATTCCTCCCTTTGTTTCTAGAATGGCTTTTCTGTTTCTTGCGTGCCATTATTGTTTTGTATCTGATAGCAGCTGTTGCATTGGGGCCCCTGAAAATGCACAGATACTGAAGAGTAAGAGAATTTTTGTCGGGGATGCCACCAGGGTCCCCAACAGTGCCGGAAAGTGAGTTCCCTTCTACCTCCGAGCCGGCGGGGAATGGATGAAGCCTTAGGAATCCAATGTAGTTTTAAAATGCTTTACTTATCACAGGTTCAGGCATACAAATCAGCAATAGGAAAAACCCTGTGCTTAGGATTCCCGGCTAGAACCCCAGCCATGTGTAGGCCAAGATGGTGGCCACCACGTGTTATGGCCCTGTAAGGAGGAGACAAAGACAAAACTCCCAAGAAGGGTGCGAGCCCAAAAAGGAGAGAGAGCTGAGAGAGAAAGAGAGAGAGAGAGAGAGAGAGAGAGAGAGAGAGAGAGAGAGAGAGAGAGAGAGAAGAAGAAGCAGGCTGGTTTTATATCCCTGCAACTCAGACCTCCCACTATTATGGGAAGCAGGAAGGGTCAAATTCCCATTAGGTAATTTCTCCCAGCACCTCACCTAGGCCCTATTATATGCTAATGTTTTGAGCCAAGATCTGCCTGGAAATGCCTTTATAGGGTAGAAAAGGGGGTTTCTGAGATGGCAGGTCTCTGTACCAAAGACTAATACTAATGCCAGTTAAATATTTCTCCAAGCCTTCAGAAGAGTCTCGTCTACTTCGGTGGTAGTTTTGTATTTTAGTTGCCTTTGTGTTATCAGGGAGCCATACTTGCTTGGAAGCAAACAGCATTTCTCTCTGGTCTAATTACTTAGAGATCCAATGTGGCCCGGCAAATATGCTGGTAACACCTAGCTAGTCCCACAATGATTGTGGTAGCATGGGAGAATATTTATACCAGCCAGTACAGAATACATGGTCAGATAAACTGCCACATTTAGACTACCCCTTATCTACGGAGTGATTTGCAGGAGGCAATCTAGGGCAGATGCAGAGGCTTTTAGGCTTTTAGGTGTCCTGCAACAAACTTAGACAAAAAAAAAAGGGACATATAGTGTTCAGTCTTGAGAGGAGGGTATTTTTTAGTGATTATCAAAGTTTAGGAGAATCAAAGTTATTCTCAATTTTTTTTATTTCTTAATATATTAATGTTCACATTTTCTCTGTGCAGGGGATCACTATCCGACCACTGGTGGAGTTTCTTGATGTGAAGAGGTCCAACAAGAAGCACCAGGCTGTCAGTGAGGGAGATCCACTGTCGGGTAGGTATCCATGGAGCAGAACAACCTAAGAGGAAAGAGAAGAACATATTGGATTGAGTCAAAAAACTTAAAATCAGAAAGCGAAAGTGCTCACATCCCAAAAGAAACAGAAAATGGCAGTGGGTCTAGGGGAAGGAGGGGAGAAAACTAGGGCTGGCCGGGTGAAACAGGAAAGAGGACTTCCTCCCTCTGGGCCAGGCTGCTAAGTGCATACAAGGCAGATGCGAAATCCCTCTTTTACTTCCTTCAGCTCGTCAGTGCTTCCACATGAAAATTATCATGTTTTCTATTAAAATATATTGAGCAAGTGCTATAATAAATAATCACGGAATTCCTGTTGATTTGCTTGAGAGGGAATCATTTTCCTGCTCTCAGTAAACACAATTATCAGGGTCTTTTAAATGAGGTAACTAAAATGAAATTTTTTAAATTCTTATAGAAATTAATAAACGTTTTTCCTTTTAGTTTTTTGATCATGTCAAGACTGGAATTGAAGATGTTTGTGGACACTGGGGTCACAACTTTTGGAGAGACAAGTAAGATGACTGTCTGTCCTCGGTGTATTTATAAATGATTCTCTGTTACTGCACACATACAGAATATATATAAATGTTGTGTTTCAGAGTTAGTTCCTATTTGTGCCATATTATGTCTTTTAAAGCTCAGTGATAATAAAGGAGTAAAAGGTTAACAACTTTGTTAAGCTTGAGATTGATTTATCCCATGTAATTAGTCCAAAGTACGTGATGTAGCTTTTAATATATCGACTCTGCCATATAGACTACCATGGTCCCTGGAGTCTCACAAAGGAGGTAGATTTTATTGAAGCTTATGATTCATCATTTGGCTTGGCTTGGCCTTGTATTGCCAGGACTAGATCCTATGGGCTTTTTCACTGCAAAAGACTAAGTATTACAATCTGTTTGGTTAAAAATGGATAGTTTTCTCTTTGTTCTGTTGCATGTGTTGAGAGGTAAAGCTATAAGTAGACTCATAGAAATAGCGGATGTATTTAGAGCTATACTTTCCTGCAATACTCTTTGTACTTATATAATCATGTCTGTCTGTATCTTACTTCTACAGGTTCTGTAATAGGTAAATAAGAGTCATTGCCTCTTTACAGACGTAAGCATGGAGGTAGGGAAGGTACACAGCCAGGCAGTTAGTTAGGTGCGTACTTTTATATAAACTGAAAACAAGGCTTTTGGAGTCCTAGTGATGATTAAATCTGCCCTTGGGTATAGGGATAGGTTAGTGTGGTTTGGGGGCTGACTGTTTACCTTTCTTCTCCAATTCACCTTCAGTGCTGTCAATACTGGTAGCTTGAATCAGGTAAGACAGGTGAGTACTTAGAACTGATAAATGCTACAAAGAAGGGCGTTTTGTTTTTATCAAGCAGTTTTTTAACATTTACAGGCACATTACGGGTTAAGGAAGGCATGAAATAGTCGTCATTGACGTTTGTCTTTGCAATGCATGGGCTATAGACAGTATTCAGTGGTTAGGAAGTATCCTTCCGACTTGCTAACAGATTCCTCCATTCCACCTCCCATTCACTTTGTTCATTTAGATGAAGTTGTCCAACTAGAGATTTACATAATTTCACATATAAAAATGTAGAGTGGTTACTGATTGCTCATATGGCTGAAATGTATTGGATTACATAAGAAATCTGAAACACACTTACAGGTTTTTCAAATTTTCAGAGTCAGCAACATAGTCCACAGCAAACAGGTCTGTAGGGGATAGGGGGATCATGTATATGTGTGCATGTGTGTATGTTTGTGGGATATATTCATGTGTGTGGTTGTATGATGGGTGTGGATGTATGCATGTACATGTGTGTGCATATGTGTATGTGTCTGTATGGGGGTATTGTGGTATGGGTGTATGTGTGAGTACATGTGTATATGTGTATCTGCCTGCCCTGCACATACAGAGAAGCATGTTTTGATCATTACATAATAATATGAATGCAAGAGATTTCAAGCATTGGAACAGTTTTTCAAAGTCTGACTTCATTGTTTGCTTATATACAAGTTCCTGTGAACTAGCCTTACTAAGTGAAGGAGTTAGGAGTTCCTTAACTAAAGGAAAGATAATTTTATTTGTATAGAGATGGTGTCTCGGAAGGATCAACATTATCAAAATGTTAATACTCCCTAGAGCTTTATACAGATTCAATGCGGTCCCTATAAAGATACCCATGATGTTCTTCAAAGAAATTGAACCCTAAATATGAACTTTTTAATTGTATATCTTTGTAATTGTAAAAAATAAAAAAATTAAAAAAAAAAAAGAAATTGAACAAACACTCCTGAAATTTGTATGGAATAATAAAACTCCACGAATAGCTAAAGCAATCCTTGGGAAAAGAAGATGGGAGGTATCACTTTCCCCAACCTCAAGCTCTACTACAGAGCAGTTGTAATTAAGACAGTGTGGTATTGGTATAGAGACAGACCTGTAGACCTATGGAATAGAACTGAGTATCCTGAAACACATTCTCAAATATACAACCACTTAATCTTCGATAAAGGAGCAAAAAAATATTAAGTGGAGCAAAGAAAGCCTCTTCAACAAATGGTGCTGGGAAAACTGGGCAGCTACATGTAAAAAAATGAACTTAGACCTCCTTCTAACACCATGCACAAAAAGTCAGATCAAAATGGATTCTAGATCTCAACATCAGACATGAATCTATAAGGTACATCGAAGAAAACATAGGAGAAACGCTCTACAACATCGAAACGAAAAGTATCTTTAAAGATGACACACCACTGACCAAGCAAATGGAAGCAAAGATAAACAAATGGGATTATATAAAACTAAAAGCTTCTGCACCTCAAAAGAAACGGTGACCAAGATACAAAGACAATCCACAGAGTGGGAAAGGATATTCACCCAATACCCATCTGACAAGGGGTTAATATCCAGGATATTTCAGGCACTGGTAGCACTCCACAAGAAAAAAACAGCCAACCCCATCAAAAAAATGGGGAGAAGAAATGAACAGAAGCTTCCAAAAAGAAGAAATTCGAATGGCCAAAAGGCATATGAAAAAGTGTTCTTCATCTTTAATCATCAGGGAGATGCAAATCAAAACAACAATGAGGTACCATCTCACACCACAGAGACTGGCACACATCCAAAACAGCAAGAACAACCAGTGCTGGCGTGGATGTGGGGAAAAAAAGGGACTCTGATCCACTGTTGGTGGGAGTGCCGACTGGTCCAGCCCTTTTGGAAAACAATATGGGCATTCCTCCGAAAACTAGATATTGAGCTCCCATTTGATCCAGCAATAGCACTCCTGGGAATATACCCGAGAGACCGAAAAACACATATCAGAAACCCTATCTGTACTTCTTTATTCATCTCTGCGCTATTCACTATAGCTAGAATCTGGAAACAACCTAAATGCCCGAGAACAGAGGACTGGCTAAAGAAACTGTGGTTCATCTACACTATGGAATACTATGCGGCTGTCAGAAAAGATGACATTATGAAATTTACCTGCAAATGGAGGGACATGGAGACTATCATGCTGAGTGTAATTAGTCAGAAGGAAAAGGACAGATATAGAATGACTGCGTTCATTAATACGACATAAATAGATACCAGTGTTTTACTAAATGTGGGAAATGGTAATGGCAGATTAAGACTCACCATTGAATATACACAAAGAGACTTAAGTGATAAACTCTAAATACCTGCAGGGCTAGCCACAATGTGTAAAATAAGAGGCAGAGAGATGCAGATACAGAGAGAGAGACAGAGAGAGAAAGAGAGGAAACTGGGGTACCTGCTATCAAGGCAGCATGGGGGCAGGAGGGTGGGGGTACATTGGTGGTGGAAATGGGGCACTGGTGGAGGGATGGGTGCTGGTATACTGTATTACCAAGAACCAATTATGATCACCTTTGTAATTGTATATTTCACTGTGGTATAATAAAAAATTTAAAAAAAAATAAATAAATAGATACCAGAGGTCACAAGGTAGTGAAATAAGGTAAACAAATCTCTCTTACAAAAATATGAAACAAATGTCCTTGTATCTTGGCAATACTCACTTTTGATGAGCAACTGCTAAACCAGGTACCTAGCCATTAATTAGCCTGTGATTTTCTACATTTCGCTGCTTTACATTCCAGGCACCCTCTAGCCAAATATGTTATCTTTGCCAAGCCCATGATACAGTTTTTTTCTTTCTTCTTCTATTATTTTGAAACAGTGATTATTTTTCACATACCTCCTTCCTTCCACCCCACCCACTTTTCTCCAGTTCATCAGTCTTTCTCCAAAATGACAAGCGAAAGTTCTTGCCAAGAATAGTTTGTGTCTTTTTCAAAGGTCAATGTAGGCTAAAGACTTATGCCATCACCTGCGTCCCCAAGCAGAGAAGATGAGATATGGGTATGGGTGGGAATCAGGTCAATAGACTCGATGATAGAATAGAATGAAGAGATGGATCCTGTGAACTATATGGCTTTGACATAAGGGATATCTGAGGGAGTCTAACTCTACCTTCTATCTCTTGTCTTCTGGACTGAGACACTATCTCTGGGGTGGTTATGTGTCCTCCTGGCAAACTTCTAGAGGTTACCAAGCCAGTTAGCCTGTAAATACTAAAGATGGCACAGCCAATTAAAATAAAAGTGTATTTATTTATTTAATTGAATCACAGTGAGATACACGATTACAAAGTTGTTCATGATTGGGCTCCAGTTACACAATGTTCCATCACTTGTCCCTTCACCAGTGCACATTTCCCACCACCAATGTCCCCAGGACCCCTCCCATCCCACCTTCCCACCTGCCTCTAAGGCACATACTTTCCTTCTCTGTCTTTTTCTCTCTGTCTGTCTCTCTCTCCATTTCTCTCTGTCTGTCTTGTCTGTCTGTCTGTCTGTCTGTCTGTCTGTCTGTCTGTCTCTCTCTTCTTTTGGGCCTTATGGTTTGCAGTAGAGACCCTAAAAGGTAAACAGGTATATCCCTTTTTTCTACTGTCAACTTTCAGTTCCTGTCTAAAATAATTATTCCCAATTATCATTGGGCAGAACCAATCTTTATCCATGCCTGGCAAGCAAAACTGGTACATGTCTAGTATTTTTATGAAATGTTCATCGTTAATGATTTCATAAACACTTGCATATTCCCATGCACACTATTTACTGGGTAAATTTCAGATAATTTTCTGGATTGTGAAGTACATGATCTATTGCTGATAATCAATAGATCATGTACTATTGCTGATAATCAATTTGTTATGAACATACTCTGTTTAAGAACTTGATTCTGTTCAGATCTCGTCTCTGATATGTACAGAATTGTTGACATTACTGAACACAACATAAAAAAAGAAATCCTTGTTTTTGGCAAGCTGGCTATATTTCTTTCCTTCTGAAATTCTTAGGGAGTGGATTTCTAGTGGCCTTGCCATAGAATTTGTGAGGCATTTAATCCTTTGAGAGTGAAATGAAAGGCTGACAGAGCAGGGCAGTCTCTCAAACTTGACAAAAGGAGCACAATGATGGAGAAAGAAACCGCCTATGTGTAGCTTGGCAGAGAAATGAAAGATGTGGGAATGAAAGCAGAGAGAGAAAGTGCACAGTTCCTATGCTAAATAGATCGAATGTCATTTTCCTTAGCTCAGTCTTCCCTTTGCTTATCTCCAGTGAAAAGCAAAAACAATAATATTTTTTAAAAATATGCGAGTCTTGGCTGTGTAGCCCTAATATAAAATTCAAACTAACTCAAAATATGTTTTAATAAAAGTTGGCCAGGTTTTGAGTGCAGTGGCCTGTCAATAGGCAGGTACACTGATAATCTTTAATTATTCAAGTGGGTTAATATTGTTTCTTTTTATAATGTAGGTGTGCCTATAAACTTTTTAAAATTAAAAAAAAATATTTGAGGTGGGTGTTGGGCTGCATCCAGCTATTCTTAGAGCCAACTCCTTGCTCTGTGCACCGGGATAACTCCTGGCAGGGCTCAGATGACTCTGTGCTGTACCAGGGATTGAAGTAGGAGCAGCTGCATCGAAGTATGCACCTTAGTCCCTGTACTGTCTCTCTGGTGCCAACTTATAAACTTTTAAATGTATTTATAGGGATCAATGTGATACACTTCTTTCTCAAGAAATATTTTTTGTTCATTTTAATAAATAAAATTGGCAAAAATAATGCTATATAACAACTCCCCTATATCCAACTATTCAGTGTCTCTTATTGAAGCATGTGAGTTAGAGGCTGAGATACTTATGAGGAACAGACTATCTGATCTCTGCTGGTCTTGCTCATACTTCACTGAGTTGGCAGTTGTTAGTTGTCCCTGCTAATTATCTTTTGTATAACTTGGGTGACTTAAGAACTCATTTTTAACCTAGGTTTAGTGAGTAAAATTCCATTTTAGCCTTCTTTCTCATGATAGTTGTGGAATAACAGCTTCAAAAAAATAAGTCCCTTTATATCTTTCATGTCTACCAATATGTCTACTGATAGCCCATTTACCAAAACTAGTAATATTATTGATACCTGTGGCCATAGATAAGATAAAATGGGTCACCTAGGCCATGGTGACCTAGACTTGGCAGGTAATATGGCAGATGGCATGTGTAATGGGAGCAATTGTGAACAGTAGTTTCATTCTTGCATACATACTTGTATCTCAGGCTCTGTTCTAGGCACTCATGACACAGAAAATAATTTTTTCTGCCCATATAGATAGTTTTAGGGTTAGTTGACAGAAAAATAGATAAATAAGTTATGTTCTGTGATACAGAACTTCCTTTTCGGCAGAAAGATTATTCAGGGATTAAGGCATTTCTTACATCAGTATCCAACCCCACTTTTTTTTTAATTAAACATTTTATTATACCACCGTGAGATATACAATTACAACGTTGTTCATGTTTGGAGGTTTCGGTCACATAGTATTCCAGCACCTGCCCTCCACCAGTGCCCATTTCCCACCACCAATGTCCCCCAATTCCCTCCCCTCCCATAGCCTGCCTAAATGGCAGGTTCTTTATCTCTTTTCTCTCGCCCTCTCTCTCTTTTCCTTCTCTTACACATTGTGGGTTGCACTACATACACTTGGAAGCCATCATGTAAAACACATCTTTTCAGTGCAAGTACATAAACTGCAAATTGAGACCAACCCCACTTTGATTCCAGCCCCACATGTGGTCCCCCTCCAGCACCACAAGGTGTGATTCCCTGATCACAGAGCCAGAAGTAATCCCCACACCTGCAAAAGAAAATTTTAATTGTTGTAGAGAAAAATATTTACAGGAAGTTGAATAGGAATCATTGAAGGTAGTGTGCAATTCTAATCTAATGGATAGAAAGGGCACTTTCCGGGAACAATAATTATCAAGTAAATGCTTATGAGGTTTGTGAGGGGCTGTGAGGTAGTACCAGTATTAGCTGCATGCCTTGCATGTGGCTGACTGTAATCCCAGCACCACATGGTCTCCAAAGCATCACCAGCTACAGCCAGGGAAGTCAGCACGCACCAACAGATCGGATCCTGGCGCCAAGTACCACTGGTGTGTCCTGGGTCATCTCTAACACCAGAACTGCAAGATTCAAGCAGTACCACATCCTGGGTCCATTCTGGATCTGTTTTGTCTGAGAATTGCCAGGAGGGACTTGAGCCCTCCTGAAAACTGCTTGCGAGGCCCTCTACTCCCCTAAAAGGTCTGTGAATGGACAGTGCAAACTGTAGATGCTATATTAAGTTATACAGTCTCAAGAAGTGGAAGATAAGCCAACAACTTGTGTGGAGTTTTTAGGACATGGCACTTCCACTCAAGTGAGGTGCAGGAGAATACCTACAGTTTCACTTCTATTCTACAGAACACTGGCCACTACCCTCTCTTTATTTTTATTTTAGATTTTTTTTATTAAATATTTTTATTATACCTCTGTGAGATATACAATTACAACGTTGTTCATGTTTAGAGGTTTCGGTCACATAGTGTTCCAGCACCCCGCCCTCCACTAGTGCCCATTTCCCACCACCAATGTCCCCAATTCCCTCCCCCTCCCATAGCCCGCCTAAATGACAGGTTCTTTATCTCTTTTCTCTCTCCCTCTCTCTCCTTTCCTTCTCTTACACATTGTGGGTTGCACTACATACACTCAGAGGCCATCATGTGCATTTTTTGCCTGTATTTAATGCTCAGTTCTAGGTTGGTATTAACCCTTTTGACATTTATTCACACATGTTCCCTTCTCTGTCTTACCTAACCTCTGACTCCCACACATTTGCGGTAATTTCCACTTTTGGTAAGACCTCCTGATCCACGTTTCACCTGACACTGGATTTTGGTGTCATAATATGTGTGTATACATATATATATTTATGTCATGCAAATAAATACAGTCATTCTATATCTCTCTCTTTCCTTCTGACTAATTTCACTCAACATGATCCTTTCCATGTCCATCCATTTATTTCCTCTCTTTAAGTGCTGTGATGGAGGGGCATAGCTGAGTCAAATTAGATACATCCAGCAAGAAAATAGTGGCATTGTTAGTGGTGATAAATGGTTGAGAGGGTGAAAATGAGGTAGTAGGGAACTCAGTGAAGTGTGGAAGTCCTGAAGGGAGTGTGTGGAAGATCTTGGGCTAATAAGGTCCTAGGATTTCTACTGTGACTTCATTGATGAGCTCAGTGACAGAGATATCAATGACCTGTTACGTGCAGAAACATGGTTTTGGATGCACAAGAGAGAATTGGAGGAGAATATTGGGAGTTCAGCAATGTTAACTCCCCTTTTAAGTTCTTTTGCTGAAAGAAGCTGAGAGAGAAACTGTAGAAATGTATGAAATGTTATATACACATTCATGGGCACATATTCATGTAATATATAATGATTAGACTATCTATACATTGCCCTTGAATTTTTCCATTTCAGGTAGTTGAAATTGTTTTACTGGTAGAAAATATCACATTTTTTCTTAGAACTTATACTCTTTTGGATCAGAATTAATTGATGTTTGGTTTTCACCTTCAGGTTTAAGAAGTTTGATGATAAATATCTGCGGAAGCTTTTGATTCGGGAAAACCAACCCAAGTCAAGCATTGTGTCCTTATATAAGAAACTTGAAATAAAACATGCCATTGAGATGGCAGAGACTGGGCTGATAAGCACTGTACCTTCTTTCGTATCTCTAAAGTAAGTACTGTTCTGTAAGTAAAAGTGAGCATTTCTATGTATTATCTTTCCAAAGCCGTGATTCTATAGCAAATTTGACCTGTCCTTGAGGGCTCTCTTCAGGTTTGCTGCAGAATCCTGTTTAGTGTGTAAAGGCCTGGAAATATGTGTAAGTCACATATATGTGTAAGTCACATCATGCCATGTTACTTTTAAATTCTATAATTTCAGAATTGGCTAGTCGGAAAATACTTCTCGGTGTTTAGAATGACTATTGCCTATATCATATTTTATTTGTTCAACATCATGTTTACTGAAATTTTTCATGTGATTCACTGTATCACTGTATCACTGTCTTCCCGTTGTTCATTGATTTGCTTGAGCAGGCGCCAGTAACATCTCCATACATCCTGTCACAAGCAAGTGTAGACCAAGTGCATCTGCTTGCTCCAGGGACAGGAAGATTCTCAAACCATTCTTCAGGTCATGGAATTGAGGTCCATAATTGTTACTAGTTTTTAGCATATCAAATAAAACACGGGTAGCTTGCTAGGCTTTGACATGTAGGTGGTATACTCTCTGTAGAAGGCTCTAATCTCGAGCATTTACTGATGAAACTTAAAGGAGAAAGATCATGTTTTCTCTTGGGTGGAGCTCTGAGGAACTATGAAGTCTGGATATTGAGAATGACTGACCTCATGGTGTGTGGGTTGCTTTGGCTTCTTGCTAGGCTTACTGGGATGATGGGTATCAGTTAGCACCAGCCTAGAACTGTATACAGCGTATAAATGTGAAAGATCCTGCAAAGGACCTGATCGTAAAATCAGTACTATCTAAGAATGTCCACGCGACCACTCTGCTACTGCTCTCCGATGGAGCTGTGGGTCTGGCATGGGTCTCTCTTCTGGGGTAGCTGGCATGGAGGTGGAGGAAAGTGTGGAGGAGCCCAAATCTCTGCTCCAAGTCTGGCCAGCGTGGCTCCTTCCCTGCACATGTGAGCAAACTCTTGGAGCAGCGTTGAACTCGACCAGGGTCCAACTTCGCCATGTGATTATATAGTTATTTTCTCAAAGGTTGTTCACAGAATCAAAGTTCACTTATAAAATTAGTTCATCATCCTTGCAGTAATTCTTGACCAAGGATGTACTTTGGAAACAAATGAGGGGGCTTTTAAATTAAACAGATGCAGAGCTCCACTTGGAGCAGTGAAATCAGGATATCCGGTTGTTGAAGCCCAGGCAGTGACAGGTTTATAAGGGTTTCTGATGCTTCAGATATGCAGTCAGAATTCAGATCCACTGAATTAGTCTGTCTCCCCTAATTTAGAAAATGAGAATAAGAAGATCCTTAATTTTGAGGTGACTTCTCCAGAAGCTTACAGCAAATCGAAAGCAGCACAATAGAGTTAATTAGCAAAAGAGGTTATTTCCCTAGTAATCATAATTCTTTCTTTATCACAGAAATGACAGAAATTACAGATTCTATTGATTTCTTCTTTAACTGATGAGCTTAAAGCTCATTTAGACTAAATGCCACCTAATTAAAATGTTACCAGTGGGAGAGTTGATGAGCAAGAGAAGGCTTCAAATCACAGGCAATGATACAAACCATTATTTTATAAGAATGCTAAGACTCTGTAAAAAATATGGAAATTTGCACAGAAAGGATGATTAGGAAAACTTAGAGGTAAAAGCATTATGTTGCATTAGCAGAAGACAGAAGAATATCTTGTCCGTAATCACATTTTGGTAAGCAGTTTGCTGTGTAACTTTAGGTAGGTCATCTATTTCCTTTAGGAGGATGTTTCAGGTAAAAACTGTGGCTAGACTAGAATTTTGCTTCTAGCTTTATATATGAGCGTGAAGACAGTGATACAGTGATACAGTGATGTATATATATATCACTGTCTCACTGTCTTCCCGTTATCTTCGATTTGCTCGAGCGGTCACCAGTAACATCTCCATATGTTCTGTCTCATGCAAGTAGAGCCCAAGGGAACCTGCTTGCTCCAGGAACATAAAGAGCCTCAAACCATTCCATCAGGTCATGGGAATGAGGTCTATAATTGTTACTGGTATCTGGCATATCAAATACGACACGGGTAGCTTGCCAGACTCTGCCGTGTGGGTAGCATACTCTTGTAGTCATCTCAAAATCCAGCATTTATTGATGAACTGCTCAGCCACAAGCGGCCACGCGAGCCGGGCTGTGATAGGCTGGTCTGCTGGGTGGAGTTCTGACGAAGAGGAAGTTCGGATGTGGAAAATGGAGGTCCTCATGGAGTGGGGGATCGTCTGGCTATACATGTATCTATACATATATAAATATATATGTGTTTTCACATATACATATACCCCAAGAAAATGCATATATATATATATATATATATATATATATATATATATACGGTTTGGGTCATGGCCAGTGGTGCTCAGAGCATACCTCTGGTTCTATGCTTAGAGATTATACCTGGTTCAGCTCAGGTGACCATACGTGAGCTGGAGATCGAACTGGGCTAGCCACATGAAAGACAAGAGTACCCATAGTACTATTTATCTGGTTTATGATGTTCTTTATGAAGCATTCTATAAGGAACAATGCAATTACCCATCTTCTAAAAGGAAGTGCCAGAATCCTGTAACCACTGACAAGGGAATTTCAGTATTCCATTCTATTTACAGTTCACTTTGAAACTGGTAGGAAGCAGAGACACAAAAGATTTGGTTGAGGAATTAGGTGGCACAGAAAATAAGTAGCTAGTGGCATTATTGAATACACAAGTACCATATGAACCTTATCACCTGGCCTGCAATATTTTTTTCAGAAGAAAATAGAAACAAAAATTAAGGGGATAGGGAATTCAATTTTTGGTAATATTAAACTGCTAATGACCAAATCATCTCTTGACTAGTAAAGAATGACACAATACATTATATATGTATATTTATGAAATATTTTATGTATTTTATATATATTATATATATTTTTTAAATAGCTGGACACGGAACTAGAGTGATTGTACAGCAGGTGGGCATTTGCCTTGTATGCAACCAATCCGAGTTTGATCCTTGGCATCCCTTATGGTCTATTGAGCACAGCACCTCCAGGAGAAATTCCTGAGTGCAGAACCAGGAGTAACCCTTAAGTTGGGTGTGACCCAAAAATAAAAAAAAAAAAAGAAAAAAATGCTGGACTCCACTAACACAGTGAGGAATTCGTTAATCACAAGTTGAAAGAGCGATATTCATTAAAAGGTACAATGGTAAATGATAGCTTTGCCAATAATAAAATGATAGTCTTGAACTAAAAACTAATTATATTAACTATTCAATTGACATTCTGTTTAAAGGTAAAGACAAAAAAATGGAGAAAAACACACAACTCACTAGATAATGTCATAAGTACTACTAACAAAAATATTTACCGGGCCCAAATGTTAGCAAAACTCTATCATTAAAGCACACTACTATCATAAATATAAAACTTATTATAAAATTGATATATTTCTTAGTGACATTCAGTTCTATAAGTTATAGTACCTTTAAATGTATTCATTTATTTTTGCTTTGGGACCACATTGGGGTGCTCAAAACTTATTCTTGGCTCTGTGCTCAGAGATCATTCTTGGCAGTGCTCCTGGGATCATCTGCAGTGCCAGAGATCAAACTGGGATCAGCCAATGCAAGGCAAGTGCCTTAGCCCCTGTATTATCTCTCTGGCCCACAATATAATAAATACAAATTGGCATGCAACAAGTAACATAGCTTCAAAATATGTCAAATAAAATAACAACACTAAAAACAAAAATGTATAAAACCTCCCAGCATCTGATAATTGTAAAGATAGATTTCAATAAGAAATCAAGTCTTTTAAAAGTTTTATACAAATTATGCTCTCTTACTGGAAGGGAATCAAAATAAAATATAACATTACAATGAAGACTAATATACTCAAATATTTTTTTTATTTTTTTTTAAGTATTTTATTATACCACCGTGAGATATACAAATAAAAAGATATACAATTAAAAAGTTCATGTTTGGGTTTTGGTCATACAGTGTTTCAGCACCCGTCCCTCCACCAGTGCCCATCTCCCACCACCAACATCCCGGTTCCCTCCCCCTTCCCCAGCCCTGCTCCATGGCAGGTCTGGAAGGAAGGAAAAGAGAAAGAGAGAGAAAGGGAAAGATATACTCAAATATTTAGAAGTTAAATGAAATATTGAATAAGTAGTAAATTGAAATGTAAATAAAACATTTAGAATATGCCATCAAAACTTGAAGAATGTAGTATTTAAGAAGAATTTTTTTAACTTTCAAAGTATATGTTAAAAATGAGTTAGACTGAATATCAATAATATGAATACCTATGCAGCATATACAATTACAAAAATAAATACCTTTTTGTCAGAGTTATACAATCATATATTAGTAGAATCTTGGTGAGAATATTGTACAAAATAATCAGACAGAAGATTGTTGCTTATAAAACTTATTTTTTCTTTCAGTTTTAAATTTTTGTAAATTTATTTTGCTGATTGAATAAACAGATGATTACATTCTTCAGTATAATATAATATATTAAAAGTTATCTGAGAGGTAGAGATATGGTACACTTGCATTGCATACAGCCAATCCCAGCTTGGTTCCCAGAACCACATATGGCTCCCCCCAACTACCACCAGTACTAATCCCTGAATACTGCTGGGCATAGTAGCAAACAGTAATAATAAGTGTAATAAGTGAGTTTAAATTTAAAGGAATCTGTCCTGCCAAAGTCATAAGTGTCTCTTTGTTTCTTTTGTATACATCTTACAAATTGGCTAGAGATTTTTATACACTGGTTTTTACTGATATAAATTATTTACAATAGCAGCAAGGTTTTACAGAATTCTTCTGTAAAAGATGAGTTTAAATTTATTTTTCTTAATTTATCTTCCCTGTTTTATTTGTATATCATACCCATGTAGATAGACAGACATGTAGGTAGGTAGGTGGGTGGGTGGGTGGGTGGATGGGTGGATGGATGGATGGGTGGGTAGATGGATGGATGGATGGATGGATGGATGGATGGATGGATGGATGGATGGATGGATGGATGGATTGATGGATGATAGCTATCACCCTAAAATATTTTTGGAAGGAATTAGTGTGAAAGGTATGGATACAGTTGACTTTTGTTTACTTCACTTGTATCACTTGTCTTCCCGTTGATCATCAATTTGCTGGAGCGGGCACCAGTAACATCTCTATATGTCGTGTCTAGTGTAGCCCAAGGGCATCTGCTCACTCCAGGAGCATAAAGAGCCGCAAACCATTCCTTCAGGTCATGGGAATGAGGTCTTTAATTGTTACCGGTATTTGGCATATCAAATACAACATGGGTAGCTGTCCAGGCTCTGCCTGACTCTGACTTTTGTTGCTGGAAGTTATGTACTATGAAAAGTTGTCAAGACTGAAGCTTTGCTCACTTAGCAAATCCACTGCTGGGCTTCTTTGCTCAGAATAGATTCATTAACCTATTAATCCACATTCTTGTTTCTTGAATGTTTCTGTGTAAAAATACCTTATTTCATACTTATTGCTAACTTGTTAACATTAAACTTAAGCCCAGTCACACCTTAACCACCGTGAGAACTAAGCTAATTTAAAAAAAAGTAAAAAATAAATAAATAACCTCCTCCCCAAAATAAAAAAGACTGGAGGGCACATCACAACCTTCTTATATTTAGAATGATCAGCTCTGCAGAACTTTGCTTGGAGGACTTTGAAACAGTGAGTGAGGTCACCAACAGAAAGCACCTATGTGTGATCACACCCGCTTTTTAAACAGTGAGATCACCAATAAAAAGCGCCTAAGGGAAACAACACCATGGAGACCTGAAAATGCCATTTCCTATAGTATAAGAGGTGAAGCAAGAAGGCAAAAGGACCGCCATGTGCCATATCCTCTGGGAATATGTTGATAGGTAGCTCATGTTTCCTCTGTACAGTGAAAAACTGGGAAGGTTCCCTGAGTGTTGATACTGTGGTTTATTGACACATTTGACAATCTGGGGACTTTTCAAACATGGAATTCTGAATAATGAGAATCAGTAGACACATGTTTATTATCAGTGAGTTATTTGTAGGTATTTCTCTAAGTTCTTTAATAGACTGGATCTTAATAGCAATGAAATAGTTTGATTTGTATTGGGTAGGAAAATATGTCCAATTACTGTCTATATGAAGTATTAGATGTAGTCAGTGACATAATAAAAACTACTATAGTTTTAGTATCTTAAAATAATTATTTCATGATCACACCTGGTGTATGAAAATGACCTGACATCAAAATAAATGGTTCTGAATTTTGAATTATTTTAAAGCATTGAACAGTTCCCGAATGTGCTCTCTAAAAGTTACTCTGTAGTAACTTTAGTACTCTTTAGTTCTCTTAAATGATGAGATATATATGTGTAATATATAATAGTAGCAATTATTTCAATATTTGTTAAATAGCAGAATATTTTTTAAATGTTGCCAGTGACTGTCGTGAAGAAAAATTAAGGAAGCTCACCCCAGGAGAAATGGACGAAATTCGAGAAATACTATCAAGAAATCTCTATCAAATACGGCAGCGAGTAAGACTCATTTACTCATCAAAGTATACTTGCTTTTGGCTGAAACAGTGTGTCCTGAGTTCATGCTATGTGGGTCTTAGCCATTGCAGCTTCTGTGGAACCCACACTCAGATATACACTTTTATTTATTTTTTTTTTTTGCCTTTGGGGGCCACACCCAACGATGCTCAGTGGTTACTCCTGGCTCTGTACTCAGGAATTACTCCTGGCAGTGCTCAGGGAACCACATAGGATGCCGGCAATTGAACCCGGCCGGGTCGGCCATATGCAAGGTGAACGCCCTCCCCGCTGAACTACTGCTCGGGCCCGTGATCTTCACTTTTTTGGTTTGCTTTTGTCTTGGGGCCACACTTGTGTGGTGTTCAGGGCCTACTCCTGGCTCGGTACTTAGGGATCACTCCTGGTGGGGCTCAGGAGATGCTACAGTGTCAGGGGTCAACCCATGCCATACAATTGAATGTAAGGCAAGTGCCTACCAGCTGTACTACCTCTTTGGCCCCCAGCGTCTTCTCTTATGGCAGACTCCTCCTTCACACTGTCCTGTCTGCTTAGGGTATCACTTTCTTCTCAGGCATCATAGAAAACTTTACAATCCCTGAGAGTCTGATACTGCAGGTCTGTTTATTATAAAGGATATATGAACTAATTGTGAGGAAAACCATTGATTTCTATTTTTAAAAACTTTCGATGCTTTGTTTTCAGGGGCTCATGTCGCTCTAAGCTTATTGTGTGTCCCAGAGCTTTTGAGCTGTCTCCCAGGCCTGCTGTGGCTTTAAATTTTTTTTTAGAGAAATAACTTGCTTTAAAATGTTTTCAAATATATTTAAACTCCACTTATAGAGTTATTGGAAAGTATGTTGTCCTGTATCAAGTGTTGTCTGTCCCCTCTGAGTTATCCCTCTTGCTGTTTCTCCATCCTGACCCCTCATTCTCTTTACTTGCTAAGCTTCTAGCTGACACTTGGCATTGGTCTGTGGTCTCCCATGCCCCATTCCAGTGATGAGTGTGTTAACTCATTAAGTCTTTCGGCCAGGTCAGTCAGTATTCCCAGAGTCTCTGACTTACAGGGGATAAGCTGAAACAGAGCTAAGGGGGTTGCGCCACATGTCATGCTACTGTCATGCTACTGTTGCGCCACATGTCATGCTACTGTCAGGCATCAACGGATACGAGTGGGGCTAAGTCCCATGTCTCTTAGCTTCTTTTCCCAGAGTCTCCATCCCACCTATATCTTTACCACAACCCATCTTGGAATTATAGCATTTTGCTCTGGAGTAACAAACAAAACAGTGACAGTGGCTATTGGGCTATACTAACCTTTTGGCATTTGGTATCTCTAGTTCCCATTTCTGCTTTCTCCGTATTTCTTTCCACCACTTCCTCAGAAGCTCTGGGGTGGCAGCTCGGTCTTCATTCCCTGTGATGCTGCTGTGTTCTAATGTTCTCAGTCTCCATTTGCAATATATCATGTATCCCATTAGCTGAGCCCTACCCTCTAGCTTTGGGATTTTCCCTGACAATTTCAGTGATTCCTAATCCCATCTTTACAGGAGACAGTACTCACCATATGACCTAATGCCTCATTTCACAATTCTTATTGTTAGTCCTGGTTGCCCAACTAGATAATAAATTCTTCAAGGCAGGAATTGTGTCTCATTCTTGATTAGTTCTGCAGGTATCCACTATGGTGAATATAGACACAGTGGTATATTCTCAAATGGTACACACTGGTTCCATCAGAAAAAAATGAACATAGTTAATAATTTCAGTTTGTTTTAAGAAGCAGATTTCTGTTTCACTTACAAAGTCACAGTGTTTAGGGTATAGTCCTCCAGTCAGAAATTCCCTGCTTCAAAAGATTAGGATGTGATCATTGCTGTTGGTGGGCCGCTTTCTTACTTGACAACCAGTTGGGGGAAAAAAGAAGTGCTCTGATGCTAATCAGAGGGACATGGCACCACCAAGTGGCTCAGAGTCAGGGTTGCTCTTATGCAAACCACTATTCAAGATTCTATGCCATTTCTAGTCAACAGAGAAGGCAAGAAGGTGGCTTGTTTTCCCCTCTCCCCTTCCTTGTAATGATGGAGACACACCAACAAAACCCAGGGTTGACAGAGACACTTCTTGTCTTTTTTTTTTTTTTTTTTTTTTTTTGCTTTTTGGGTCACACCCGGCAATGCTCAGGGGTTTCTCCTGGCTCTACACTCAGGAATTACTCCTGGCAGTGCTCGGGGGACCATATGGGATGCCGGGGATTGAATCTGGGCTGGCCGTGTGCAAAGCAAATGCCCTACCCGCTGGGCTATCGCTCTGGCCTCTCTTGTTCTTTTCAATGATAGCAAATTCACTTTTTCCATGAAAATATTCGCAGGCTTTCCTGAGAGAATAAATTCTTTCAAACTTTGAAAGGATATAATCTTTTATTTTCTTCACCACGCATACGCTGTGGCACAGCTTAAGTACAAACTCAGACTGCTTTTTTTAGTTTTTGGGCAGGGATGAGAATTGTGTGTGTTGTGTGTGTGTGTGTGTGTGTGTGTGTGTGTGTGTTTTTGTAAAGTATGTATGTGTTTTTATTTCAGACCCTGTCCTACAACCGACACAACCTGACTGCAGACACTAGCGAGAGACAAGCCAAGGAGATTCTGATCCGCCGCAGGCACAGTCTGCGGAAAGCATTCGGAAGGACAACAGCTTGAGCCGGGAGCGCAGGGTAACTACACACTTTCAGGAGCACAACCAGCCATCGTGGGTTGTGGAGCACCGAGTCCCAGGCATTTGGGCATGCAGTTTAGACTCTTCAACGAGTTCTTGAGTAGCTAGTCCATCTCAGGCGTTGTTTAAGCATTGGAAATGTAGAGCCAATGATGCTGAAAAATCTGTGGGATTCATTCTAGGGTAGGAGAAAGTAGTCAGGGGCAGAAACAAATCATCTGTAATGCTAGAGAGGCTTTGCTAAGGAGAAAAGTGGAGGGGGAGAAGGAGCCGAGGGAAGAAGTCAGGTTGGAAGAGCAGGGAGGAAGAATTAGTTAAGGTAGAGTTGTAGAGCTGTCGAGCTTCATGTGATACACCACAATTGTGTCAATTAAACCACCTCCAATTGTGAGTCACCGGTGGCACACCTGGATGATGATAGCTTAACCTTTCTTTCATTGTTTTGTTATTTTGGTTTTATGGCCATAACTTGTGGTGCTCAGATTACTCCTGGCTCGGTGCTCAGGGACAGACTCTGTGCTCTGTGCTCAGGGACAGGCTCTGGGTTCTGGTCTCTGTGCTCAGGGACAGGCTTAGGGACAGGCTCTAGCTCAGGGACAGAGCTCCTTGTAGGGCTCAAGATACAATATGGAGTGCCAGGATTGAACCTAGGTCAGCTGCAAAGCAAGGCAAATGCCTTACCCAGTTGTACTATCTCTCCAGTCTATGTTAACCTTTCCAGGGAAAGACTATAGCTGCTGGTGGGTGAACCCACATGTGTTCCAACTTAGAGAAGGCTATAGTGGCTAGGAACTGAGAGTCCACTCTGCCTAGTCATTTATTTGGTCGGGGATAAATAGGCAGAACAAAGAATTTTAAAATAATATGTGATTGACTCACTTGACATAGCAGAAGTTGCATCCTGGTTTGTTTGTTTGTTTTGTTTTGGGGGCCACACCTTTCAGTGCCAGGGATCAAACCCAGGTTAGCTGTGTGCAAGGCAAGCACCCTGCCCACTGTACTGTTCCAGCTGCATCCTATATTTAATACTATTTTGTATTGGGTCACAGGCAATGATATGTTTGTGGGTAACAAGGGTTTTTTTAATGTGTAAAAATGTTGCACCACTAATTCAAATTTAAATAATTTAGGTAAAGCTGTACACTGGAAATACTAGTGAAAGAGCAACAGGAATACTTTCCCCCCCTATCATTTTTAAGACTCACTAAAGTAGCTAAAATTTTAAATGTGCTTCATATTTTTCTCACATATCTTTTCCTCATAAATTCTTTTTGGTGGTGTTTTTATAGATTTTTTGAAAAAAATCAATATTTTATCACATCTTGTAGTTATTTTAATTGGGGAGGGGGCTTCATCCCTAAGCAAAGCCCTCCTAAAATTAGAACACAATGGCTTTATGGATAGTTTCTTTTCACAATCTCTAATGAAGACAAAATAGTGAAAAATAGTAACTCCTATCACATCTTGTAGTTCTAATGATCCTGCTTTATTTCCATATTCTTAGTAATTATTTCTATTATATTTTAGAATAGGTTTGATTATTTTAAAATAAGGTAATTATTGCTTGAAACTTTATTCTTCATCCCCACCAACCCTCACAAAATAATTTTGGAAACAAGAAGCAAATTTTTTAACACCAAAGCTTGACATAGAATTTTAAATTTCAAATATTCAATATATTTTCTATTTCTTTTACAGGCTTCCACTTCAACCTCTCGATATTTATCTTTACCAAAAAATACAAAGCTTCCAGAAAAGCTACAAAAAGAAAAGACTATTTCTAATGCAGGTAACAAATATAGATATACCATTAGAAGTAGAAGGACTTTTCATTTTTAAATACTGGTAATAAATATAACTAGACCATCAGAAATAGAACTTTACATTTGGAGGGTATCAGGGTGCTGACTCATAACCAGCAGTGCTCAGGATTTAATCCCACCTGTGCAATCAGGGATCACTCCTGGCTCACTTGGGAGATCATATGTGGTGCTGGGGAGGCAGTAGGGTTCGTTTCATATAAGGTATGTACTATATCTGCCATTTTATCTCTCTGGCCCCTGTACTTATTTTTTAATATTCGTAAAATAGAACACTTTTTTTTCTGTTATTCAAGTTAAGGACCGTGAATTCAGTAGTTTGCTAATGTTAAGTAGCATTATGTTGACTTATTGTTTATAATGCAACCTTCTAAAATAGAGTCCTGTGAACATTATAAAAAAATTCATTTATTTTACATAATGAATCTGTTGATATAGAAAGCAAATATTATACCCTCTGGTTAGTGAACAAATAGCTGGAAAGTTAAACATAAAATATGTAGAAGTTTTGATTTAATATAACTGGTAATATTTTGAAATGTAAACATTTATAAGAATTCCAATGTATTTTTATAAATGTATTTCAGCCATATACAATTTGTTTTGATTGCTTTTGGATAACACCAGGCAGTGCTCAAGGATTAGTCGTGGCCCTGTGTTCAGGGATCACTTCTGGCGGGACTCTGTAGGCCATGGGCTGTGAAGGATAAAACCTGGCTTGTCTGTGCTCAAGGCAAAATCCTTATCTTCTGCCCTGGATCCTTAGCCCCAATATTTAAAGTTTCCATGCAAATGATTGGGTGGTAATCCTCATGCATGCTCTGGGGGCAATTTTCTATGACTGACCCTCAGGAGAACCATATTAGAGTATTATGCTATTAACACCCCCCTGTTTTACATGCTTATCCATTTAACTAAACAG
Organism: Cryptotis parvus; assembly: GCA_021461705.1. Lineage (NCBI taxonomy): Eukaryota > Metazoa > Chordata > Mammalia > Eulipotyphla > Soricidae > Cryptotis > Cryptotis parvus. The sequence goes on from JAJIBD010030758.1 coordinate 195,680, forward strand.
GAAGAGACAAGTCTAATGATGACTAGGACAGTGGAGGGGCTGAAGTGATAGTCCAGCGGGTAGGGAGTTTGCCTTGCACGCAGCCAACCGCATCCCATATGGTCCCCTGAGCACCGCTAGGAGCAATTCCTGAGTGCAGAGCCAGGCATAACCCCTGAGCATTGCCAGGTGTGACCCAAAAAAGCAAAAAAAAAAAAAAAAACAAATAATAATAAAATAAAAATAAAGACTAGGGCAGTGGAGGGTGAGATGAAGGAGAAGGCAGAGCATGGGAAGAGAAGAAAGCCCTAACTGTTCAGACGGTGAGCTTTGTGCTGCCGGTGAGAACCCATTGGGGTCTCCCTTCCCAGAACTTGCACCTCTGGGTGGGTGTCCCTTTCACAGCCTCAGGACCTGTGCCGCACAGCCGCAAAGCATGCCTCTTCCCTTTATTTATGAGGCACTCGCTGGTGTTTTACCCTTTTATGAGCATATAAAAAGAAATGAGCGAGACTGAATGTGAGATTTGGAGAGCAAGACAAAGATTTCTGGACTATTAATCACTGGTCAGCTCAGTGTGGGCCAGAGCCGGAGCTGACCTCAGGCCCCTCCTGGAACCATTCCTAGGAGCAGCTGACAGCACAGAGCATCTCTGTTGCTATCTAGCTCTATGTTGTTTCCTCTTGGCCCTTAATGGCATTGTCTGTAGGGCAGTGATTGGCAGGTTACACAGATCAGTGTCCTGAAAGTGCTCATTCTAGTGTCTGGCTTGTAGTAGGTTCCTTCAAATGCATCTGAATGCACTAGGCACAGGTGCTCATGGGCTACCTGTCTCTGCTGAGCTGTGAGCCTTTAGCACCTGGACACAGGCAGGGCAGTCCCAGGCCCACCTGGTGCTGCAGAGCGAATCCCTTGCAGCCCTCCCTGAAATGCTTGTCCTTGTCCTTCCCTCTGCGGTAGGTGGCAACAGCAGTGACTCAGACACAGATGCTTCTACCACCGTGCTCAACCTGCACCCCGAGCCCGACGCTTCTTGCAGGAACAATTCTCCAGGAAAATCCCCCAGGCCTATAAAATGGAATGGAAGAACGAGATGGATGTCGATTCCAGTCCAAGGCAGCCCTGCACACCTCCTGTTCCCCTAAGCAAAGAAGGGGGCACCCAGACCCCAGGGGTGCTTCGGCAACCACTGCTCTCCAAAGGTCAGCCGGGCCTGGTGCCAGGAGACAGTGGGACTGTAGGCCCAGGGCCCAGGCCACCACCCAGGCTTGTCAGGAGGGCCTCGGAACCTGGGAACCGCAAGGGCCGCTTTGGAAGTGAGAAGCCTTAGAGGAAGCCGCCAGGGTAACCTGAGGCCACCCCACCCCGTCCACCTGTGGCTGCTGACCGAAACCCTGACACCAGCAGGGAACTTAAGTAAAATCCATCTAAGCACGTTCCGTGGGTGACAGAATCTTGCCACTGATTATTGGGATGAACGTTTTCAAGAAGAGGAAAATCAAAGGGAAAAGCTCCATGAAATGCCTTTTTTTTTAAAAAAAAATTTTAAGTGATTTGTTGCAAGCAGTTTTATTTTTTGCTGGTCTAGAGGGGAATTTAAAAAAAAAAAGTGTGCCTTTTATTGAACCTGAAGGACAGAACTTGAAAATTTTAAGACACCCTTGAAGGTGAAGATTTTAATATATACATACATGTCTCAAGTTTTATTTATGAAGAAATATGTATATGTCATCTGTTTTTCAGTGAATGACGTTAAAGATACTCAGAACATCTCACAGTGGCGCTTGTGGGGGCCCTGCCAGCTCCCACAGGGCAGTTCTCACTCTCACCTCAGTATGCCGAGGGCACGGAGCAGCTCAGCCACCTGAGACTCAAACAGGGAGACACTAGAGTCTGGGCTGGCACAGGGAGCCAGCTGCCACAGGGAGCTGCCGCTGTCCCTCTGCATGGGGTGAAAGAGATTTCATGTCCCCTTTTTGTGTGCAGAGACCATGGCTGCGTGGAGGAAACCAGCCTCAGCCTCTGAGGGGCAGCGGCTGCTTTTATGATGCTCCACCTCTATGGTCTCCAGGCACCGTGAGGAGACGGCGCAGGGCCTGCACCTGTTGGCGGTTTTATATTGTGCAATACCAGAAGATTCCTCTTCCTGCCTACCTGTGACCCTACTTTAGGATTTTTCTGAAGAATTTTCTAGAACTTTATATCCAGGTCAGAGGCTCCAAGCAGACAAGGATGACAGTTAAACTCCAATGTTTAATAAATTGGGGAGATTTCAGGTTTTGGATTTTATTCAGGAAGCACTTTGGAGAATGTGAGAGTTCTGTTTTTATTTTGCACAAGTCTGTGATTTGTTACCTCTCCCTTCAATAAAATAGTAACTCAAATTTGTCATAAAATGATTTCTACTCACCTCAGTACTTGATTTTAAAGTGCAGCAGCAAGATAGAAAGCAAAGCCTAAGCATTAAAGGTTATTTGAATTGTCTGTTAAATTGAAGATGTTATTTGGTCTGTCATTTTCACTGAATAAAAAAAACAAACAAACAAACAAACAAACAAACAAACAAAAAATCTTTGAAACTTGACCAGAACAAGACTCTCAATTTCTGGGTGTAGATATGAGATAAAGCCACTTATGAGCTTGTTTGGAGGTTCTAGCAGGGGAGCGCAGCTACTCGTATACCCTCGACCGAAGACCGGTCCGTCTCTATTCGGGGAAGGCCGTCCTCTTCGACCGAGCGCGCAGCTTCGGGAGGGACGCACATGGAGGCGGTGAGGGAGGAAGGGGACACTCGCCTAGCCAGCCAGATCAGCCGAATCAACCCTGGCGATCAATGGGGTGACAGATGTCGCAGCCAGATCGCCCTCACATCCTAAAGCCACTTATGGAGTGCCTAGATAATCATTACAGAAAAGGCTATAAGTGAAGTGTTATTGAATGGCAAATATAAGTTAAAAAACGATATAGGTAGGCCTTAGAAATTCTGGGTGGTGGCTCTCCCCTTCTGCCATCCACACTGATGGGGAAAAGTAAAATTACCATTTTATTTCATTTTTCCAAAAATCTAGAATTGTTGGATGTTAGATCCAAGGAGGGGAAGATACTTAATTATGAAGAGCGTGATTTAATTTGCAAATTCTTCTGCACTGACTAATGAAAAGCAATGTAGACTTGATTTGAAAAATTCAAACTGAGGACCTTGTGCCAAAAAAAATTCTTTATTTTAAATGCAAATTATTTATATAAATAATTCAAGTGTCACTTGCTGAAAAAAAAGAAGAAAACTGACTTTTAAAATTTTGTAATAGGAATATGTTAACAAGAGATGTGATGTGTATTTTTGAGAATGTTGAGAGTACATTTCAAATTTTAATTTATGAAGTTTGAAAAGGTATAAATGGATAAATGAATTTTAGAATAAATTTCTTTATCTTTCCTGGTTTCTACATTAATATGATATTACATTTGTCTATCTAGAACTAAAGGAGAAAACACAAAAATATTATATCATTTTTTGTTAAAAGTGCAGACTAAATTCGGCTTTTATCAGCTAAAAGTCACATAAATATGGATGGTATAAAAAGTCACAGCAATATTTGGTATAGTATTTCAGAAATATTTCAGAAAAGGATACTTATGTTATTTTATTTTTATTATAATTGTAAATTTTTTGTCAAATGACAAAAACAATGAAAATAAATATGACTTCTTTTAGTTTTTCTCTACATTTTTTATAAATTAAATTCTAGATACCATAGAGTGGAAACAACTTGAATAATTTTAATATCTGTAATACAGAATGATGGGCAATGATTTGTAAACAGTTCCCTTAGCTCATATAACACTTTTCAACCCGTGGTTCAGGGTGACTATGGAATTATAATGGATCTTTAGTGTCTGTGCAGCACAATTTGATTTAACTTACCAGCCAGGAAAACATTCTTTTGGAAGAAAGAAGCTATTTCCCAAGCTCTTCATTATTTTTAATGCTAAGGTCCAGTTCCTGGGAACAGGTATACCTGTTAGCAAACAACTGTGTGTAGTAAAACCAGACTCATTAGACATAATTTAATTTTAAACTAGTTTCCAAGAGTCTGTTGCCAACACAGTGAGGACTTATCTGTACCTGGCTCAGCATGCTGTTATCTCCCAAATCAATGATCAAAACTGTCGTATTTTTCTACTTCCTAGTTCATATGACTGAACTCTTACGATTAATACTTTGTGCAGCTGAAGTAGCTGCTGCCATTATCTGCTGAGACACTGCTTTGAGTCCTTTACTCAGCCTGGACTAGAGGTCTCTGCCTCAGAACAGTTTGGTGACCCAAAGACAGTTTATTTTTATTTAATTTTAAAAATCTGTTTGGTAACAAGGTTTATTTTATTTGCCTTCAAAGACAAATATGTAGTTTGCAACTGTTTTCTATACAAAGTTTTAACTAGGGTCACTCCATCCTTCTACAGTGCAAGGGACGCTCTGTAGAGGTGGGAGCTGCCAAGTAGAGATCATGTACAGAGCATTTAAAATAAAAATTTCCGAGTCACACGTAATGGTGCTCAGAACACGCAGTGCCAGGGATTGAACCTCGGCTCCTCCATGCAGAGGCATTTGTACCATCCTTGGGCACAGTCCTTTGTGCCATTTACCCTGAGACAATGATGCCTCCTTGAGGATTCTTCCATTGTCACCCACTTCACATTTGACACCCAAGGCAGGTGTATACTGTAATCACAGTAGCAACGTGCAGACCAATCACCCACATGATTAATGTTTGGAATATAGTATTGACATACCTCATTTTTAGCTCCTTGGCTTTCAGAGCCCCGAGGCATTATGCAGAACTCTGCATCTATGCATCCTGTTTTATATCCTGTTTTATATCTTCACCAGTATAGGGTTTCCACACCATCAAAATCCTTTACTGCACTTACCACATTATTGCCTTTTCCTGTTATACATACAGCTTAAGTCCTTTTGTTTAGATAAAGTTATTTTGCTTTTGTTTGGTTTGGCTCACTTTTGGTTTTTGGGTCACACCAGGGATTGCTCAGAGCTTACTCTTGTGTTTGCACTCAGGGGCAGCACTGGCTGGGGTTGGGGAACTGTATAGCTGTACTGGGGATTGAAATGAAGTTAATAGTATGCTAGGCAAGTGCTTTGAATGGTTCGTACAATTTAACAGGTTTTCGTTCGTTTGCAGTTTATTCCAAAGAGCTGGCACAGAGAAGGTGCTCTGATGGTAGCAAGAAGAACTCAGTTACTTCAGCATTTGGTACTGTCAGAAGCCAGATTTCATGATGCCCAGACCTAAGTATCAGTCCCCAGATCAGAGGAAGATTAACAGGCAGTGTCCCCATGCAGTGAGCACGCAAGACACTTCTGACTTTAGGTTCATTCTGGATATTGTTCCTGCCTTCCAGTACCTTATGATGCCTTCTGGGTATTATACCTACCTTCTATTTTATTAGGAAAATTCAGCTTAAGGTAGGTGTGCTGTCACACACAGGGAAAAAACTATTCGAAATAAAATTAAAATAATGATGAGTTCAGATGATCTATCTGGGGAAAATGAAATGTGAAGTAAAACAGTGTTTTAAAATAAGTCTACACCTGATTAGATAAAAGGTAAATCCTCCTGTTAGGTTATCTTGAAATAGTTTGCTTACATCAGGGTAGAGGGAGTACATTTCAAATTACTTCTAATTTGGTATTAGCATAATGTACTATAAAATCTAAAGGCTTGCCATCATTATGCTATATTTTAGCATAGTGGAGTTTCAACTTTCAAGCACTTTAAGATTCTAAACTTAAATTATAGGGCAGGACACACCAATGGTACCAGTTATAATTTATTAGAAACCCCTTTTGTTTTAAAGGGGTCTTAGGGGAAACAACTACCATGTAATGGCAAATTCCTCCTGAAACAAAGTGAGCACTGAAGAATTTTTCTAGCCTGTCCCCTTCTACAAAGATGATATGTGGAACTGATCATCACTGGGCTGTATCTGCAGTGATCTTACTTCAGAGTGCAGTAGTTTCTGGGGAAGTGTATGGCAGAGCAACTGTACAGGTTTCCGCTGTGTATCTGGAGCAAAAGCTCTCTCCTTGGAGCTACTCCCCAAATGCCAAAACTTTACTGAGCATGCATTCTTATAGCAACAGATTTCTAAATACTTTCAAGAAAAAGATGATCTCTCACTGTGCTGAGTGCTCCAGGGAACAAACATCTAAATGCCACATGTGTTCTTCTGCCAGTGAATGTGGGATGGGACAGAATGTACTCAACACTCATCACTTGTTTTTTGGGGGCATAACCAGCTGTGTTCAGGACTTCAGGTTCTGCACTCAGGAATCACTCCTGGTGGTCCTTGAGGGCCATATGTGATGCCACGGATCAAACCCAGGCCAGCCATATGCATGGCAAGTACTATCCCTCAATTCCCCAATATTTGTTTTTGAGCCACACCTAGCAATGCTCAGAGCTTACTCTGACTCTGCCTCAGGAATCACTCCAGGCAGTGCTCAGTGGACCATATGGGATGCTGGGCATTGAACCCAGGTTGGACTCCTGTAAGGTAAACACACTACCTGCAATATACTATCTATCACACAGTGGCATTTCTGAGCCAATTGGAGCACTGCCCAGATAGGTCACCAGTCACCCACAGGGCCCAGAATCTGCAAACACCCCAATGTAACTGCCACCAGGTATTTGGGTGTGGCCGCTGCCCTCCATTGCCTGGTTTTCCAGTTACTTCTCAGCTGAAGTAACCGAGTTCTTCTTGCTACCTTCAGAACACCTTCTCTGTGCCAGCTCTTTGGAATAAACTGCACACCAAAACCTGTTAAATTGCATGAACCATTCAAGGCACTTGCCTTGCACACTATTAACAGGACACTGCTAATGCCTCTCACTAATGCCGCTGTACCAACTTCTCTGGCTTCCCCTGTTCCTCCATGGGCATGAAGATCTTCCTAAGATATAGAGGCCTTCGGGGTTCTTTCCACAGTATCTCTGCGACTCCATCTTGTCCCCAGATCTGTGGCAGCAGATGCAGCCCATGAGGTCAGATGCAGGATGGTGTGGTCAGGAATTCAGAAATGCCAGGGCTCTGCAGTGTACAGCGGCACAGGGACACTCAAGAGCTGGCAGCTCTATATGCAGCCAGAAGCCAGGCGTGGCGCATAGGCCCGGCCCCATCCTGGCAGTATCCCTGCTCCAGGAACAAAGGTGTGGGGAGCCCGACTGCTGGGCAGGCCCTGCTCCCTGTAACTCTCTTCACCTTCTGGCCTCTGGAGGACAGCCAAGGGAAAGGATATATCTCCTCAGTTCACTGCTCAGACAAGCTCAGTGGTCCCCAAGGGAAACTCCCTTCTTGTGCAGTCAATGCAGATAAATCTACTGACTGATTCTGTTATAAAAAAAGTCATTTTCTGTGGTTCAACCTATCTAAAGTGTTGCAAAGGATTGCAGGCATCACTCAAGAGAATCAGAGAAACAGCTTTAATGGGTCCTCTTTCATTTCCCTGAGAGCATAGGCCACAAACTGCATACACAGCACACACAGGTTCTCAGACTCCCCCAAATAAGCACACAGCAACCCCAGGGACTTGGGAAATGGCCTCCTCAGTGCGCCACCCGCCCCGAGGGCACTGCACTGTGTTCCTGTACACCTCAGGGACTGTCAGAGAAGTTCTCTGGGAAGCATTTACTCAAGGAGAAGCACGTGGAGAAAATGTCAAAATGATGAGCAGACAGCGGCCAACCAGCCTTTGGTTTGCAGTATTCACCATGTCTGCTTAATGACAGACTCACTGAAGTTGTATGCTTCTTAAAAAATTCAAAGTAAAGTGCTGTGATTTAAAAAAGGAGAGAGAAAAATCACATGGCTCTTTTGAGAGGTCTTTAGGTATGTGCCTATTTCTGAGAGTGAAGAAATTCTAGTCTTTGGGGAAATTTTTCTGTAATTCTATCCCACTACATAAACTCTTGGATATTTCTTGTGTGTTGAGTCTAATGCCAAGGACAGACCATCTGCCGGAGTCCCTATGGACAAAGACATTTGTTTTTGTATGCAACACTACTAAGGTAGTGTAGCAGAAAATGTCTTTGTCCATAGGAGCACTGAGCACTTGATTGAGTTCACAATCACTACACCACTTTATAAAATGTCTTTTTTTTTTTTTTTATAGCTGGACAGGGAAGAGAATAACTAGCAAATTACCCATCAGTTTCAGTTCAACCCATAAGCAGCTTCCAAAATTACAGAAATATGTGTGTGTGTGTGTATGTGTGTGTGTGCGTGTGTGTGTGTGTGTGTGTGTGCGCCCACATATATATTTGGTATAGAGGGCCCAAAGCCATTCTTGGTGCTCCTTGTGGCTGTTTCCAGTGCTGCTCAGGGGACCGTGAGGTGCTAAGAGCTAGACCTCAGCCTCCCACATGCAAAGTCTGTACACAGACCTTTGAGCTTTTCCCTAGCCCCAGAAAGATTTTTTTGGCTTATTAGGGTTACAGCAAGTCAGCAAATCAAAAATACCACTTAGGAACTTACATCTGTTGGGCAGAAAGCCTATCCTAGCAGCCGGAAACAGGTGGCAGGAAATGCGCACCCTGGCAGATAGATAGTGTGGGCAAGTGGACAGAGGCCTCAATGATTTCACCAACCCACACTGCCAGCAGGTGAGCTGCGTGTGACCGCCACACTGAGATCACACTGGGCTTCCCAGCTGGCCTTCAGCTCTGGAGATGCTGGTTTGTTCTGGGTCTCTGGGAAGCAGCAACACAGCTCTGTAGTGCAAATGTGTGTCTGCAGGCGCACAATTACAGCTGGGGAGATGGTGCAGAGCTGGGACACAATCTTGTATTTACTAGACCTCCCTTGCCTGCTGCTCCTCAGTGCCATGGGATATAGCCCTGGTGGCCCCTTCCCAACAACTAAGTACCTGGGTTTACTTTAATCAAAACCAAGATTTCTGAGGCCGGAGAGAGCACAGAGGTAAAGCCATTTGCCTTAAATGCGGTTGAACTGGTTTTATCCCTAGCACCACATAGGGTCCCCCTAAGCCTTACCAGGCCCTGAGCACAGCTTGGTACAGCCCCAAACCAAACAGACAACAAAACAGTGTGTTTTAAAATAACTCATTTTCTACCTTCATGATGAGGAACTGCAAGAAGGGCTACCGGAAGCAGCTTGCTGTGCTCTGATGGGTGAGGCCAGGCATCTGACCTTCCAACAGCACGTGCCCTTGTCGTAGCCTGAAACGTGCAGCATGTGGGAAAGCAGCTTCTCCAGTCTCTAGGAGTTTGATGGTGAATTTGTTCTGAATGTATGGAATGTAACTGAAATCTTCGCTCCAGTTACAATGAATGTCGTCTTATTTTTTTTATTGAGTTGCAAAAGTCTGGGGCATCTTCCCAGATCACACATTTCCTGTCCTGCCAGCGAAGGTCATTTCCCTATTCCATCACTGGGATTGTGTCCCCCTTGGAAATCTCAAACTCAGTGGTCAAGATGGGAGAAGATTGGGGTGAAGGCTCGACGCAGACACCTGCTTTGCTCCAACCGAGTGTCCTCAGTGGCGCTGGATCTGCCGGCTGATGTTTGCCCGTCTGACGAAAGAGCACACGCATTGGGAAGCAGCTCCTGTTCTTCCATCATGAGCAAAGCGCTACCCCTCGAGGCTTTAGTCTCTCCTTCGCTTACCTTGGATCGTTCTTTTCCTGAGAGGCCTGAGTGCACTTTATTCTTGCTTCAGTCCAGCACCAACATGGCTTCTGGCATGAGGCTGACTTCGCACCATGATGCACACAGCCACCAGAGCCAGAGCTGCCCCAAAGCCCGGGGGTCCACAGGGGCTGAGCTCCTGGGTCAGGCCAGAAAGGAGTGGGGCGGCCACACGGCCCATGGCCGTCACTGACTGCCCCAGACCCACAAGGGTCCCTCCGGTCCTAGGCCCCGGCTGTGAGCTGCAGGTGGGTGAGGCAAGTCCTGCCGATGGTGGTGGACACAGCCAGCAGGGCAGCAGCAGCCAGCACTAGTCCCAGACTATGGGCCACAGTGTGGAGCAGCAATCCCAGGCCGGTGAGGGCACTGGCATGGAGTAGGGCTGTGTGGGCATCATGGCGGTACAGCCGCAAGACTGGGCCCACAGCCAGGCCTGCCAGGGCGCCCAGGATGCTGCTGCCACTGATGAGGTAACCCGCAGCCCAGGGCCGCATGCCGGCGTTGTTGCAGGCCCAGAATATAGTTGCTGTGGTAGAGCATGACCGAGATGGCCAGGAGCAGGCGTATCACGAGGGAGCTCCCACATCCCAGGGAGGAGCAGGCCCCTGGCGTCCCGCAGGGCCCCGCAGCACTGGTCCCCAGGGTGCTTGGCCAGGCTCCCCTGATGCGGTAGCACTCAGGGTGGGCACCTGATGATGCTCTGCCTCTCTCTGCAGCTTCTGCTCTGTGTCCGGGCGCAGACTTTTGGGGCGGCCAAGTGTCCCTTCACTCCAGGGAATCAGCCACACGAGACCTGGGGAGGCAGGAGACAGAGTAGTGAGGGAGCAAACTCTCATCCCACCATCTATCCTGTATATACTGATCTGCACTCCTGAACCCGAAGTTCTGACCATTCCCACAGCTCAGCTAATTCCACAGATTTACCCTAAAGGCACCAATATCTACCAAGACTCTGTGTTGTTCCCCACCCCCACCCCCATCTTAAGAACTACTGGTTTTCTTGTATCCAATCACTTCATACCTGAACTTATGGTTGATGCTAACATTATGGAATTTGATAGCATTCTGATTCTCTGCCTACCCCACTATCTGCTGATCTTGAACCCAAGCATCTTCCTCCATCCCCAAATTCCAAGTTTAAGGATGATTTTCCAAATGCTAAGCCCTATGATGAAAGGCAAGTTACATGAAATCCCCTCTTCTTTCCAGGGACTCAAGCCTAGAAGGTAGTTCAGTGAAGTAGATAGGCAATTCAGTGACAGTAAGTGTTGTGTGGGGGATATCAAGCATAGGAAGCCATGCTCAGAGTCAGCGAGCCTTGGCTTACAGGTGAGTGGAGCATACCAATGACTTTTCAGAAAGCACAGGCTGGGAGGGCAGGAACACCATATGCTTGCATAAGTCAGAAGCCAGAGGTCAGCCCCCTGAGATGCCACCCTACACACAAACTGATTCTGGCCCACATAACCCACCTCTGCCTCATGTTGATTTTATACATCCCAAGTTATCCACAAAAGAAGATGGAAATGCACCCCATATTCTTTTTTTATTACGACAGGGGTGGGGGTGGGCACATCCAATGATGCTCAGGAGTTATTACTGGCTATTCGAGGGAGTGTAGGGATGCCTTGAATGAATCAGTTAGGCTATGTGCAAGGGAAGCACCCTACCCAGAGTACTATCTCTCCAACCCCACACATTCCCTATTCTTAAGTGGAAGGATTAATGCAATCAAAATGGCAATGCTACCGAAGGCACTATAGTCAATGCAGTCCCTATTAAATACTCATGGTACTTTTAAAAGACCTAGACCAAGTGCTGCTGAAATTCATAGGGCATAATAAAACCCCTAAATAGCCAAAGAAATCCTAGAAAAAATATGAAAAGTTTCTCTTTCCTTGACTTTAAATTAGACTATAAAACTATAGTAATGAAAACTAGGTAGAGTTGAAATGAAGACAGACTCTCAGACCAAGGAAAAGAACTGTAAGCCCAGAGACAGATCCTCTGGCTGGCTAATTTTGACTAAGGAGAAAATAGTAAGAAAAGGAGCAAGGAAAGTCTCTTCAACAAATGATACTTGGAAAACTGGTCACTCACATGTTAAAACATCAGACCCTAATATCAGACCCTATTTCACACCTTGCACAAAATTCAATTAAAAAAGACCTGATATTAGACTTCAATACCTAAATTATAATGAAGAACACAGAAATAGAAACCTCCATGATATTAAATCTGGAGACATCTTCGGTGATTCAATGCAAGGAAATAGAAGCAAAGGTAAATACATGGGGCAATGTCAAATTAAGAAGCTTTTATACTTTTTACCCACTATTCATCTGACAAAGGGTTAGTACCCAAGGCATATATAGTATCACTGTATCACTGACTTCCCATTGTTCATCGATTTGCTTGAGCAGGTACCAGAAACATCTCCATACCTCCTGTCACAAGCAAGTGTAGCCCAAGGGCATCTGCTTGCTCCAGGTACAGGAAGAGCCTCAACCCATTCTTCAGGACATGGAATTGAGGTCCATAATTGTACCAGATTTTGGCATATCAAATGAAACATGGGTAGCTTGCCGGGCTCTTCAGTGTAGGTAGTATACTCTCAGTAGTATAGCACAAGTATAGTACTTGTAAAACTTTAACAAGAAAAATACAATAAACCCAAACCCCTCCCAAAAATTTGGAGAACTAAATAGAAACTTCCTCATAGAACGCAACCATGTCATCAAAAATGCATCTACATCATCCCATATCATCAAATGCAAATCAAAACAACAATGCGATATCACCTCAACCAGTGAGACTGGCTCACATCAGAAAGAACACAAACAACTAGTGTTGGCATGTTAGCAGGGGAAAAGAAAATCTCATCCACTCCTGGTGAGAACGTTGACTGATTTTGGAAAACAACATGGACCCTTCCCACAAAACTTAAGAGCTGAACTTCCATATGACCAGCATTCCCACTTCCTGACATCCACCCCAAGGAATCCAAAACTCCATTCAGAAAAGCATTGTGCTGCTGTTTTTCATTACAGCACTAATCACAATAGCCAAGTTGGGGAAACAACCCAAGTGTCCAAGAACAGATAACCAGATAAAGAAACTGGTGCGTATATACAACAGGCTACTACTTGACTATAAGAAAAGACAAATCATATAATTTGCTATGTGGATGACGTGCACGGTATCATGCTGAGTGAACTGAGTCAGAAGGATAGACATAGAATAATCTCTCCTATGTGGACTATAAAGGAAATAGTAAGGTAACAACAAATGGCCAGAGACAACTGAGCCTGAGAACTGCACTTACCAGAGAGTTGGAGGGAGGAGAGGGCCAGGGCACACCAGTGGAGTACATGGTGCTGGACTGTTGCATGCATGAAACTCCATCGTTAGCAGTAATTGTAAATTATGGTGACTAAATCTCAATTTTTTTAAAAGGGGATGTAGGTGAATGTGATACAACCCCTTCAACGTCAGCCTAGATATAAAGAACGTGGTGGAAGAGCAGCGTCCTACCTTCCACACCCACAGCCAGTGTGCCAGGTATGTGGCCTGTGAAAGAACCCAGGCCAAGGACACCTGCAGCAGCAAGTGCTCCCAACCAGAGTCTAGAGCGGGGGCAGGGGGTCACTCTCCCTGGATGGAATGGCAGGAGTGGTGGGCATGGTTGTGCCCAGAGAGTGAATGGCAGGAGAGGAGGGCATGGTTGTGCCCAGAGTGGACAGGAGGGGCCGAGCCGTGGGCTCTCCCATGCACACATACCATGTGCTTTCTCCTTTGTCCTTTATGCTCTGCCATATGTTCCCCTCCATAGCTATGGCTGCCTTTCCCACCCCTTTTACTGCCTCAGCTTTACAAATCCTTTCCTCAGCTGCCGCTTTGCTGAGAAAGGGGATTTTTGTGTCTTTGGTGCTGTGATTTGTCTTCCTAGCTTGGATTCTGGAGTCTAAGTCTCATCCTGAGAGCTGGTGCTGAAATCCTGCTCTGCCAACTTCTCTGAGCACTTATGGACAAGATGGGGTAAGGCAGGGCGAGGAACTGTTTAAGACTTGCTTTGACAGCTATAAAGGACTTTACATACAAGCAGTGTAGCGCCTTGTATAACCCTCAATAAATAATACTGCTAAATGTCAAATACAGCACTCAAGGAAATCATCATAATACTTTCGTTTCATTTTGGTCCACACCCTGCAAGGTTCAGGACTTAACTCCTGTCCCTGCACTCTGGATTCACTTCTGACAGGCCTTAGGGGACCATATGTAGTGTTGGTGACAGAATTCATGCAACTGGCCTTCCCTGATATACTAATCCTCTGGTCCTATAATAGTTTTTATTATTTCAACTGGACTCAAAGAGAGACCATTCCTCCCATTTTAATCAGAATTCTATGAAATACACAGGGACTTTCAGAGGGGTGAGTCGTTGGCAACAGCTAAATTTCAGACATCAGGACAGGGAAACTCAGGCTGCATTCTTGTGCTGCTGGCTTTCTGTTACCAGTCAGTCCTGTCCAGCAGTCCAGTGTGGCAGGAGCTGTATGTAGAATGGCTGGGAGGGCAGTGCTCCCCCTGTGTGACTCTGAGACACGAGCATGTGTAGTGTGAGGGGAAGGCGCTGTGTCAGCCTGCAATGGAGACAACTTGGTCTGACTTCCAGTTTCTAACAAATTGTCAGATTAAGAAAAAGTCCTGCCCCTCGAAGTGTTGCGGTGCCCGACTGCATCGACAGGTGGCAGATAGGAGACAGGTTTGTCTATATCCAGGGCTCTGCCCGTGGGCCCTGGATGGTTGATGATCTGACATAGAAAAAGACTGGGTCCCCTGAGATGAACCCAAAGCCATGGCAGAGCCTGGCAAGCTACCCGTGGTGTATTCGATATGCCAAAAACAGTAACAATAAAAGGACCTCATTCCCAACAAATGGAGATGTTACTGGTTCCAGCTCAAGCAAATCGATGAACAATGGGAAGACAAGTGACAAGAAAAAAGTCATGCCAAGGAGAGAGCTCCAAGGGTTGGAGCACCAGCCTACCTACACATGCCCCGAGTTCAACCATGGCTCTGCACATTTCCAAGCACCACCTGGTACAGCCCTGGTGCCTGGCCAGATGTCATGTGGAGTAGTTCGCAGTCTCCGTGCACTGGCAGAGCCCCCATGCCCAGCTGTATGCTCAATGAACACAACAATCTTGTCATGACCCAGTGTCAACTCACCAGCATTGAGAAGGAAGATGGAAAAACAGATGAAGGCTGTTAGATAGAATCCACCGTCTAATTCGGTCAGGTGTCCACCGACCAGGGGTCCCAAGATGAAGCCCATGCCAGAGGCCGTGTTGAATTGTCCAATCACCGTGGGCCGCTCCTGTTCTGACACCAGGTCGGAGAGTAGAGCCCTTGAGATGGAGAGTGTGTGCTTGAAGATACCTGCCGAGAAGAAGCAGCACGTCTTGGAGCAGCTTCCACTGAGAGGCTCCCACATTTTCTCTCTCCTAGAGGTGCTGCTGACGGCCACTATGTATGGAACGTGGAGGCTGGAAAATGCTTCTCCACCATAGCTGGGTTCCTGGGAACAGCTCCACCATTCCTAGCCGGTCACTCCACGTCTTCCGGTGAAGCTCTGTACCTGGCTGGCCCTGCCCCATCCTCATGGCCCAGTGTCTCTGTGCCTTTCTATGATCTGAGTGTGATTTGGGGCAGCATTTTGGGTGGGGCTGGGGGACTGGGGTAACATCCAGGGATGCTCAGGGCTTACTCCTGGGACTGTACTCAAGGGTCACTCCTGTCAGGGCTCAGGAGATCATATGGAGGGCTGAGGAACCCAAGAGCTGCATGCAAGAAACGTCCTGCCTGCTGTGATATTTCTCTGGCCCTCAACACGGCTTCTATTATGTATGTGTCCCTGTCTACTCATCCTCCTGGCAGGCAAACATCTTCTGCAGTCCTGCAGAGTGTACAACTCTGCCCCACTGTCCTGGACCCGACTCTGAAAACAATGCCAAAGACATAGTTATAGTCAAGACAAATACAAACATCCTTGTAGACACACAACACATATGATACAAGCGTGCCATGGAGAGAAACATAATTATAATGGCGTGATTATCTAATCAACACTGAGTTTTCATTCTTTTCTCTTTTCACTCTTTGGGGACACTTGGTGGTGCTCAGAGCTTACTCCTGGCTCTGTGCTCAGGGGTCAGGGCCTTGGGGGAACATTTCAGCAGACTGAAATGTCTGCTGACTTACCCATACCTCATGCTGGACCAATGTGCTGCAATACACAGCTTACCCCATGCATTCTGGTAGCCAACGCTGTGCACCGTTCTGGTCTGTCTATAGCAGGAATTTAGTACACACAGCTACCAGGTGCACCCAAATCATTCCTAGCAGGAATGGGTCAAAGGGTATCCACAGTGTCTCTTTGAGGGCATAACAGCACACATCACGGTGCTAAAATAACGCTCCCTTGGTCTTGGGTTCCACTCTCTACTTCCTCTCCACACCAGAACGATACTGGCCTGACAACCAGACTCCCAGTGAGGAAAACAAATCTCTCCTGACATCAGGTAAAGGGACCATCTCCTGAACTGAGAGACAGGTTCAGGCTAGAAGCCTATTCCTGTAATGTCATATTGGAAACAGGTGATGATTTGAAAAATACCAGTGATGGTTTAAGAATATGATTGCTGAACTTTCCCACAGAGCAACCCAGGCCTGTGGCCTCTTGCCTTCCTGGTCTTGGTCCATAGAGAGGAGCTGATTTCATATTTCCTGCAGTTCTGGGACTTCACCCTTACAAATACCTTGCCAATGGAGGACTTAAATATATAATTTCTGTTTGCGTCATAGAAGCACTTGCGAAATCCTCCCCCCCACTCCCTGATCTCCCTCTTTCACTACACAATGTGGTGTCAGGAGTCCACACATGCAGAGGATCTCTGGATACAGCTCTCCTAGTTGGCAAAAAGGGACATGTTCAAATCTGAGCCAGGCTCATTGTAGGTAGAACTGGACGTGGCAAAGCTCCCCTTCTTCTGTCCATTTTGTAATGAATGCCTGGTTCCCAGCTCCTCAGACCTTTCATGAAGGTTCCAGCCTGACCACTGTGGGGATGAGGCTACTGCGTTACAGAAAAGCATCAAATCCAAATCGAGAACTATTCAAGTCAACAACATCAGACACATTCAAAGTCAGAGGGGCATGTGCTAAACAGCTCTCAGCTGGATATTGTGTGTGGAGGTAGGGCTAGCTAGAACGATACAAATGTACAGAAAATCCTTCAAAGAGCATTTTGTTTTCTTCTTGTCACTATTATTTTCTGTCCCTCAAGCCACACCCCACACAGTGCAAGGGTGGAGTCTTAGATGCTCGGGATCAAACTGTTTGGTTTGGGCCATGCCTGGTGATGGTTAGGGCTTACTCCTGCCTCTGCACTCAGGGATCACTCCTGTAGGGCACAGAGTGTTTGGGGATCAAGTTCTTGTACGTAAGAACTTTACCTGCTGTATCAACTCTCTGGCCAAAGCATTTCATCTTTTTAAAATAAGCATACTACTATCTCTTTATCTTTTCAAGCGTATTTTTAAGTTTTGTTTTTTCAAATAATATCCTATTTTTTATTTTTTCTTCAATAGTAGAGCTTGGGGAGCAAGGTCAGCACTGCACTTGCTTAACTGGTAATGCTGGCCTGTTGGCTCAGCATTGGGCCTAGGGACAGTGACGCCCTGTCCCAGGGCCTACGGTGCTCAGGTTATATGGGGTTGGAGTTGGACCCAGCCCACAACAGGTCTGTGCTCTGCCATTAGAGTTTTCTCTAGTCTTCCCCCCCCCACACACACACACAGAAACTTACGTTGAGAAAAAGGTGCCAGAAGAATCCTGGAGTGGCAAAATCAAAAGGCTTCCAGAGTAACTCTATGTCACAGAAATGGTATGGTCATCCCAAAGAAGCTTATCAACAAATGATTTGCGACCCATTCCTTTGTGGAATTGATTAATAAAACCAAGTGCTTAATGGAATGTGGGCCAAAATCCAGCTAGTAGCCTGGTCTGCCAGTGGAGGGGGTAAAGTCTACAAACAAAACCAGCCCCTGCTCCCCTACCAGCCACAGCAAGCAAACCCAGTGGTGATTCCATTTGAACTTGGGAAGCTCACGTTCAGAACTCTAAAGGCACGTAGGGAGGAGGTAGTCCTGACTCTCCCTGGTGGGTGGGTGAGTGGGACAAGCACAGGCCCCAGCTGCAGTGCAGGCCCAGCATGGGAAGACTCTAGGTCTGTCCTGTATGGGCCCGTCACTTCTGGGTGAGCTGACACAGCCCCATGGCAGGCCTGTAGTCACCACCAGCAGCTGCTGGTGCTCTGAGCATTATACTCTCTCACTCTAGCTCTGCTCATGCAGACCAGAGGCAGGAATGGGCTCTGCTGGGGACGTGCATCAGACTCATGACACACAGACACTCAGGGCAAAGACTCACCCACAGGGACTCGAGCGAGAGCGAACAGGAAGATGTTGGTAGAGACGGCAAGAATCAGGTAGCCCAGGGGCGCTGCAGAGAATGCAGAGCAGCAGGGATGGCCGCCGCCCCGCCACATCACTCCAGCAGCCCTGAGGAAAGAGGAAAACGGAGATCCTCTGATTCCCGAACACCACAGAGTCCACAGTGTCCAGTGTAAGGGGACTTGGTCTAAAAGCCTCGGACACTTGATTCTGTCATGCTGTGTACTAGGGTCGCACTGGGGATGTTTGCTGTGGTTTCCCATGCATAAGTGGGGAAATGCCACATGGTTCCATCTCCAGCCACAGAAAGTCTCAGATTTCAAATCATCTGATATAACTCACAAAGCCTCATTTTCACCATCATTCTCATCAGTCGATGCAGTATCCATATTCGCTGTAGAGGCAATACAAAACTAGAAAACATATCACTCCCATAATATTCAAGTCTACAAAATGTATAATTTTTTAACAAAATAGTCCATTCTATTTTATAACTTGCTTTTCCATTCAATACATATCAGTAAAAATGTGCTTTGGGGGTCCAGGGAGATAAATGCAGAAAAGCACATGCACAGCGTCATGTTTGAGGCTGTGAGTTCAATCCCCAGTACAATTCCCAGCCCTCTGCAAGGCAGATTCGGACAATTTTGAGATTGAGCTCCCTAATCTAGACATTTCTCCTCTGGGTATTGCTTTGAGGCCGTGCAATATTCTTAGAGAATGCTGATTTTAGGATAAGGTCCTTCCCAAGATCTTTCACATTTATACATTGTATACAGTTCTAGACAGGTTCTAACTGATATCAGTAAGCCTAGCAAGAAGCCAGAACAAACCACACATCATGCAGTCAGTCATTCTCAACATCCAGACTCCATAGTTCTTCAGAGCTCCATCCAAGAGAAATCCTGATCTTCCCCTTTAAGTTTCATCAGTAAATGCTGGAGATGAGAGCCTTCCACTGAGACTACACCACGGCAGAGCCTGGCAAGCTACCCGTGTTTTATTTACTTGTTATGCCAAAAAACTAGTAACAATTATGGACCTCAGTTCCATGACCTGAAGAATGGTTTCGGGTTCTTCCTGTCCCTGTAGCAAGCAGATGCCCTTGGGTTACAGTTGCTTGTGACAGGACTAATGGAGATGTTACTAGTGCCCACTGGAGCAAATCGATGAACAATGGGAAAACAGTGATACATTGATACAGTGATTCTAAGAGTGGTCTGGTTGGTTTAGATTCTATTTGTCTTTTTCTGACTTAACTTTATTTAGTATAATCAACCCATGGTTCATCTATATTGACCAAAGAGTAGGGATTCCTTCTCTATATGGCTGGATAGAAACCCCTTTCTAGTAGTAATTCAGATATGAAGATACGTATGCACACGCAGACACATGTATACCCCGCCCCACTCTCTGCACTCAACTCTCTGGACTCTAAGGCTGTCTCCGTAATGTTGCAGTAAGCATGGGGTGTAGCTCTCTCCTCCAGATAGGGATTTCGTTTCCTCTGAATGAATACCCAGAGGAGAAATGTCTAGATTAGGGAGCTCAATCTCAAAATTGTCCGAATCCGCCTCACTGCTGTCCATAGTGGCTGTACTAATGTATGGTCTCACCAATGGCTCAAAGTCCCTTTTCTCTACAACTGTGTTGAGTTAAATACTGTTCAGTATTTAACTCATCTGTCTGATAACAATTTTCCTTAAAAATGTGTGATGACAGCTCACTGTAGTTCGATCTGTTTCCTTGATGATTATGATGCTGAAACCTATCTATGTACCTGACACTAAGAATTCTCCTTGGGAAAAGTCTATTTGGCTCTTACTCATTTGAACTAGATTCTTTTTCTGCTATTTAGTTGCATGAGTTCCTTATAAATCATAGGCACCAACCCCACTCGGGAACATGGTTATTGGCAGGTATTTTCTCCCATTCCTGAGGCTGCCAACAGAACTTGACCTTTTTCATTTAATTTAATTTACAGAATTTAGCTTACAGATTTTTTAGGAGGGTAAATCTTTTACTCGGCAGAAAACTTTTAGTTTCATCTAGTGCCACTTAGTAATTTTTTAAACTTTTGCTTGTTCTTTAAGTGTCATGTTCAAAGGTTTATGGACCCATGTCAGAGAAATTTTCCCCTAGTTTTCTTCTAGCAGTTTTATGATTTCAACACTTAGATTTATTCTGCCAGGTTTGGTTTATTCACTTATGCTGGGGCAGAAGATTCGTGCTAGGTACTGGATCGCATCTGGTGGTGCTCAGGGCTTATTCCTGGCAGGGCTTGGGAGACCATTTGTGGAACCAGAGAATGAAACCAGTTCTACTGCATCCCAAGCAAGCCTTTACACCTGCACTATCTCTCTCGTCCCAGTCTGTCAGTTTTAAACTCCATATCTGGGACGCTTCAGCATACCATGGCCCCCTTTGAGGATTTCTTGACACAAGGAGGTAAGTGTGGACATACCACATTGGTGAAGCTTGCCCAGTGGGTGACAGGCTGCCTGTAGCACCTGAGTGTCTGAAGTGAGGTGCACAAGAAGGTGGAGATCATGGGGAGCAGAAGCTGACAGGCACACAGGAATTACTGCAACAAATGTCAATGGGACAGGACAGAGAACAGGGGCACATGTTATACAGTCCGACTGTGTCATGTCACAGAGCACTCATGGTGGCCCAACAGGGAGATCCAGCTCTCCGAGCCCAATCCTGATAGAAGAAAAAGTCACTACAAACAGGGCTTCTCAGAGTTATCCTGACAGGGCCCCTTTCCATCTGGTTTGTTTTCTCTGCACCTCTGTCCTAGCCGTTATCTACCTGTCCCCTTCAAATACTGTGCCTCTCACCACACATACCACTTCTACCCCTGGGTATATTCCATGAATCACAGGGGACTGCACAGCCTGCAATGGGAAAAGCTGGTCTAGAACAGCACACATAGTCAAGAACAGGTCTCCCTTGCAGGATGAAATGCTGAACTCCTACAGCCACTGCAAGACCTTCTGAGAAAGTTCTGCACAAGTGGGAGAGGTCAATGGCAAACTCAGCTCCCTCCTCTCCATCCTTACAGGCTCGGGGTCACAATGCTGAAGGCTGAGCTGAGCACGGGGAAGCAGGACCCAGGCAGGACCATATGTGTCCAATCTAAAGGGCTGAGTGGTCTCCAGTGGCAATTGCTCTGAGGCTTTCTACTTCCCCTGGATTTGCCAGAAGCCACTCCGCATGGTGCCTTCTGGCTGAAGTTTTGCAATTAGTAAGTCACGAAGCTCTGAATGCACAACTTCAGAGAGGCGCCTATGGGGATTTGTGGAAAGAACACGCAGAATTTAGAATGTGTCCCCATTCCGATGTGTGGGAGGCCCCTTTCATACAAGTCCACTTATCTCCTCTAACCTGTATCCTCTCAGATGCCAAGTGAGGGAAGAGGAAGGAAAGATGCTTCTTCATCTAACTAGGGCGCAAGCCCCAGTCACCCGCATATTTACTCTGACCACATGACTCTGGCTACCTAAATCAGAGATGGAACTTGGAGGTTAAGGCGTGTCACAGAAGATGACTTACCACCAGTGTACTTGAAAAGAGTTGCAAGATGCCATAGGAGGAGCCTACAAAAACAATAAAATCATCAAGACCATGACAGAAACTAATTAGCTTAGCAAAAATACATTAGTCATCAAAACACTGTGGGGAAATAAAGACTTTTCAAAAGCAAATGGGTTCACTTCTTTTATATAGTTAGGGGAACATAAGTAATGGAATTTGGGGAGAGGGCCAGTGGCGGGGGTGGGGGGCTACACCCAGCAGTGCTCAGGGCTTACTCCTGGCTCTGTAATCAGTGATCACTTCTGGTGGGGTCTGAGAAAACCTATGTGATGCCATGGACAAAATTCAGTCAACCTCATATAAAGCTAGCCCCTCACCCGCCGGGCTAACTCTCTAGCCCGGTGTATTACCCTCTCGAGTAATATGATTAGATATTACTCTCTCTTGAGTAATATGACCCAAAGCTAAAGGCTGCTCCCAATGGTGGAGATGGCATAGAGAGAACTCAGGAGTAGGAAACTCTTTAAAGTGTGTAACTCCATTTCAAGTCCCTAACACCTTATTTCCAGAAAGAACTGACACTTTACATACCCTTATAATATCCCATACCATCCAGTCTGCAATCCATAAGTGCACTATGGGTTCTTGACGCTGCTGGTCCAGTATGATTCCAAGAATACTTTTATTTTTATGTATCTTTTAATAACATTAAATTTATTTATTTATTTATTTTGCTTTTTGGGTCACACCGGTGATGCTCTGAAGTCACTCTCGGCTCTGCATTCAGGAATTACTCCTGGTGGTGTTTGTGGAACCATATAGATGCCGGAATGGAACCCAGATCAGCCAGGTGCAAGGCAAATGCCCTACCCTCTGTGTTATTGCTCCAGTTCCCCAAGTAAACTTTTAAAGGGAGAGAAAAATCGTGATACAAACCAGGAGTCACCAAGTATCATCATGCAGAAAACAGTTCCATAAGTTTGCTGTTTTTGAATAATAGTGGACTGTCTTAACATGTTTCCACAAATACAATCCTAAATGTAGCTATAAGACATATAGCTACATTTAGTCAAGAAGCCCTCTTTGGTAAAGCTCTGACTTCCATGTGGAGATTTGCACCATCAGGGAGAGGAATCAAAGAAAAACACTAAGCTGTGGCAGCTGCCATCTATCAGTCAAGGCTCTGGGTCAATCCCTTTCCTGTATGGTGTGATCTCTGTGAACTCTGCTTCCCTGGGTGGTCAAAGAACTCTCTGGAAATAGCATTCCCATTAACAACCATGAACCGCTACCTAGAGAGCAACTACCTATGGCATACCTAGTGGACAGGAGTTCAGTTGTAACCCTAACCCTAAATATTTTCTGAACAGAGGTGGTTTAAGAAAAGATGTATGTGACATTTGCTCTAAGGTAATGCTTTCAAATATTCTGAAAAATTTATCTTATCCCTCTTCATATTTGTCCTCAGATATATTTTAGCTATAAGGTGCTTAGTCTAAGGAGCACCAAAATCCAATACTGTGGAAATGTGCGGTACTCACTGGCCACTCACCTACTATTCCTGCAACCGTTGGACTTGCTCCAAGAGATCTCATATGAAGGCTTAATACAGGAACAACCATGCTCACTCCAAACAAATCCTCAAAGACAAAACAGCACGCAGCATGCAATTTAAATTAGAATCTGAAATCAGGAGTTGTTCAAAGTAGGGATTCTAAAATTATCAGGTGGATTTTAAAATTGGGGCTGACACAGCACGCAGAGGTAAGGCAGCTGCCTCACATACAGCAGATCCTGTTGTGATCCCCAGCACCGGATAGGTTCCTCCAAGCCCTGCCAGGAGTGATCCCTGAGAGACAGAAGTTAAGGTCGGAACCGGGTTGGCCCAATCCCTCCCACCATCATCAAATAAATGCAGACCGTAATTTTCTATTCAACCTGCATTACTTCCCCTCACTAGATCACTAGACATCTGTTGTTCATGGATTTCCTCAAGTGGGCGCCAGTGACTTCCTCTATGAGCCATATTACCATGCATTAAAAAAATATGCATAACACAAACTTTAGTTGAGCACATTTTACTGCCTACTTCTCTTGCTATTTACATTCACCAGTGGAATTATAATAATAAAAAGTAAATGAACTTCCAAATATACTTTACAGTGGCCCCTTTCCATTGCTACATGTTTAGAAAACCATATATCTCGTATCTTTAAGTGCAAATAATTGTAAATTACCCTACAAGAATTAGGCTTTCCTTTTGCATTTTAAGGTTAATTACTATTTCTTTTGGGTCTGAGTCTATTTTTTAGGTGGTGAGGGGTTACTGTTAGCTTTTTTTCTATTAATCTACTGATATTTTATATCATGTAAAAGACATATTGTATCAGCTTCTGACTTCTGGATCTTTCAGAAAAAGGAAACTCAATTGTTCAACAAGACTCCTCTGCCAAATTAAGAAAAATAAATTTGCTATTTAATAGTCAAACTGTCATTTTTTTCACCAAGAATATGAGAATAATACTGTTAATAGTATTAATTATATTAATTAATATTATTAATTAATAATAAGCTGTTATTCAAGTAGTTATTCCCAATAAAGAATGTAAAAATATTGATGGCAGTAGTCTGCGATCAATGGACGGTTAATGTGAAAATACAGGCTCAGAAGCTCTAATTGATGCTCTACATCATCTTTTTCCATAGAACGGGCAATGAATGGGCAAGCAGACGCCTTGCTCTGGTAGGCACTAGGCTATTTTTAAGCTCCCCCATTCTGCAAGGGAAGAGTCTGCATCGTCATTGAGGGTATTAAGCCAGGAAGCAAAAGCTCACACACACACATGTCATACACACAAACACTTATGTGCACGTGCATTCGTGCATATGCATGTATGGTGCAAAGCAGTAATACGGATCAAAGTCACACCAAGCTTCTCGCACATCCCTCCACCCACACCCATACACACCCGTATTGGCAGAAACTCACAGACATGGGGCAGAGCTGCTACTAGCTCTCCCTGTGCCCAGACGCTCACGAGGTGCCTGGGAGGGATGGAGGGTTCTAACCCCTGGCCCGCCACCCCAGTTAAGCCTTGCAACAAGCCAGACGACCCCCCCCCCACTCCATGAGAGCCTCCATTTTCCACATCTGGACTTCCCCCTCGTCAGAACTCCACCCAGCAGACCAGCCTATCACAGCCCGGCTCACGGTTCATCAATAAATGCTGGATTTAGAGATGACTACAAGAGTATGCTACCCGCACGGCAGAGCCTGGCAAGCTACCCGTGTCGTATTTATGTGCCAAATACCAGTAACAATTATAGACCTCATTCTCATGATCTTATGGAATGGGTTGAGGCTCTTTATGTTCCTGGAGCAAGCTGGTGCCCCTGGGCTCTACTTGCATGAGACAGGACATATGGAGATGTTACTGGTGCCCGCTAGAGCAAATAGAGGATGAACGGGAAGACAGTGATAGTGATGATTGGCAGAAACATAAAAAAATCAAAAAGTCAACAGATAAAAAATCAAAAAGTCACAAACATGCTTCAACACACACACACACACGCACGCACGCACACATGCACACACGCACACCTGTACCTTGCGTTGCAGAAACAGCGGGTCCAAAGTCACAAGCATGCCCCACCACTACCTGCACTTTGAAACGTTCCTGCTTGCCAAACTGAGCTGTGTTTGGCCCATCTGCACAGCTTGGGTGCACAACGACCCTCTGGAGCCGACCACCAAGGAGGGCTTGAACCTGCGAAACCCGCCCACCCAAATTGGCCAGACGCAGCCTCCAGATGTGGGGGTGCGATCGGGGCTCTTGATCTAGAAGCGCTCGGGTCCACCTCGCTGCTCTAGAGTCAGGCAAACTCTGCTCGGGCTCGGAGCGAAGAACAGCTGGGCCAGGATCCGGGGTCCCACAGGCAACGCCCATCTGGGTCCGCCAACACTCACCAAGAAGCCCACCAGGTAGAGGCAGTGCAAGACGCGGCGGGATCGAAACGCAGAGACCTCAGGAGGTCGCGTCTCGGCTCCCGTGCCGTGCTCTGGCGGCGGCTTCCCGACGTCGGAGACCCCGTTGCTGCGCCCCCAGCGATTCATCCCCGCGCCCTTAGGAGTCACCTGGCCCGGCCCCCAGCCCAGGGCACGCCCCCGGACACGCCCCGAACGGAGGCGGGAGGGGCACTACGCGTGCGCAGAGGAATCTTCCCTGGCCGACCTTCGCCCTGCGCCTGCGCGAGGCTCCGAGGGCGCCACCAGCAGGGAGCGGGTCCGGGCAGTGCGCGTGCGCAGAGGCGCCCGCTCGGCCCAACCTTCCCAGGTAGCGGGGCGCCGGCACCGAGAAGCTGATGTTGCGCTCGTTCGAGGCTGGTCTGGGGACGCGCAGCACTGCGACACAGCAGGGACGATGGCAGGGACGAGGCTCGGGGTGCCTGTTGAGGCTGGAACCCTGCAGTGCCAGCCTGGCCTGGTGGTCTTTGGGCTCCGACCCAAGAAAAGGTGCCCAACCTCCTCTTCGTGGTTTTTGGGTTCCTCCATCTGGCAGAGGGGCAGTATCTGGCCTCCCAGGGGGTGCCGGGCCGGGAATCAGCAGATGTGGCTACCCTGGGCTCCGCTGTGCGGGTTTGGAAAAGGAAACGTGAGCCCTGTCACCGGGGAAGGGGAGAGAAAACGTGGAGCAGCTGGAGCGCGCGCGCGCCTTTGGTCGTTTCTCGTTTTCCTTTACTTCTGGTATCCGGCATTTTTGCGCCCGTTTTCCCCCTAGCTGAGAAAGTCCTGCTCGTGGTGGAAACCCCGGCAGCACGCTCCGCCCCCAGAAACGCTGCTGGGAGAAGCCTGCTTCTTGGGCATCCCTGGGCGGGCCATGCCAGACGCCGGCCTTAGAGTAGGTTCTCCCAGCGTCTGGCTGGGAACATCCCCTCTGACTGCCTATGAAGGCTATGGCACGCTCATCTCTGCCCTCCTGAAAGGGCATTTTACAAAGCTTTAGGAGCTCTTTCTCTAGAGCTGGGCTCGGTGAATGAACAGGAAAGGAACAAGTATCACGCGGGATGGTAAGAGCATCAAAGCCCGTGCGTAAAGCAAAAGCCCCTGGCAGAGTGTAGGATCGAGGGAGGTGCGGACGGGTCCCCACCCAGAGATAACTTGGAGGAATTGATACAAGCTGAGCAGAGCTGAAAGGAATGCATTGAGAGAGCTGGTGAAGCATGCATGTCATCAAGGACATAGAAGGTAGGGTGGAGAAATAGCCCAGGAGGGAAGGTTTGCCTTCCGTGCGGCCAGCCTAGGTGCAGTTCCCAGCACAATCCCTGAGCAAGCAAGGTGTGCCCCAACCCATCTCCCCCTAAAGCGAAAGGGAAAAAAAGATCATGCCTTATGTGTGGGGTTTCCAATGGACTGAGAGAAGCAGTGGGTGGTACCCACCAGTATTATCAACAGCCTGGCATTGATTAATTACAGCACTGATAAACAGGGAAAAGCATCACTCTTACCACCATGGGTTATTGGAAGGTAAAGTGTAAGGCACTGAGGAACCTGCTTGATAACAGAGCAGTGCTTCCTGCGCTGCTAGGGGCCTGTTGCTATTGGCATTTTAGTTTTTAGAGTAATATTGATTATAATATGTCCTAAGTTTCAAGTCTAAGACTAGGGGCCGGAGCGATAGCCCAGCGGGTAGGGCGTTTGCCTTGCACGCGGCCGGCTTGTGCCGGCCCGGGTTCGATCCCCGGCATCCCATATGGTCCCCGAGCACCACCAGGAGTGATTCCTGAGTGCAGAGCCAGGAGGAACCCCTGAGCATCGCGGGTGTGACCCAAAGAGCAAAAAAAAAAAGTCTAAGACTATACCACGTGTGTCATTAAGAAGAACTTAGTGCACTGAAATGTGGAATCCCTTGACAACTTCCTGTCACTCTGATTCTGTATGGCTCTGACTCCCTTCCTTCCTTCCTTCCTTCCTTCCTTCCTTCCTTCCTTCCTTCCTTCCTTCCTTCCTTCCCTCCTTCCTTCCTTCCTTCCCTTCCTTCCTTCCTTCCTTCCTTCCTGGCTCCTCCCCCTTCCTCCCCTTCCTTCCTTCCTTCCTTCCCTTCCTTCCTTCCTTCCTTCCTTCCTTCCTTCCTTCCTTCCTTCCTTCCTTCCTTCCTTCCTTCCTTCCTTCCTCCCTCTCCTTTCCTTCCTTCTTTGTTCCCTCCCTTCCTTCCTCCCTCCCTTCCTTCCTTCCTTCTTGGTTCCCTCCCTCCCTCCCTTCCCTCCTTCCTTCCTTCATTCTTGGTTCTCTCACTTCCTCCCTCCCTCCCTTCCTTCCTTCTTCCTGGTTCCCTCCCTCCTTTCTTTCCTTCCTTCCTGGTTCCCTCCCTTCCTCCCTCCCTTCCTTCCTTCCTTCCTGGTTCCCTCCCTTCCTCCCTCCCTTCTTTCCTTCCTTTCTTCCTACTTGGTTCCCTCCCTTCCTCCCCTTCCTTCCTTCCTTCCTTCCCTTCCTTCCTTCCTTCCTTCATTCCTCCCTCTCCTTCCTTCCTTCTTTGTTCCCTCCCTTCCTTCCTCCCTCCCTTCCTTCCTTCCTTCTTGGTTCCCTCCCGCCCCCCCTTCCCTCCTTCCTTCCTTCATTCTTGGTTCTCTCACTTTCTCCCTCCCTCCCTCCCTCCCTCCCTCCCTCCCTTCCTTCCTTCTTCCTGGTTCCCTCCCTCCTTTCCTTCCTTCCTGGTTCCCTCCCTTCCTCCCTCCTTTCCTTCCTTCCTGGTTCCCTCCCTTCCTCCCTCCCTCATTTCCTTCCTTCCTTCCTGGTTCCCTCCCTTCCTCCCTTCCTTCTTTCCTTCCTTTCTTCGTACTTGGTTCCCTCCCTTCCTCCCCCTTCCTCCCTCCCTTCCTTCCTTCCTTGTTCCCTCCCTTCCTCCCTCTCTCCTCCCTCCCTTGCTTCTTTTTGTTTCCTCCCTCCATCCCTTACTTCCCTCCTTCCTTCCTTCCTTCTTGGTTCCCTCCCTCCCTCCCTTCCCTCCTTCATTCCTTCTTTCCTTCCTGGTTCCCTCCCTTCCTCCCTCCTTTCCTTCCTTCCTGGTTCCCTCCCTTCCTCCTTTCCTTCCTTCCTTCCTGGTTCCCTCCCTTCCTCCCTCCTTTCCTTCCTTCCTGGTTCCCTCCCTTCCTCCCTCCCTTCTTTCCTTCCTTTTTTCCTACTTGGTTTCCTCCCTTCCTCCCCCCTTCCTTCCTCCCTCCCTTCCTTCCTTCTTTGTTCCCTCCCTCCCTCCCTTCCTTCCTTGCTTCTTGGCTCCCTCCCTCCCTTCCCTCCTTCCTTTCTTTTTTCATTCTTGGTTCCCTCACTTTATTCCTCCCTCCCTCCCTTCCTTCTGTCCTTCCTTCCTTCCTTCCTTCCTTCCTTCCTTCCTTCCTTTCCTCCTTCCATCTTGATTCCCTCCCTCCCTTTCTATTCCTTCCTCCCTCCCTCCTATTCTTCCTTTCACCCTCCCTCATTCCCTCCCTTCCTTCTTGCCTTCCTTCTTCCTCTTACACTCACTTGTGCTCAAGGCTTACTCCTGACTCTGTGCTCAGGGATCACTCCTAGCAGGGCTTGCGGGAACCTCTGTGGTACTGGGAATCAAGAGAGTTGACTGTGCAAGGCAAGCTCCTTAGCCCCCCCTATCTCAGGCCCCTTGCTGCATTTTCACACCAATGCTTCATCCGTCAATTGCACTATATGGAGGCTTGGTGCCACTAACATCGCATCAGTGTGTGTTCCACCCCCAGCCTTTGTCTCACCTATTCTTTTTATTTGAGACACTCAACTTAAATGAGCCTCATTGAGCGCCTATGTTTCCCTTCTTGGGAAAATCATCAGGAGTGGAAATTAAAAGTCCATATTTTTATTGGCAAAAGGGAAAGTGCAATATATCACAGAGCCCAAGAAAAATAAACCCTTTCTCTGAATTAAGACTGAAATCATTACACACTATACATGTGGAGCGCTTTCACGGCATAAGAAAGGTGCCTTGGCATTCACACTGACTTATGGAATGTTTCTGACCTATGGAATGGAACATATGTCCATCAGAAAGATTTACAAATAAAGGGATGAGTACATTAAAACCAAGCATTTAAGAGATACTCATCATAATGTATATGTACATGAAATCCTATAAGCTACATAATTTTTATTTATGGCATAAGATATGTACCAAAATAATTCCCCTATGATCTCAAGTTTTATTTTAGAAATGATTTATTTCTAAATGTGAATTGGAAATGAAAGTAAGTTTTAAGTTTTTACTCTTTTAAAGATTTATGGTCTGTAAATACACGAATAGAATTTCTTATGGAATTAAATATGGAGCGAGGCATTCAACTTATTCAAAAAAGCCTATTATTTAAATAGCATTATCTTTGCTTGTCACCTGTCTTCCGTTCATTGATTTGCTTGAGCGGGCACTAGTAATGTCTCCATTCGTTGGGAATGAGGTCCATTATTGGTACTGTTTTTGGCATATCAAATACATCACGGCTTGTTTGCCAGGCTCTGCTGTGGTTCTGGGTTCATCCCAGGGGGCCTCAGTCTTTTCTATGTCAGACCATCAACCAGCCAGGGCCCATGGGGCAGAGCCCTGTGTGTAGACAAGCCTGTCTCCTGTCTGCCACCTACCAATGCATCTGGGTACCACATTCACACCTGGAACACCTTGAGGGCAGGATCTTTGCTTAAGTAACTTCAATTTAACAGAACTTAAACTGCTTAAAAGAGCAAGGTGACTAAACCTATGGATTTTGCTGCAATTGTGTTCGATATAATAAAATTCTAAAATTTCAGCTTTAATGGTATATGAGTGTTAAGGATGATCAGTGTCAAATTCTATGAAAATGTAACTCCTGGCTCTAATATACTTGTATTACCTGAAAATCCAGAGAGGGGATACTGGGTATGCTATGGATGCCAATTTTATTTGTAGCCAGCAGATGGCAGTGTTCAACCCAATTCAAATCAGTAAACTTGCCATTAGTAAAATTAAGCGTTTTAGATTTTTTATTCTTTACTATTTTTATCGCTGTACTAGGATTTGCAATACTATTAATTTGCATTACTAATTAAATAGTTTTAATGCATACCTCATTTTAATATTACACATAGCTCCAGATTGTCCAGTTCTATTCACCAGAGTCTCAAGCCCCCCCCCCCCTTAGCCACCCTTCTCTCATGTAAAACATTTTATAGAAATCTCCAATTGCAGGGCCAGAGTGATAGTGCAGTGGGTAGGGCATTTGTCTTGCATACAGCTGACCTTTTTCCATCCCCCGGCATCCCATATGGTCCCTGAGCACCGCCAGGAGTAATTCCTGAGTGCAGAGCCAGGAATACACCATGAGAATGACAGGTGTGGTCCAAAAGACACAATAATAACAACAACTAAAACAATGGGAACACTGACATTATGTTAGAAAATATAGGTAATGCTCAAGAATCTGCATTAACTAAAAGATTGTAATAAAAATAACTATGATGTAAAAAATTCACCTGATTAAACATAGAATATTCAATGTAATTAAAATATCAAGTCATTACTGAAAAATTATAAAACCCTTAGCAAACCAGGAATAAACAAACCTTAATAGGCTAGAAGGCAACCATAAGTGCCATGAGTAAATGTCATACTCAGCGACAAAAAGGGATGAGCAGTTTGTCTTTATTCATTTGCTTTTAAATTTTTTGAAATTTTATTTTAGGCACCATGGTTTACTATACTATTAATATAGGGCTTCACACTTAAAGCTTCCATCACCATACACTCAGCCAGTGTCCACTTCTCTCCACTATTGTTCTAATAGCCCCACCCACCAAGTCTTTATTGAAGATAATTTCTCAATTTCTGTTGCCTTTGCGCATTTGTTATTCCCCTACTATCTGTTTCTTAATATCCCACATATGAGAGAGATTGTTCCATGTCTGTCCCTCCCAACTAACTTCACTTGTGTGATACTCTCCAGGTCCAGCCACATAGCAGACAGTTGCATGATTTCATCTTTTCTAATAGCCAAGTAGCATTCCACTGAGTATATGTTTGTCTTTGAAAGTAACTCCTTTAATACTTCTGGCAAAATTGGTTTCAAGGTTATTAATTCTCTAAACTGTTGCCTGTTGGTGAAGCTCTGTATCTTTCCTTTAAATCTGAATGATGCTTTCACTGAATAGAGTCTTGATGAGGTGGTCATTTCATTGTTTTGTTGTTATTGGTGTTTGTTTTTACTGTGTCCCACCATTGTCTTCTGGCTCATAGGGTCTTATTTGATACATCTGCTGTAAATCCTTCCTTTATATATGAATTCTTTTTTGATCATTCTGCTTTCACAATTTGGTGTCTGTCTTTGATTTTGCCATCATGATTATACTGTGTCTTGGAGTTATTCTTTTTGGGGATCTGTTTTCCCAGGGATCCTTCTGACCTCTTGAATCTGGGTACCTGTACTACTCAACTCTGGAAATTTTTTTTTACTTTTGCTTTTTGGGTCACACATGGCATTTCTCATGGGTTACTCATGACTGTTCGCTCAGGAATTACTCCTGGCGGTGCTCAGGGGACCATATGGGATGCTGGGGATTGAACCCAGGTTGGCCGCATACAAAGCAAATGCCCTACCCGGCCGTGCGATAGTTCTGGTCCTCAACTCTGGAAAATTTTTTTCTATGATTTCTTCAACTAGTGATTCTTAATTGCATTTGCCTTCTAGTTCTCAGGTTCATGGATGATTCTTATACTGTTTCTCTTGAACTCATCCCTTAATCCTCTGATGTGCTTTTCCTCCCATATTCTGTTGATTTTCAGAATTTTTTTTGCTTTTGATCTTGGGTCTCACCAATCTTTTCCTCTGCAGATATTGTATTGCTCAGTCCTTCTATTGAGATTTCTATTTCACCTACCATACTCTTCATTTCTATAATTTCAGAGTGTAGTTTTCTCATTTTGACTCTCATGCTTGTGCTTTGATGACATCCTGCACTGCCTTTTCTTTTGAACTCATTAAACATCTTTAACATGGTGTCACTAAAGTCATTCTCCAGCAGTTGACCATGCTGGTTGTACTAGTAGCGCCTTCTGTGCTATTACTTTCACTCACTGAGCTTGGCTGGCTGATACTTGTCTTCCCCAGTGTTTGCTTTACCCCTACTGTGCTGTGCGGAAAGTGGTTCTTTGCAGTTGTTCCCTCTGTGAGTCTCTGACAGATTAGACTCAGAATTGCCCTTTTCCTCCTCTATCTGTGTTCACCCAGTCAGAGGAGGTGTGTGAGCATTGTGATAAGACAACTGCTGGATTGGTAGGTGTGGATGTGGGTCTGCTGGGCATGCTGTGCACGAACACACCGTGCCCAGCAGTGGGAAGACAAATTTGCTTCCTGCTCTTAAGAGGTCCTGGACATGTCAACCAGGAGGTTAACCTCATCCGGATATTGCAGGAACAAGCAGAGGATCTGAGAGTTGGAGATGGGCCTGTAGCAATGGCTGAGATAAGTAAACTAAACTTTAGACAAAAATTTATTTCTTACCTTCCCTGTTCTCAGTTTTATAATCTGGTGGTGGCATTGGTGTCAAACATGCCCTGAAACTCT
Organism: Cryptotis parvus; assembly: GCA_021461705.1. NCBI lineage: Eukaryota > Metazoa > Chordata > Mammalia > Eulipotyphla > Soricidae > Cryptotis > Cryptotis parvus. The sequence goes on from JAJIBD010030758.1 coordinate 229,033, forward strand.
ATTATAAGCAGTTTTGAAAATCACAATGAATTCATTAAAAAGAAAATGAAAAAATTATATTTAGAGAATGTGTTTACAATGATCTTGACAAATATGATATTGGTGTACGGTTGCCTGATTTCACGAGCTCCAAAGTGCTCAAGACCCCCCCGAAGTTATCTCCTGCTCATCTACTCCCAGGGTTTCATCCTGCCTATCTACTTCCGCCTAATCAAGCCGAGCTTTTATGGAACACTGGAACACTCACCTAGACCGTCATGCTGGCATTAGGGAGGTGGGAGTGTAACTTAAACAAACAAAAAATAAGAACCACATATCTCCTCATATATTTTATTGTTTATTATGGTTAAGGAGAAAAGGCTTGCAAATAATTTTATGATTATACCATGTGGTCCTAATTGCCACATTGAAGGAGAAGCAGGATAAGGAGAAAACATAATAGAAAAATTAAGAACAAAATGGATTAAAGGGATTTTTAGTGTCACAGAGAGATCTGGTGATAATCCACTGACTGTTAAAAATCCGTATTAAGTAATGTTCACGGGAAAACAATTGATTTTAGGATCATTGCTATCTATTGACTTCTGTTCTAAAGTGCTTGAAGTCTAATCCCTTATCTGTATGTAGTTTTAGGGCTGGATGTATTTATAACCCAGAATTTTTTGAAAAGTAGCATTATATATCCCACGGAATGTGAAAAGATCACGTGGCCGCCCACCTACAAGATGGTCAGACTTCTTCGTCAAGACCCTGAATGAAGGTTTGAGACTCTTTGTATTCCTGAACCAACCAGATGCCATTGGGCACTGGCAAGTGATAGGGTCAAATGGAAATATTACTGGCGCCCACTCGAGCAAATCGATGAATAACGGGATGTCAAGTGATCAAGTGAGCATTATATACTTTCTTTGTATTGTTTAAGATTCTTAGTGGAACTTGTCAAATGAAGCATATTCACACTTACACATAATCAGAATTCATACTGAAGTTACATATACCATCATGCCCATCATGTCTGTTTTGTCAGAAATTTTTGGGCTTTAGATTTTAGATCTGTAAGTTTCATGCTATAGTTTCCTAGAGTCCTTGAATCATTTTTTTTATATCCACAAATTTCCTCAACATGATTGGGAACTGAGTTTCATTATTCTTATATTATATTTTAATCCAGAATGGATCAGAATTAATACTGCTTTGGGATTTTCCAAACAGCATTATTGAATTGTAAAATAATTAACATCAGGATTGGGAGTTAGGATTTAGGAATAAAAAATGTTTTGTTCATTATCACTCACAAATTACTTATGACAAATTATAATTACAAATTACATATCACTCACAAAATACATAATGATTTCAGCGTATTTACCTGTGAAAATCAAACTTAACAAAACAAAAATATACTGGGTTATAACAGACAAAGCTCCCCATTGTTGTGGGCATTGAGCCTTTGGTTGTCAAGTTATACTTAACTTGTGAAAAACAAGAGAGAAATGTTCTATTCTGTCTTGGAATACTAATTATATTTCATGTACTCTAGATTTTAAATGCTGGATTTTTTAAACTTTTAATTAAAAAATCAAATTAAAACGTATTTTTGCCATAATTTCACTTAGTGATCAGAGAAATCTGAGTTATTTCCCAGAAGCCAGGAAACTCTGCAAGTAATTATGTCATGTCGGAATAATCAAGATGAAGGGAAAAAAAGGACAGGGATGGCTAAAGAGTTCTAGGAAATTTGGAAAACAAAACCAAAACAGTGTGTTTAGGTCCACATTGTATCGCCTTATATCTGATTTCACAGCTTGTCTTTTTCACTATATCTCTTGTTTCTAAGAATGCTTGAAAGGGCACCTAACAAGAGAACTTGTGGCCCGTAACAACTTTGGCTATGCTCACTAGGAATCCTCATCCTGGATCCCTGCTCCTCGTCCTGGATACTGTCCTAATCTTCTTTCAAGGTTCTCTGGGTGCTTTTCCTTGAGAGACCACTTGGATTAGTAAAGATCATAATCTTGGAATCCTCCATACATTACCAGGCCAAAGGGAAATTTTCAGAAATTCTATATTTAGGAATTAAGTGAACAATGGAGGTGAAATACTGATTTATTGAACACTATAAAACACCATTATGGGAATTAGAAGAAGACATAAGGAAATGGAAAACTATTTCATGTTCATGGATAGGAAGAATTAATGTGTTAAAAATTACTATCCCACCCAAACAGTTCATGGCAATTCCTATAAAAAATTGCCTTTGAATTCTTCAAAGACATGGAATAAATGCTGCTAAACGTTTTGTGGAACTAGAAAATCTCCCAAATAGCTGAAGCAATTATGGAAAAAATATCACCCAATAACAACAACAGCATGATACCACTGCATTACTTGAATTTAAACATTGGGATAAAATGCGACTGAACAATAAAATAGAATTTAGAACTTATAAGTAAACTCTTAGATATATGGATAGTTAACTTACAACAAAGAAGTGAAGAACATTAAGTAAGGTAAAACTCCAAAAAGTATTTGAAAAGTTGATCAGCAAAGCTATAAAAGTGGATTATGCCTCACAACATACACAAAAAGCTGGTTCAGCATCTTCAGTCCTTGACATAGATTAGAGACCAAGGTATTAGACCTGAATCCAAGAGACATTAAGGAAAACATAAGCAGCACTCTCACTAATACCGACGTCAGAGTTATCTTCAATGATTTAACTTCAATGACAAGCAAAATAATAAATAAATATAACTGCATCAAAATAAACTTTATGTCCATATAAAAGTGATGGCTAACATAAAATGATACCCTACTTCCTGGGAAAATGTCATGCCATTCTTCTGGTGAATCACTAATATACAAAATTCTCACAAATTCAACAATAAACCATATAAAAATGGGGAAATGAGCTAACGGTCTGTTTAACTTCATCATCATTTATAGATGGCGAATAGGATATGAAAAAGTGTTAATCATCACTGACTGTTACAGAAATGCATATTAATGTGATAAAGCATCTTCTCACACCATCCCTTCTCAGCCTTTTGGCTGAGGTCAAGTGAAGCTTCATCTCACACCAGTGAGAATTACCTATATCAAAAAATTGGGAGCCGGATGTTGCTGCAGGTAGGGTGTTTGCCCTGCACACAACTGACCTGAATTTGATCTCTGGCACCACAGATGGTCCCCTGAGCCTGTTAGGAGTGATTCCTGAGCATAGAGTCTGGCATAAACCCTCAGCACAGCTGGGTGTCACCCCAATCCCCCAAAATATTTTGGAATTTGGAGACATAGTACAGTAGATAAGGTATTTGCCTTGCATGTGACTGACATAGGTTTGATACCCTGCTCCATGTATGTCCCCTGAGCTGCCAAGAGTGATCCCGAAGTGTAGAGCCAGTTCAAGTGTAGTTCAAAAACAAACAAAAACAAACAAAGTATATATTTATATACAACTATATATATATACAAGTACTAGCAGGTTGGAGTTGGGCAAGGACTCCTTAACCATTGTAGGTGAGATATAATCAGGTTAAATATCTATGGAAAATAGTATATAGGCACACCTAAAAATTTGAAGATAAAATTGCCATATGACCTAGTAATTGCATATGTTGGAATCTATCTCAAAAATACAAAAGTATTAAATCAGTAAGATATGTACACTTTGTTCACTTACTATTTATAATAGCCAAGATTTTAAAACAACCTAAGTGCCCCACAGCAGATAATTGGGTAAAATCATTGTGACTTATAAGAGCAATTTAATATTCTAGGCTGTTGAAGAGGTGGTGTCTTGCATTTCACTGAAACTTGAATGGAAATAGAGGTGGTCATGCTAAATTAATTAAGTTAGAAGAACAAAGACATATCAGATGATCTTTCTCATGCGTTGAATAAAAAGAAACAAAAAAAGGCAGGTAGATAATACTCAATGCAAACAAATCTACCATCAGAACTGAATTTACCAGGTTGGGGGAGTGTAAGAGAAGCTTCATGTGCCAAAAGTATATGGACACCTTTGGTTTTAGGTGTGGTGCAGTAACATTTTATTCCTAAAAGGTTTGTAAACAGTATTGTAAATGATGTTTAATTTTTTTTTTATCTAGGAGAAGAGGGACTTAGCAAATATGGAGAAATATTCTGAGTTGTGTAAACATTGCCCCTGGAGAGTATTATTGATGACCTAAATCCCAAAATAACACATAACACATAATAGGAACTTGGTAAGCATTTTCTGGATCAATTAAAGAAGAATCCATCTGATGTAAGAAAGCAACTTTCTTTTCACGAGTACTACCAGGAGTGAGCCCTGAGCATTATTGGGTATGACTCCAAACTAAATAATACATTTATATAAGGAAAGGAAATCCAAGAATGAGAGATAAAAGAAAGCAAAAGAATTAAAAAAAGAAAAGGACCTTCTGAACAAAGAAATAGAAAAGGTGAAAATTTAGGGAGACGGACCAACAGGTGAGGGATGATGCCAATTGGGAAGGACCCTGGAGATGATGCAAAGAATTGGAAAGAAGTCAATTTCTTTAACCTCAATCAGATCTACAATTCTCATTTAGGGATTATTATATTATTTTACTTTTTGATTTACAGTTTTTTTTTAATCAGGAACAACTTCCGGTAAAGACAAGATAGAAGAACCCTGATGTACACGATATAGAACTCAGTTGACACATGTCTCTTTTTCTGCCACACCTTACAATGTTTAGAGGTTACTCTTGCTCTCAGGAATAACTCCTAGCAGACTTGAGAGAACATCTGGGGTGCCAGTTGGCTGGCCACATATAAGACAAGTGCTCCACCTGCTGTACTATCTCTGTTTCTTCTTCCTAGATTTGTATGACCATTTGTTGGTGCAGTTTGATTTCTTGTTTTTTTTTTATTATTCCTGTTTCGGTGGTGGTGGTGTGTGTGTGTTTGTGTGTGTGTGTGCATGCGTTTCCATCTGTTCGTAGAGGCATCCTGACACTGAAGCATCTCTCTGCAAAGCTGAGCTCTAACTAGGAGTCCTAGGCAGAGTGGAGACCTCTTGGTGTCTATAGACACCCTCTGCAGTGTGGGACTCGGGCAATCTGTAACCTCAGGGAGGTCCCTTGATACCAATCTATTTTTTAAAACTCCCATGTTGAACCAATATAAATTTGAGGTAGACGGGCTTGTTTGCTGCTCTGGTGGTGGCCAGTAGAGAATTCTGGACACCCAGGTGGTAGGCAGGTTACCTGGTGGGGGAGTATCTGCCCACCCCAATGTAATCTTCAACCTTACCTCTCTAACACGACAAGATTCTCCTTTTCTTTTAATTATCTCCATGATTAGATTGAGCTGAACTGTACAATCCAGGATATTTCCATGTAAAGGAAAATTTACAGATCATACGATGATGAGATCATTATTCTGTTTATCATTGTCTCTAAATAATAGAGATGATAACATTTAGACCAGGTTCTGAATACTACATTATGCCTTACTTATTTAACTGGCGCTTACAAATAACAGCAATGGAATGAGATTTAGAGTTGTGACAACCCAAAGAAGAAGAAAATAGAAGCTTTGTCTTAGAAAAGGAATTTTCTGCTTTGGGGAGCAGTGGAAATTGTGGATTGAGGAGGCATGTGAAGATTATTACTCCAAAACACTGGGTAGTTCTTTGACAACAAAGGGCTTAGTTTGTAATTCTCAGAGGATGCAATAGTTTGTAATAGAAACATAGGTATTCATATATAACTTTTTAAATATTTTAGTTTAGTTTTGGTTTTGGGGCCATACTGGCAGTGCTCAGGCCTGATTCCTCCTCTGCACTCAGGGATCATGCCCAGCAGTACTCCCGAGACCAAATGAGGAGTTGAAGATTGAAACTGGGTTTGCTGCATACAAGACAAACTCTCTATCCACAGTACTCTCTCGACCTGGTTCCTCTTCTTTAAATAAACATTTTTAACAAAGCATATTTTAGCAGAAATTCAGTCAGGGTGTGGTGGACAGGATGTCTACAAATGAAAATACAATTTGATGGATGATATGGGGAATTTTAAAAGGTAGAATTAAACATTAAACAAATTTTAAGCTTGAATATATACTCAAACTCCCTTTAACTGCACAGCTAACGGTTTAGACTTAGAATTCCTTGGTTATCTCCTGCTGTGTAGAGGTGGTTGGTGCTGGCCAAACACTCACATCTTCAAAAAGGAGTCATCATTGTGCTTTAACTGAATTACAAACTAGAGATCTAACTGAATCTAAACACAGAAATGGTGAAGGAGATTTTTCTATGACTCTTTAAGATGTAAGTGACAAATGCTCTTTGCAGAACATAAAAGCAATTGTGGTAGTTTAAATACTAGTTTTTAAGTATTGCTGTTACTAAAATATTACAAATACTTAAAATACTTTCTGTCATATTCAAACATGAAGGGTAAACACATATATGAGCAGTAAAAAGTAGAGACAGGCGTAAAAAAAATGTAGAATTTTATTTACGCTGGGTCCGCCACGCCAGCAGAGCCTCACAACAAGCCAGACGACCCCCACTCCATGAGGACCTCCATTTACCACATCTGGACTTCCTCCTCTTCAGAACTCCACCCAGCAGATCAGCCTATCACAGCCCAGCTCCCGTGGCCGCTAGCGGCCTCAAGGTTCATCAATAAATGCTGGTTTTTGAGATGACTACAAGAGTATGCTACCCGTGTCGTATTTAATATGCCAGATACCAGTAACAATTATAGACCTCATTCCCATGACCTGATGGAATGGTTTGAGGCTCTTAATGTTCCTGGAGCAAGCAGGTGCCCTTGGGCTCTACCTGCATGAGACAGGTCATATGGAGATGTTGCTGGTGCCCGCTCGAAGCAAATCGAAGATGAATGGGAAGACAGTATTACAGAATTTTTTTGTTAACTGGTGGCTGGGATGGGTTTCAAATATGACTTATATTCTGAAGAAGGTGAATATTTAAAGAAAGTAAAATAAATTGCATGAAGATTCTTTTTTCCTAATCCAGAAAATAATATATTTTTGACTCTACTTTTAGGATCCTATGGTTATTTGGAAAAATGTCTATAATTCTGAGATCTTATTTAGAAAATACTGTTTTAAAAATATATATATTGTATAAAATTGTTTCTTAGATTTCAAATAGTTTATAAGACCATTAATTTTCTTTTTTAAGTAGAGGCCACCTTTGGCAATGCTCTGCCTAGCCATTTGGATTTTGTGGCTTGGTATTTGCCTTGTGGGGTTCAAAGTGAATGTGTGATCCTAGGTATTGTACTCGGGGTCTTGACTTAATAATCATGTGATATATCATTGGAGCATCTGTCCAATCCCATCCTGACTTTGTGTGAACTCATCTGAATATTTAGTAGTAATTCTGCACTGCACTCAATATTGTTTTTAGCCATTTGACACACAGATTACTTTCCATACCCAAATGTTCAAAGGGATTCAAAATTAATGATAACTTCAGCTGTACTTAAGAAAAATCATTGTAGTTCTTTATAGCTGTGTTTTATATACCTTCAAAGTAGGTCTTTAATGGCCATTGTAGGCCAAAGGAGCTTGTTCAGATACTAACAATGTCAGTGACTTCATACTATTCTATCTTCTTCCACTCCTGTGGATTACCCAATAGCAATAAGGATCATTCTAGCCAGATTATGATACTCCTCTCTATAGTCAGGGAAGGTCAGTTATTTTTTGATCCCCATGGGAGGCAGACAGCTCCTCAATCAGTATCCTAAAATAGCAGGCCATTCTCAGCTGCTAGACTGGAGTTCCTCCAGGAGAGCAAAGGGAATACAAACTCACTGGGTGTGAGCAAGGAGCCATCAAAACAAGACCTAGAAGTGGTTTCTCAAAAAAGATTTTGTCTAATCAAATCCTTTCCTTTTTATATATAAATATTTTTTTCATTAGGAGTTAGATATCTGCCATTTTTTTCAACTTCTTTTATTGTTTACAGAGAAATAGTGACTTGAGAATGAGACTGAATATTGCCATCTTCTTTGGGGCTCTCTTTGGTGCTTTGGGGGGTTTTACTCTTTTTGGTGGCCTTTGGATCGGACTATTGGCTTCTTGCAACTGAAGTGGGACGGTGTTCAGGTGAACAGAATGTGCGTTTCTTCTTCAAAATATTGATGTGATTGATAATGAGAATAGCCACATATCTACTCTTGAAACCAGAGAAAGTGTGGAGCCTCTATTTCTTCATAGAAAAGATTTATAGAAAGCTAGCCATTATTGTTACTTGAGATAAAGTATATTACTTACAAAGTATTCTGGATGTGGTAATTTAAATTATCTTCCTGTGTTGATGGAAAATTACCTCATTTCTGTTTCATGCAGATAGAGAATATAACTTTCCACCATGAAGGATTCTTCTGGAGATGTTGGTTTCATGGGATTGTAGAAGAAAATGATTCTAATATCTGAAATTCTGGTACAGTAAGTGCAACTTACTCTTTGTCTTTAGAATTAAAATGACTTATATAGTACAAGTTACTTAAAAAATAGAATTGTATTCTTTATTGTGGAAATAATAGGATATCTTTAGAAGACTCATGAATAATTCCTTTTTTAAGTAGAAATGGCTATTTGAGTAATTATTTTAATATAAAATAAGAGTCTGAATATTTGTAGCAAACTATATTTTCCTTATATATTTAAAATACACAGTCCTAGCAAGCAGATATTTTCTATAATATTTTGTTGATTCTAGCTGTAGTGTTTTAAGTTTTAGATATAAGCCCTTGAAATCTCAATTTAAAAATTCATAAATAGAGGTGTATTTCATATTTTTGACTTTAAGGCAAGACATCATTTTTATAATGAAACTTAATTACCACTGGTAGATGAAAGCTTGCTTTATTTGGGTCTTAACCAAGTTTGTGGACAGTATCAATAAATGCCTTTCTTTTGATGTTTTATTCTCTATTAGAAATTTTAAAGTTCTCTTTTGGGTAATAAAGTGTGTCTTTAAAATATGAAGCATTCTTTCAACTTTATTTCCTATATTGTACAAATCTTTGAAAATAAGTTCATTTAAAATTATTTTTAAATGAACTTTTTAAATTTCTGACTTTTTAAATTTTTTATCTTATTTTTGCAGCAAGAAACTGTGTATTCCCCTAAAGCTTATTACTGTGAATCCTTATTAAATACTCCTGTGATACATCTGGTGGATAAAAAGATCACAGATGTAAACAAGGTGATGGAAAGTTGACAGATGCAAAAAGGATCAGAATAATGGTAAAATGGCATTTTGTGAGGAATACTAGATAGAACATATTAGAGTTATTTGGGCTAGATAAATAAGTACTCAGTATGCCAATAAGAATTATTTTAAAGGTGGCAAAGTAAAATGTTATTCTTTACAAGATATATGTTGTCAAGGACTTAGAAGTAAGAAGAATATTTCATCTTTTCTTAAAGAGGATATAATAAGTCTTCAAGCTTTCAATAAACAAATATTTCTATAACTGAAATGCTAAAAAGGTTTCAAATTATTAATTTGCAAAATATATCATTTGTACCTCTTTCCTAAAAATTACATCTGAAACTTTATATCAAGTGGATCTCATAAAAAACTTAATCTGAGTTTATAAAATTTTTAATAGTCCTTTTTATAATATTCTTTAAATACCAGGTCAGGAACTTAAGAAGTTTATGAAAGTAAATAAAGCTTGTCTTCCATTCTAAGGTGACATTAGAGAGATTATCTCCATTGAACTGTGACTGTGTATGGCTTGGATGTTTTAGAGAATATACTGTTCCTCTCAATAACTTTATCTTTGGGGGCCGGATCGATAGCCCAGCGGGTAGGGCGTTTGCCTTGCACGCTGCCTGCCTGTGCTGGCCGGGTTCGATCCCGGCATCCCATATGGTCCCCCGAGCACCGCCAGGAGTAATTCCTGAGTGCAGAGCCAGGAGAAACCCCCTGAGCATCGCCGGGTGTGACCCAAAAAGCAAAAAAAAAAAAAAAATAACTTTATCTTCGGAGTCTTATCCTTCACCCAACAATTCTGTGAATTCATTGATTGAAGCTGCAGTTTTATTTTCCTAGTGCATGGTCCAGATCCTGTTTCAATTTTCTTCTAGTGGTCTTCACTCAGCTTCTCACTAACAATTTGCTTTTCTTTCTAGCCAATCAGCCTCAAACAAAGAACTGTACCCATGCTTACCTGTCTCCATATCCTTTCATGAGAGGAGAATACAATTCAACCTCCTATGACTCTGCACTCAGTAAGTAACTCCACCAGAGTGGAGACTTGTTTTATGAAAAGATTTCTACCACATTTTTTTTTGTTAAAAGCAAAATATAACTAAAATAATTTACTCTAATTAATTTGCTATCTATGCATGAACTGGATGCCATTTCTGACACACTACTTACTTTCTAATAGAATGTAGGAATGCAGAAAGGTAGTCTAAAGTCTAAAAAAGTAAACCCTAGGCGCTAGAGAGATGATACAGGAAGTAAAGCACCTTTCTTGTGTGAGGCTAAATATGTCACAACCCTGGTTCATGTCCCAGTACCACACGTGGTCCTCTGAGCACTGCTGGGGCCACTAAGTGCCTGGGTACAAACAAACAAAAATATGAAAAGTCATTGTGATCTTCTGGCATTTATAAAGACCGCTTGGGAGGGCTGTTTCCTAGTAGTGCATAGGGGACCCAGTGACCACTACGAGCTGTCAGTACTCAGCAAACCTGCTGTCACTTGCAGGACCTCCTCGGGCAGTGCACAGCAGGGCTCTGTGGTGCCACAGGCTGAGCTGGGCCACATGTGTGCCGGGCGGTACTCCAGGGCTCTGAACTTTCTCCCTGGCCCCTAAAGATCATTTTCAAAAAATGTTACCTGATATGAAAATACTGATATTTATTAGAAATAACTACTTCTTAAGGATAAGCTGATAAAACCAGTCTTGTATGTTGCAAATATAATATGTGGCTTGATTAATATTTTTGTTATTGCTGCACATAGTATATGATAATGCATAGAAGTCCTACAAAGTGACTGAATTTGGTAACTTTTTGAAATGTTGTAGGAGTATTGGTTTGATTGTCCTTAACTGGGAGTCATGATCACTGTTCTTTGTGCCATATTATTCACTCAGAAAGAAGCACATGGACTAAGTTTCTATTGAAAAAATAAATCTAGCTCCATTTTTCATTTGTTTGTCTTGTTTTGGGGGCCATACCCAGAACTCAGGGCTTTTTCTGGCTCTGTGCTCAGGAATAACTCTTGGTAATGCTCAGGTAACCCAAGGTGTTGCTGAGGATAGGACCCACATAACTACATGCAAGGAAAGCGCCTTACCCATGACACCATCTCTCCTGACCCTTAAATCTAGGTTTATAATACGCTGTGTAAGTCTAGTGTGTTAATTTTTATTTTCAACTAGTTACGTGGAATTTTTTTTATTTTTTATTTTTTTTGCTTTTTGGGTCACTCCCGGCAATGCCCAGGGGTTACTCCTGGCTCTGCACTCAGGAATCACTCCTTGCGGTGCTCGGGGGACCATATGGGATGCCGGGGATCGAACCCGGGTCGACTGCTTGCAAGGCAGACGCCCTACCCGCTGGGCTATCGCTCTGGCCCCACGTGGAATTTTTATTTACATGTTTATACAAATCATAATGCTATTGATTGTTACATAATTTATGTCAAATACAGAGTATTTTTTCAAAGATTATAATATACAATGTTCTGGATAAAGTTAAGGTTATCCAGAGAACTACTTTAATAGTAATCAAAGTCCATTTGTATAAGTAATATCTTTTTGAATCAGATAAGACTTTTTTTCAGAAGTTAGTAGCATAGACCTCAGTTAAGAGAGGATTAATTTTTATGTCTGTGTTAAAAACATTAAGCATCTTACTTGTATTAGATTGACTCATGCTCAAATCCATTTTAAGTTTGTTTTCATGTGTGGGAGTATTAGCTATAATTAGCATCATGGTTTGTCTACATGACTAAGATGTTACCACAACTATTTTCATCCTTCAGATAATTTCCACATCTCATTTATTCATTAGCAAATTAGATTTTCTGTGCTTTAGTGTAAACCCACTATTTATATGAATAAATGTAATAGTGCATGCACCTTTGATTTTGTTGAAAGAGTTAATGTCACATAAAAAGATAGTTAATGTTGGGCTGGAGCAATAGCCCAGCGGTAGGGCATTTGCCTTGCACGCGGCTGGCCCATGCCACCTGGGTTCGATCCCTGGCTTCCTATATGGTCCCCCGAGCACCGCAGGAGTAATTCCTGAGTGTAGAACCAGGAGAAACCCCTGAGCATTGCTGGGTGTGACCCAAAAATGCGAAAAAAAAAAAGATAGTTAATGTTGAGACTCAAGTCAGAAATCTTGGATAGAATTTCTGTGTTGTGCTCTTAGAGGAAAATATATTGGATTAGGGAAATCTCAGCTTTTGTTTTGAGGTCTTTAAATGATTTTATGAGACCCTCCACTTTCTGCTTTACTTACAGTTGACAGCCTGTCATTGCTAACCGCATGCAGTGGATACCTTTCAGTATAAAGACTAGTATTCAACCAATAAACTCAGTAATACAGTGTAACCTAATTGAGATGTAAAACTATTACACAATTTAATGAATATTTACATCGTTCCATTCATGAAATTTTACATATGTCTGCAAGAATGCGTTTTCATAGTATTTGTTTTTAGTTTGTCAAAGGATGTAACATTTGCTTATACATTGTCAATTGACATTTTGCGAAGTAAGTGGGAGTCTATGGGAGAGACTATTGAACTGGCACATAGACATGTTTCTGTGTATAAATGTGAGGCTTGTTTATGTTCAAAAGCGGTTTTGGCGCTGGAGAGATAGTGCAGGAGTTTAGGGCACTTCCTTGCATACAGGAATCTAGATTCCATCCCCAGCAGCATATATGGTCGCTGAACCCAGTCAGGAGTGATCCCTGAGCACAGCGCTGGGAGTAAGTCCCGAGTACTGGTAAGTGTGGCCCAAACACAGCAGCCTTGGGTTTTTGAAAACATGTGTAGTGTATGCTTCCTCTTTAAAAATTGCTTGTGGCTTTCTATTCAGAGTTTTCAAATATCTTGCATCATGTATGATGTGGGTCCTACTGCTGATAAAATAAGTTAAGACAGAAAAAAAGTGTGACAAACTATGATAAGTAAAATCATCAGGGAAAATAGGACCCCTTCTTAATGGTTCTAATAGGATAATAGGATGAGTGAATCAGAATGTAGGTTTTCTAGAACATGTCATATGCATTGATATTAGTATACTAATATTTACATGCTGAGATCCTGGGATCTTATACATATTGCAGTTACTCTATAGCAGGTCTTCTTAAACTTTTCCCACTTGTTGCCCCCTTTTGCCTAAAACTCCTTGGGTTCATTGAATGGTTGATACTGAATTCATTTTTGGCCATTGAGCATTTAGAAACCTTTATTAAAAGAGGAATATTACCATTTTTCCCTGCACCCCCAGAGTCAATAACCTGACCCAGGTTGGGGATGGATGTTTGTGACTCATAGTTTCAGAGATAGATATTATATTTTTGAACTAAGTCTACATATTTGAATGAGTGTACCTCAAGGAGATAGTGGAGAACATTAAAAACAAGGTCTAATCTGCATAATAATCATGACAGAGAGGGATAGTCAATGCATGTCAGAAAAATTATACTGCAATTATAGTTAGAATCATTATGGAGCACTGCATATAATTACTGTGTCACTTTTTGGATGTAGTGATAAAATCATTCCAATTTTTTATTAAATGTTCAAACTTCTATTTGGCATATATATTGTAATGCTTATCTGCTTTAAGCCACTTCTTGAGAGAAACTTTAAGTAAAAATGATGGACGTGGAAAGGGGTATGCCCTGTAACAGAAGGAGCATATATAAGTCTCATTTATTTCACAATAATTTCAATGATATCTGACATGGTGTGTGTGCAGATATGCACACATATGTGCTTTTTCTCTGGGAGAATTGTTTGCCACATCTGGTTTTGCTCAGGGTCTTGTCTTGGCTTGTGCTTTGCAGTTGCTTCCTGGTGTTTGGGAGTGCATATTGTTTTGGGAATTGGCTATGGGCTCTTGCATGCAAATCATGTTCTCACACCCTTTGGACTCTTTATATTGCCCGGCATTACATTTGAATCATTAATTATTTTGACCGAGTGATGGATATCAATTTTATTAAGGGGAGTCTACATAAAACACCTAAATTGTGTTTTATTCTAGTCCCTTATGCCATATAATCATCACTGGACTCCAGAGCCAAGACTTGTACTCAAATAGGTTTATAATTATTAGGCATAGAACACATGCCAATTCATCTTAAGTACATTTAAAAAATGTTTGTAAAAATCTAATAGCTATATCCTGGCCTGGAAAGCTATTGGAAAAATGGCTTTGTTGTTTCTTGAATTTTTATAATCACACTTATTATTTTATGAGTCATTATTCAAAAGAAACAATATGATGGTTGATGATATTTCTGGAAAGACTTGTAGAAGTATTGGATGCTATTGATTTCATTCTTATTTTTATAATGCTGAGAAAAATACCCCACTAGAACTGTACTTACTTATCTGATCATTGAGAGAACTAATAAACAAATTAATTTTGAATAACTTTTGACTTTTTTTAAACTGTGGTCTAAGAAACTAATGTGAATGAAAGGACTCATTTAACTGATCTACGTAGGTGACTCAGCAGATCCAGGTTCAGTCCTTGCCACTGGTTTTGTCCTGAGGACACTTCAGGGAGTGACCCTTAAGCACTGCCCCTACAATGACCCCATGAGCACTGACAGGTGTAATGCAACAAAGAAAAGGCACTAATTGTAGTGCTTATATTAAACGATGTTATATCTAAGTCTTTTTTTTTTTTGCTTTTTTTTGGGGGGGGTCACACCCGGCAACGCTCAGGGGTTACTCCTGGCTCTGCACTCAGGAATTACCTCTGGCGGTGCTCAGGGGACCACACGGGATGCCAGGGATTGAACCCGGTCCGGCATAGGCCGGCCGCGTGCAAGGCAAATGCCCTACCCGCTGGGCTATTGCTCCGCCCATATCTAAGTCTTTTAGTTGGGTTTCAATAAAAGGACAAATTATGCATATTAGTTTTTCTCCTCTTTGATCTGATCTTGATCTGTATATAATGTCAGACATAATTCCATGATTCCTTTAACTTTAAAATATCTCAAGTTCATATTTGAAATACTTTTTTTTTGTTCATTTCTAGTATTTGATCTCTCATGTCTAGAGATGGGAACTCAATTTTTAGAATTGTTTCTGAGTTAGTCTTGTGTGTTTATTGAAACCTGTGAAACAATTCCATTCCCCTTGAGATCTGTATGAATTCCCATCTTTTGGCTTGTTTGAGGCTTAAATTCAGTCCCAGTTCATTTATATGATATAGTGTGGCAATGATGTACTGAATATAAGCTAATTTTCAAGATAAATCAACACCTGAGTGAATCAATCATTTTTCCTCTATGTCTCCATTGCTCTTGACCACACATCTTTTTTTAAAATTTAATTTAATTTAATTGTTTTAAACATTTTATTATACCACCATGAGATATACAATTACAACTTTGTTCATGTTTGGAGGTTTCGGTCACATAGTGTTCCAGCACCCCTCCCTCCACCAGTGCCCATTTCCCACCACCAATGTCCCCAATTCCCTCCCCCTCCCATAGCCTGCCTAAATGGCAGGTTCTTTATCTCTTTTCTCTCTCTCTCTCTCTCTCTCTTTTCCTTCTCTTACACATTGCGGGTTGCACTACATACACTTAGAAGCCATCATGTGCATTTTTTCCCTGTATCTAATGCTCAGTTCTATGTTGGTAACATCCCTTTTGACATTTATTCACACATGTTCCCTTCTGTGTCTTACCTAACCTCTGACTCCCTCATGTTTGCAGTAATTTCCACTTTTGGTAAGATAACCTGATATATTTATGTCATGCAAATGAATGCAGTCATTCTATGTCTCTCTCTTTCCTTCTGACTAATTTCACTCAACATGATCCTTTCCATGTCCATCCATTTATAGGAAAATTTCATAACTTCATTTTCCCTAACAGCTGCATAGTATTCCATTGTGTAGATGTATCACAGTTTCTTTATCCAGTCATCAGTTCTCGGGCATACTAGTTGTTTCCAGGTTCTGACTATTGTGAATAGTGCTGCTATGAAAATAAAAGTGCGGATTGTGTTGCGCTGTGTGTTTTGGCTTCCCAGGGTATATTCCCAGGAGTGGTATGGCTGGGTCAAAAGGGAGCCTCAATTGACCACACATCTTTTAAAGGACTTATTTTGCTCCGTCTTGGTTGGTCATTTGACACCTTTTTCTCAATGTTTAATGGGACTTCCCTAAAAACACAACATATAATTTACTCAAAGTTATGGCCTTAGAACTGGCATTGTTCCTAATAGCCAGTAGATGTTTAGGAGGACAATACAAACTGTATTTTTGAGTGGTCAACTATGTTCAATTTTATGTTCTTTAAGAAAAACAGTTTCAAAATTAAATTGCATGTCTGTCTTTCTTAAACATATTATAGTGAATCATTTTGTCTTCAATTGATGCTTTTAAGCAAACATAGGCATAGTCTTGCTCTGACATTCTTTGGGTTCTTTTGACTCAATATTTGCCGTATCACCTCAGGATCTTTGCGTAGGCATTCCATCTCCTCAAATGTTTCTTTCTTCCCAATCCCTTCTCCTTTCATTTCTTCAACCAAGTAACTTTAGTGAGCAATATCTTGGGCTATAGGAAATAAAGAACAAATCATGATTTTAAAAAAATAACGTGTTTTTTCTTCTCCAAGAGCCAAAGCAATTGTGGTGATCCATTCTGAGCTGGGGTTTCTTTAAACGATTTCCAAATCATGCTCAATGGACTGCATTCACCTTCATACTCTTCTTAGAAGAGCACAAGTTTCCCTAGAATCCTAAAGTCACATTCTGTTCTTTGTCTCACCATCAGAAGGGTTAAGTGAACTCTGTTATGCTGAACTATAGTATTCTTGGTTATCTAATGATAGGAAGAGTGAACGAGAAGGAAGAAGGGGTGGGAAGAAGTTGAGAGGATCTACCTAAGTAGTAATCTGGCTCATATGTCAGTCAGATTTCAAAAAAAGACCGAACAACACAGATTTGAAGGGGATAATGGATAGACATGATTTATGAGAGCCAGGGAATAGTACAGGAGCTAAGTTTCTGTATGTGCCTTTACTAGGCTGATTATGATTTCATCTCTGGCACTGATTATGACCCCTCAGGCACCAACAAACATCACTCCAGCACAAATGCCAGAATAGGTTTTCTTTGCTATTGTGCTCTAGAACCAAATTGCTTTTCAACTAGTACTAAACTATGATTAATCCTCAGAAAATTTGATGAAGACAGATGCATGAGAATCAAAAGAAGGGCACATGTTTGGAAGAGGAAGCTGTTCTTTTCATTTTGATTGGGATACAAAATTTGGGTTTATGGTGGAAGACCAGTTTGAAATAATTCAGCAATTGCTTGATGTGCAACTGTCTTCCCTGAAGAATGCTAGTGAGGAATTGCCTATGTAGTTCTGATAGCATACATCTTTTGGTTTTGCTGTTGTTCTAGAGCCATCATGCTATTTGCTTTATCTGCCTCTGACCCCAGATATCACTCCTGGGTGTGCTCAGAGTACCATAGGTGGTGCTGGGGAGTAAATGAGGGTTAGCTGCACACAAGGCAAGTGTATAAACTTCTGCATGCTTAATCTTTAAGAAAGAAATTTATTGGAATGAAGGGAAGTGAAATAGCATCAGGGGACAAGGAAATAAGAAAAATCATAGTGTAGAAAAAAGCAGGAGTCTGTCTGAGAGACTGGTGTGTTGTCAAAGGGCCAGCAGAAGGGAGATTTTGGAGAAGACTTGAGGGACTAAATAGCAAGTGCAGAATGAGTGAGCAGAAGAGTGAGTTGGAGGGAAACAGATTGTAAGTCGTTAACTTGAAGGTTCGAGGGATTTCTAGGGATCTCTCCAGGCAGTGACCCTACCGTTGAGGACCGTAAAGGTAGAGCTTTAGTTTGAAGCACACCTTATCAACCTACATTCCCATGACCTGCCAACTGCCTGCATCTCATACTTATGTGTCCCTGTCCTGCTCACTGTCCAGTCACTCGGCCTAGCTTTGTCCCCCAGGCATTGCCCTCCTGGCCTCCACGGTCCCCCAGAGAACCATATTTTCCTGAATATTCTGTTGCTGGTCAACTCTCCTGAGAGCCAAGCCCAACCCTAGATTTCATCTTCCCTCTTAACTCCCAGTGGGGAAATCAAGAAGCAGTGATACTCAAAAAGGGCAGAGCAGTGGATAGATGGGAATGTGAAGGCTTACTGTGGCATGTGGACAATGAAGGAACTAAGACCTTGCAACTGACTCATACTTGTACTTGGAATAGCAACCAAAATAGCACAGCATTAGCGGGTACGGCGTATTTATTAAAATGACTGCGCACACACAAGCTTTTCTTATCATACATAATGAAATAAAATGTAAACATGAATACATTGTATTGAAATATTTTGAACAATAAGAAAATGAGCTAAGTTTTGAGTTCATAGAAATGTAACAAATCAAGAAAGCACAGCAGTATTTAATAGGCATCTTGTCTACTTAGGATGCTGGTTCTCAACCCTTTTCCTTTCCAAACTAGTTAGGCTGGACTCTCCTGATCTTATTTCCTAACATTTTGGTGTTAGGGTATGGTAATGTTCATATTAGAAAGTGCTGGATCATGTTTTAAGTTATCAAATAATTTTAAATACCTTTGCACTTTTTAGCTGGGGGTTGTGAAAATAGCCTGCAAAATTTAATTGGAAAATATAGTAGTTTTGTTTTTAGTAAATGCCTTGATTTTAGTTTTGTTTTTAGTAAATACCTTGATATTTGGAAATAGTTTAGCATTTACTTAATTTTCTACTGTTCACTGAGTATGGCTGGAGGTCTGGCTTGCTGTTAAAGAGTGTAGCTTTGGGTACCACCATCAGCTGCCTTTTCCTTGGACCCAGCCTGGCTCCCTTACAGTCAGATAGACTCATGGGGCTACTTGCAGAACTTCCTCATGGCCTGATGGGTCAGCTGGTTTTACAGCTGCAGTGCCCAAACTCAAAGCAGCTGTTCAGAATCACATCCGCAGCGGGTCATATGTTGTTTTCTCTGCTATTTATGTATGGGCATCTTAGAACTGGTTGGCACTTGGTATGAGAGTCTTTTGATGAACTCCTTAATTGCTTTCTGTAAACAAGATTGTAGTTTTTTTTTTTAACAGTAGAGTAACTTGGACTTCCTTCCACAGAGACAGGTTTCAACCATTAGGAGATTTTTGGTGATTTCTGTGGAAAATGCCAGCCACCCTCAGAAGGAGAAATCTTTAAATGACAGGGAACTACCAGGTACCCGAGGCTAAAATCTTTGAACCTTGGCAGTGCTAATATTTGGATTGTTTTCATGGAACTGCCCTGTGCATTTGAGCATGGTCAGCAGCATCCTGAACTCTTCCTGTCTGGTGCCAGGAGTGCTCATG
The DNA here is from genome assembly GCA_021461705.1 of Cryptotis parvus. Classification (NCBI taxonomy): domain Eukaryota; kingdom Metazoa; phylum Chordata; class Mammalia; order Eulipotyphla; family Soricidae; genus Cryptotis; species Cryptotis parvus. The sequence continues at coordinate 248,637 of JAJIBD010030758.1, forward strand.
AGTCCTGATAATAGAATGTGTCCCAGAGGGCCAGAGCAATAGCACAGCGGGTAGGGTGTTTAGCCTTGCATGCCTCTGACTTGGGTTTGACCCCCAGCATCCTATATGGTCCCCCGAGTACCGCCAGGAGTAACCCCTGAGCATCTCTGGGTGTGACGCAAAAAGCAAAAAATATATATCCTTAGGTATTGCCTGATGTTTTGTGGAGAGTTGGCATAAAGCCATCTGTTATATATGAGACCTATTGGGCACAGTCTAAACATTCTTTTCTAAAGGTCCTGAACCAAGGCTCACACTCTTACTCATGTCTCATTCCTCTTCCTGTCTCCTTCAGTGCTGGTGCTGGTCAAAGGGATATAAACCTGTCGCTCCTGGCAGTGCTCAGGGGGAATGCCAGGGATCAAACCTGTTTGGCCTCATGCAAGGTAGACACCCTATCTCCATTGTACTATGGCTCTAGCCCAACCAATTTCTTTTGTAATTATCATCTCTGTTCTCTTTTCTGATTTTTCTATTGGTTATTTGATTTTGGCCGAGCCCAACATTGCTCCAAGGGTTCGCTCTCATAGGCGGGGGAGACCATGCTGGCTAGACTCTGAGTGGACTTTTGGGCCCTGCCCTTTCCTCCGCCTCCATGCCAGTTCCCCGGAAAAGAGAGACCCACCCATACCAGACCCACAGCTCCCTTGGCGCTTTGCGGCCACACAATATTCTTAGAGAATGCTGGTTTTAGGATAAGGTCCTTCCCAAGATCTTTCACATTTATACATTGTATACAGTTCTAGACAGGTTCTAACTGATACCAGTAAGCCTAGCAAGAAGACAGAGCAAACCACACATCATGCAGTCAGTCATTCTCAGCATCCAGACTCCATAGTTCCTCAGAGCTCCATCCAAGAGAAAACCTGATTTTTTCCCCTTTAAGTGTCATCAGTAAATGTTGAGATGAGAGCCTTCTACTGAGACCATACCACCTACACGGCAAAGTCTGGCAAGCTACCCGTGTTTTATTTACTTGTTATGCCAAAAACTAGTAACAATTATGGACCTCAATTCCATGACCTGAAGAATGGTTCCCCCTGGGCTCCCCCTGTCCCTCTAGCAAGCAGATGCCCTTGCTTGTGATAGGACTAATGGAGATGTTACTAGTGCCCACTTGAGCAAATCGATGAACAATGGGAAGACAGTGATACAGTGATTATTTGATTTTATTTAGACTTCAATTCTGTATTGGTTTATCTATAGTGTTTTCAATCCTTTTATCTCCAGTTCCATTTCACTGTTCAGTGATCCACTGAGTTTTGATATATTATATTACCTATTTCTAGAATTTCCTTTTAGTTCTTCTTATGTTCTACTTATTTTTCAAAATCATATGAGGCTTTGGATCTTCCATTTTGGTTGACTATGACAATGTCTGTGTAGAAGAGGGGATGAATTTTGCATTCTTAAAATCAGGCCTTGACAGAATTCTAGATTCTTCTCTGAGGTTGTGTTGGTATAAAAAGGAGCCCTTAAGGGTACCCTCACGCACTAAGGGCACTTCTGCTTATGCTTTCACTGCTACCATCTCTCAGGAAAAGCAGGAGTGAATTATTATAGCTTCAAACATGGCTTCCAGTGACATGATGAATATACATATTGCAAAGCCTCATCAGCAAGTGGTGGTTTAATTTCTGAGTCTCCACTAGTTTTACTCTGAGACTTCTTATTGGAGCAAGAGAAAGATTTCATTTCCACCTTGTTAGGGTGGAACGCCAAAGTCTTCACATGGTCTCTGCTGCCTTTGTGAATGGTGGCTTGATTCTCTCAGGGATGGAAGTCTCCACTCCCTTTCAGCCTTCTCTTACAGTTCCTTCTGTATGTCTGAGGGAATTTAGGTTCCCTTATTGCAGAAGTTCACTTTATCTGTTTGTGTTTTGAAGGAACAGCTGACTGGATTTGCTAATTGGTTGGGTGTGGGGTGTGACAGAAAGAGACGAGTCAATGATGCCTATTTTATTCTGTCCTTAGCAACTGGAGGGATGGAGCTTCTATTATTAGAGAAGTGGATGACTGGCAATGAGGTGCTTTTTAAGAGGAAGCATCGATGGTTTGGGGGAGATTTTAAGTTAGGCATGCCTGGTGGAAGTGTATTGCAGTATTTGGAGTCAGAGTCTAGAGTTAATGGTGGTGGGCTGGGAAGGAACCATATTTGTGGTGGTCACTGTGTCAGCACCAAATGTGGAATGTGGCCAGACAAGATGAGATAAGAGAAGTGAATGTGGAGAAAAAGAAGATCACTCTAAGGACTAAATAAGATGATGCTCCATTGGTATAGCTGTAAGGCAGAGAATCAGGCAGTTTGGAAAGCGATAAGACCAAGGCTGAGTGGTATGCTAGAAAGCACACACTGCTTGTTGGAGAGGGTAGTAAAAAGCTTGACCTGATGCTGCTAAATAAAGCATGAACTGAGATCTTTGGAATGCAGCAATTTTATCTTTCCTGATACTTTTCTTACTCAAATTAACCACCATTATTTCCCTAAAAACGATCATATATTTTTGTTGCTGTTATTTGTATTCTGAGGGACCTAGTGGTGCTCAGGGCTTACAACTGGCTCTGTGTGCAGGGATCACTCCTGGTGGTGCTCAGAGAAACATATGGGGTGCTGACTACATGCTGTAGTATCACATTTTAGGTTGCTCTTTTCCCCCATCTATTTTAAATGCTTACATGTGAATGATAGATAAAATACTATATGATCGGAGGAATTTGGCATAGTGAATGTATCAATACTTGGGATTAGATATTACCACAAATTTTTCATGTTGTTTATTTATATATATTTATTGCTTCTTCCTTTTGGTCTAGATTTTTAAAAAATACTGATTTTTAACCTTAGTCACTGTGATTTGCAAGTTTACAAAACTACAAGTGAAAGTTCTTAATGAATATAACATTCCACACCACACTCTCCAGCAGAGTGCCCATTGCCCCCATCACTGTCTAGGTCTCCACCTCTTCCGCCTGTCCTGGCTCACACCTGTCTCCTCCTGCCTTGTCATGGTAAACATAGCGTGATAAAACTTCTTCACAGACCTGTTCTTAGATTCTGTTGCTTTTAGCTCTTTTGTGTTTGTCTCTTTCCTCCCAGCTGACTTCATTCAGCATGACGTCCCTCTAGCTCCATGCCTGTAGTGTTAAATTGCAGAACTTCATCTTGTTTTTCATAGCTGAGTTGTGTATTGAAGATATGTCTTGTATATATGTATATAATTGTATATATTGTATATATGTATCATAGTTTCATTATCTAGTCATATGTTCTTGGATACAGGTTGTTTGTCTATTGTGAACAGTGCTGTAATTAATGAAGTAGTAGAATGTTTGGGAAAAGAGTTATTGGGCCTTTGGAGTAGATAACCAAAAGTGGAATTGATAGGTGATATGGAAGCTAAATTCCTAGTACTTTCAGAAGTATCCTTTCTAGTTCTCTAAGAGGTTGGACCAGCTGACAGTCCCACTAACAACGGATGAGGGTTCTTTTATCCTCACATCCATACAAACTATGGGTGTTTTTGTTCTTTTGATGTGTAACAGTCTCACTGGTATGAGGTAATACCTTATTGTTTTGTTCCCTTATTTTGTTTACTTACCTATTACCACATGTAAACAAACTATCAATAAAAATTACTATCACAATGCATTAACAATTATATACCTCATTCCCATGACCTGATGGGATGGTTTGAGGTTCTTTATGTTCCTGGAGCAAGCAGGTGCCCTTGGGTTCTACTTGCATGAGACAGGACATGTGGAGATGTTACTGGTGTCCGCTCGAGCAAATCGATGATGAACGGGAAGACAGTGATACAGTTATCACAATGCATTGACTAATATCATTTCAGATAACAGATTGCATGGGTTGATGGGAGGATGTATAGAGAGCTACTATTATGTATCAGTTTTGTGGTAGCCTGCCTGCCTTATATGTGTTTGTCTCTGGGTTTTGACCAACACCCCGGGTAGGATTCATTGCTTTCATTTCACATTTAGGGAAACTCAGAGTACGTAGGTCTCTGTATTCAAAGACCATGATCTGTAGTAAGCCGCTTGTATTTTCACAATACCTTTCTTGCTCACATTGAAGGGGCAGTCATGATTCATTTAGCTAGTAAGTGATATGTGACTTAAAACAAAATTTACTTTGTGGTTACAGAAGAATTACCTTTTAGTTTGGGGCATGGCAACTCAATATTAGTATAATTTTCACTTCTTGCAAATGAGTTGGAGTACAGACATAAAATTAAAGTCACTTTTAAAATTAATCCCTTCAAGAATAGAATTGACTTTTTAAAAATAAAGTGCTTTTCATAGTATTTACATTCATAACTTCAAGCCTGTGCTGGTTAAGACTTTTCTTGGCATCAGTAGAACATTGATTTATTTAGTAGTCTTAATAAATGTGAAACATTTTATGGTAAGTAAAGTGTTAACTTGGTTTCAGAGCAACAGCTGTTGTTCTCAAACAAATGTGGGTATTTGCTGTAACTGCTTGCTCTGTGTTGAGTAAAGGGAAATCTTCCAAGAACCTATCCTCTCTACAGATAAATATAACAACCCTCTATGATACCATGTCCTGAGTGACTATGGGAATTCTGTGACTAATGCTTTCAGTGACTGAAATGAGCAATTTTAGCAGGCTGGTATTTTTGAGAGGAGGCTGGGAAGTTTGGTATCTGCAGTTCGCTCTCAGAGGGAAATATTGACCGTCCTCTAGCTGGATTCCCAGAAGAGTTGGAAGTGACTTCTCAGACTGCTCATTCTAAGTTTGTTCTAAGTCACAAAATAAGCAGTGAACAGAGTGGCTCGTTAAGATTTTTTTCTTGTTGTTTCTAAAGAATACACAGCGAAGAGTTGGCAGGTCAGTGAGAATTCAAAGCTGCCTGGTATGTCTATCCATTCCTTTAGATTGATCTTTAGCAGTGACTGAGTAAGTGTGTGTGCCCCAGATGGGTCTGGTGTCTTAGACCCTTCTTGGCATTGAACCCAGGAAATCCTATCTTCTGTAAGTAGATAAAATGTAAGTCCAGTCAGCTTATGAAGAAGTAGACTGTGAGTGTTTGTTGGGAGTAAATGCAAGGTGGTTGCTAGCTGCCAGTTCTCTGTCTGTCCCCAGTCTCTCCTCTCACAAGGGCTGAGCTAGTACTGTTTGCATACATGGTTCACTCCCAAGCTTACGCAGGTCTCGATTCTGAGCTGGCCAGAGGCTTTGCAAAGACATTTGCTGGCAGGGACAGGTCACTACTACGCACACACCCACCTCCCTCTCACGGTCCAAGCACATGTGCGTGCTCCTCTCTGTAGCATACTGTCTGCCAAGCAATATTTTGCTGGCTTATTTTTTAAATTTCATTCCTTGATTATAATCTCCTGCCCATTTCACTTCACTCGCAACACTGGTTAGATTCTATGAAGTTTTGTGATACTTTTTGATGTTTTTTTTTTCCTCATAGATTTACTTAAGAAAGAAAAAAAATTGGAAACACAGAAATTCCCATAAGGAAAAAGAGGATATATTTTTCTTGATTTTTTTTATTTTAGTTCGAGATTAGATACCACTGAGTTCAAATCTCGCTTATCTTCATTTATTACTTTACATTTTGAAAAATCATTTAACCTCTCTCAGACTCATCTGTAAGATACAAAACAGGAATCTCTGTATGGCTTTGGGCAGAATTCTTACAAAGATAGAGTTACTGCATCTTCTCAACAAAGCAATGACCCCTAAAACTAAGACTCCAGTGGACTTCACTTTAGATACAAATTATTCTATTTATGCATAATATATTTTGGTATCCACACTTCAGGTTTAGATATTCTTATTTAATTGGGTTTAGAATACTGAATATTGACCTAAAGATGGATTTAAGATCCTCCAGGAGTTTCTGGTGCTTGGTCAGGAATGACAGTCATCATCAGGACCTCTGGGACAGCAGGAGGTGAGCTTGGAACTGGGCACCAGACTGGGTGCTTTGTTAGAAAAGTGGGAAATTTAGGACTGAGGACAGTCTGTAATGACAGTATAGCCCTCTGTCCACCAGCCCAGGAAACTGCCATCAAGCTGCACCTTGGCCTCTTGGTCCAGCAGCTCTGCCATCAGCAGCAGTGAGGAATTGTTCTGTGCAGGAAAGAAAAGTCAGTTCTAAACCCTCTTCCAGCATAGAAAGGAATTGCAGGAAGAGACAAGCAGTGAAACTAAGCAGTTTTAGTTGAGATTATGAGGCAAGAAAAGAGAGAGAAACACATTCAAGACACAACACAGGCTTCTCTGGAAGTGAAGAGAGCTGAAAGTACATTTCTCAGTGGAGATGAGATGCGTCACCTCCAGCCCAACTCAGAAGGGTTGGTACCATGCTTGCTTTAGCAGAGTTGATTTCATAGATCTCTCAAACTGCCCCCACATGCACCTTTCAATGGAGATAAGGCGTCTATTGCTAGGGCATTGGCAAAGGGAAGAGCTTGAAACTTCCAGTGTCTGGGCTTCTTGCCCTTATCACAGCCCTTTGCCCCTGTTGGAGCATCTCCCCTACAGAAGAGTCAGTTTTCTCTGGGAAGTTTCTGGTGGGGTTAGTCTTATCGGGACTCTATGTCCACAGAGTCCACCCATAACCTTTTTTTTTACTACTTTAGGGTTGGTGATAGTGACTCCTTCCAATCCCATCTTGACTTTGTTACTTTCCAAGGGCTCATTGCCAAGACCTCCTCCCACCACCTACCCCCAACTTCCTACCTGCTTCAATCACACAACAGCCGGAGGAAGACAATCCAGATGAGAAAATGACAGTGCCTGTGCTCTATCTGGGGAAACTCTGTCCCCAGTTGAAGAAATCCAACCACCGTCTATCTGCTCTCGGGGCTTTTCTGAGGTCTCCGTCTGTCTGCGAAGGAGAGGGACCTGCTCCCTGTCCAAGGCACTTTCTGTCTTAGCTGTTCCTTCACTGCCAGTATGTACAGTTGGGAGGGAAACAAGCTTCACAGGGTCTCTCAATGTTTCTTTTCATGCCCTCCCCCCAATTCAAAGAACCATGCAGAATACATGGCGTGGCTTGGCACATTCACAGTTGCAGAGCTGAGAAGCGGACATACTGTACCGCCTGTCCTTCTGTTTTGGTGTAGGCATTACTGTATTTTTAGACCTGTCCAACCCTGCCAAGGCAAGTGGGAGGCGGAGATGCAGGACAGGCGCGCTGGCCTGTGAAACAGAAGCGTCTTGCCTAAAGCTATGGCAACATATGTTGGAGGCTTTCATTTGCTGCTGGGGATGGTGGAGGGGGGCTGGTGTGTTTTGTTTTGGCTTCGTTTAGAATATTTTATAGCACTTCTCACTGTGTGTGCTTGAGGATGTGTGGAAACATAGGATTAGCTTTATGAACTAGCTTTGTGAGGTGTCTGAGGGAAGATAGCAACTTTTGAAAAATGAATAACACTCAAGTTTATCTTTAAACTGCAAATACAATATTTACATTTTCCCATGCACAACAAGATACTTCCATAAAAACACTAGGAGTTTGTAACTGTGATCATTCGGGTTGACTTTTTTTCTCTGTGCTCTTGATGAAAGGGTTTGTAGTGTAAATTAAAATATTACAAAATAGAGAGGAAATGTGTTAATATCGTAACAGAAAAACTGTTTTGGTTTGACATAACCCGTGGACAGCCTGTACTATTGCTCACAACAGTATTTTCAAGCTTTTTTTCACTTATATCCCAGGCGACTCAATGTAGCCTCCTTGGACTTGCTGTAATAACTACTTAGCAAATTCACCCCTCTGTTCCCCTATGGATTTTCCTGCCAGGCCATATTTTTTGTAGCTGTCTTTAGAGTAGTGACATTATGATACAAATGTGGCCGTAATTTCTGATCACTTACTTTCAGGATTTTTTTTATTATCCATATAAAAAAGATTGCCTCTAGAGGAATCATTTGTATATCTGTTAGACTAATTTCTAATCATCTTCCCCATTGCAATAACTGTACAAAGACATTGTTAGATCAGTTTACCAGTATATCAACAGAACTTCATTTCTATGAGAACATCATTAATTCCTATCATTTCCACATTCAGGTGAAGCTTTTCTTTCATTAATCTAAGTTCAGTTATATAGTTTACACGCGTTTTTACTTACATGGTAAGTTCTTGATTTGTTGCCTAATAAAACTGATAGAAATTAAATATTTCTTAATTGAGCATTGTTTATATTTACTGTTAAATATAATTTTGAATTTTTTCTTTACTCTGCACAATCTGAATGTTTCAAAGACATTGATTTTAGATATTATAAACTTATAAAGAAGAAAGAAGGGAACAAAGTATTCTCTCCACTACATTTAAGAATTAGGGACCTTAAAAAATAAAAGCTATCACTGAAAATGAAAACATCTTGTTGAGATTTTACACACACACACACACACACACATACACAAAATGAATGTTACAGTCACCAGTGTAGTCTCACACTGGTGACTGTAACTAACTCAGTGTTGTTGGGAAGATGGTGTAAAAAGGAACATTTGTTCACGCTGTGTGGTTCAGTTTCTATGGAAAACACTGCAAATATTTCTCAAAAGCTAGTAACTAAGAATATTACCCAGCTATTTCACTTCTTGAAGTCTATCCCTGTCGGGGCGCTCCGCCGGGGTCCCCGACAGTGCCGGAAGCGAAGTTCCCTTCTACCTCCGAAGCCGGCGAGGAATGGATGAGCACTCAGGGATCCGATGAGGTTTTAAAAGACTTTACTTATCACAGGTTCAGGCATACAAATCAGCAAAAGGAAAAACCCGATGCTTAGGATTCCAGGCTAGAACCCCAGCCACGTGTAGGCCAAGATGGCGACCACCACGTGCAAAGGCTTTGGGAAAGGAGAACACTTCCAAGCAGGGCGACCGCTCACAGCGAGCACAGCCCCCAAAGAAGCGCGAGAGTGAAAACCGGCTAGTTTATATCCCTTCAACTCAGACCTTCCTCCCATTGTTATGGAAAGCAGGGAGTGTTAAATGTCCTTAGATAATCCCTCCCTGCACCTCACCTAGGCCCTTTAGTGTGCTAATGCAGCGGCCCTTAAAGGAGTCCTGCAACAACTCCCCCTGATTAGTTTACTAATAAAAATTGAAAAGGTAAGAAATATTTAGTAATGTACAGAAAATTAAGATAAGAAAAAACAATTCGAATTACAAAATGATAATACATGTTACTTTAGGATCCTAACTTGTTTTTTGGACCCAAAGCAAAGTTCAAGACAAAGTGTTTTTAGCTGTCTGATTATAACGGACTATCGTTTGCACTGTCCATAATTTGTGAGAGTCAATTTGCTATATTTTGTGTAAAGTCTGTGGGGCTACTTCTGGAACAGCAATAGCGGTGATCATATGAGTATGAGTCTCTGGAGAGCAGCGATCAGGAACTCGTTGAATTGTCAGGAACACTGGATCGGGTCTCATGAACACTGGAACAAGTATCTCGAATTCTGGAACAGGAGTCTTGAGTGCTGGAACAGGTGTCGGGAACATCGGTGTGGTATCTTGAACTCTGGAACAGGAGTCTTGAGCGCTGGAGCAGGTGTCCGGAACATCGGTGTGATATCTTGAACTCTGGAACAGGAGTCTTGAGCGCTGGAGCAGGTGTCTGGAACATCGGTGTGGGCGTCTTGCAGGGCTTCTTCAGCAAGGGAACATTGGCACCGGTAACTGTACCTGTAGCTTAGGCGAGACAAAAAACACTTTTCGAGGTTAATCACAAGTAGAGATTTTAAGGCTTTGTAGGGATTCAAGTCTGGGATGGAGAGAAGAATATAAAGAAGCTCCAACATGGGTGGAGCAGGGAAATAAGTATGAGAATTGATGATTTTTAAAATTGATAAATCTAGTGGATCAGCAGTGGAGTTGATGAATGTAATAGAGGTTTGTAGTGGTCAGAAACTGAGAAGGTAGTAGTTGAGACATAACATAGACACAACATTAATCACAAACATAATGGTGGCCACCACATGCACACACACGCACACATACATTTGATCGATCAATATCTTACAGCTGTATATGTGACCCATTTAGGGTGATAAATGGTAACGAGTCAAGCGCTTCATAAATATAAAGCCGGCAAATGATGGTGAGAAAGTGTCTTTTCCTGTGAATAGAGCATTGGGAAAAATTAGTTTTGCAAATTATTAAATTTTTAGCGAGCACTGTTTTAGGAGTCTCGGAGTATTGAGCACTGTAGCGCAGGTTTACTGGATTCGAATATCTCATCCTGTGAACAGAATCATTAGAAAAACAATTTTTTATTGATTTAGCAAACATTTTTTGTAATGAGCACTGTGATCAGAGTCCACCCATTTTCCACCCTTTTTTTTTTTTTTTTTAAGAAAGAAAATATTTAGGCTGTAAGGCAAGATATTAGACATGAACCATGATCACAGACTGCAAAACAAGATCATTATTAAAAAGGAACCAATCCAGGAAGTTTAAACAGCAACTTGCAATTTAAAATTTAAGACTTTATATTGAAAGAATTAATTGTTTTCTGATTCTTGGAGAATTCTAGTCTTAACAAGTCGCAGAGGGACCCAGAGTTTCTTGGCAGGGTTATCGTCTGTAGAAATGAAAGCATAGCCTCTTCCCGAATGAGGAGGTGACCTGCAATCCATTTATCATCAATTTTCACCCAGATAGGTGAATTGACTGTTTTTTTGAGTTTGCATATCTTCTTGAAAGTGACGTTCAGCCGCGGTATAGGGATCTCCTTGAGGTATATTTAAGAAGTTTAAGGTAAATAATGTTAAAGATAAAGAATCCATTGGAGGCATGCTTGTTTTTCGTTGCTTTAATAGCTGAGTTTTAAGTGTTCTGTGGGCACGTTCAACTATTCCTTGTCCTTGTGGATTATATGGAATTCCTGTAATATGTTTGATCTGCCATTCCTCGCAAAAGGATTTGAAGGTTTTGCTGGTGTAAGCAGGACCATTATCTGTTTTTATGGTATGGGGAATACCCATGACGGAGAAGCACTGGAGTAAAAATGAACAAACAGATTTAGCTCTTTCAGACGTCATAGGAACAGCCCATATGAACCGGGAATATGTATCGATGACCACATGAAGGAAAGGTTTGTTGGGAAATAAGTTAGTATGAGTTATATCCATCTGCCACAATTGGTTTGTCTGTAAACCTCGAGGATTTGCTCCTGCTACATGAGATGTACAATGTAAAGGAGCACAGACAGGACAGTTGCGGACAATTTGTCTAGCTTGTCTCCATGGGGATGCCATGGTGTACATGAAGGCGGCGGGCATTTGTATGTAGAGTCTGGTGCTCTTCCTCAGCTGATTTAAATACTGGTGCTGCCAAGAGATCTGCTGCTTCGTTTCCTCGAACCATTGGCCCGGGGAGTCGGCTGTGAGAACGGATGTGGGAGATGTATATAGGGAATGTTCTATTTCGGAGGAGATCTTGTAGTTTATGGAGCAGCTCCTGAATTATAGGATTATGGGCATTTAAAGAAGCAGTGACAATTCCAGGAAATAAACCAACTACATATGCAGAATCACTCACCACATTACATGGGCCAGATATATGGGATAGTAAATGTATCAGGGTGGCGAGTTCCACTTGTTGGGCAGATTTATAATTTGTATGCACAGTAGTGGTCAACGAAGGACCTGTAATTCCACCCCTTCCTGATGAGGAGCCATCAATATAATACACTGGAGCATCAGGAATGGGAGAGAAGCGGACAATGGTGGAAATTACAAAAGGTGTCCTTTTCAGAAATTCCCAGGTTTTTCCAGCTGGGTAATGATAAGATATTTCTCCTGAAAAATCTGCTAAAGCTCTCTGAAGGATTTCACTGAGTGGTAAAACAGCTTCAATTTCTTTTTTTAGGGTCAGGTAGTACAATTACATGGGGATCATGTCCAAGTAATACTTGGGTTCTTGATCTTCCCTTAATTATAAGGTTAGCTATCATCTCAAGGTAAGGTGTAGCAGTACGATTCTGCTTGTTATGTAAGTAAACCCATTCTAACGGTCCAGATAATTGGGCTATAGCAGCAGTTGGAGACTCGGGAGTGTTGAAGACCAAGAACCATACCTTTTCTCCGGGATTAAATCTGGAGAGGGTAAGATTTTTGAAGCCGATCCATGAAAAAATCTAATTCCTTCTGAGCTTTAGGAGTTAGCTGCCTTGGGCTATTTAAAGCAGGATCACCTTCAAGGGTGTGGAACAGGTTACTGAGTTCACAGTTAGGAATACCAAGGGAGGGGCGCACCCAGTTGATATCCCCCAGCAGTTTTTGAAAATCATTCAAGGTTTTGAGCCTTTTCTGACTAATGGAGATCTTTTGAGGACGCACTGTAGTGCGGTCAAGAGCATAGCCCAAATATTCATATGGAGGCTGCATCTGGATTTTCTCCGGAGCTACTTGTAAGCCAGCCTCTGGTAAAACTGTCATTACATCATTATATAAATTCTGGAGATCTCTGGAATTATCACAAGCTAGCAGGATATCATCCATGTAGTGGATGATGTATGCACCAGGAAATTTAGCACGAATGGGTCGCAAAACCTCATCAACAAAGTGTTGACACATCGTAGGTGAATTAGTCATTCCTTGGGGCAATACTGTCCACTGAAACCTACGTAAAGGACCTTTATGATTAATGGAAGGGACTGAAAATGCAAACCTTTTCCGATCATCTGGGTGGATAGGTATGCTGTAAAAGCAGTCTTTTAAATCTATGATAATTAGCGGCCAATCCTTAGGAATAGCTGCTGGAGAGGGAGCCCAGGTTGTAGGGCTCCCATGGGGACCATAGTAGAATTTACATTCCTTAAGTCAATCAGCAAACGCCATTTGCCTGATTTTTTCTGTATTACAAAAACAGGAGAATTCCATTCTGAAAACGTTTCCTCAATATGTCCTAATTTCAGCTGTTCTTCCACTAGATTTGTTAGCGCCTCTAACTTTTTTGGTATTGAGGGGCCACTGTGGTGTCCATATAGGTTTGTCAGATTTCCACTGAATACGGATAGGTAGTGGGCGCTTAACCACAGCGGCCCCAATTAAAAAGGGTTACTCCGGTGTTAGGCTTATTATGGAGAGCTGGAATTGGTGCTCGACGGGAATTGGACGAGGTATGTGGATTACTGCCCCCCACTGCTCCAGCATGTCTCGACCCCATAAAGTTAAAGGCATAGGGGCTATATAAGGCTGGACCATGGCTACATTCCCTTCAGGGCCAATACACGGCAGCCACCTGGCACTCTGTCGGAGAAGAGAGGAGGAGATATTGCCTACCCCGCTCAGGCTATGGGACACTTTCTTTAGGGCCCAGTTAGAGGGCCAATACTTGGTGGAGATTATGGATATGTCTGCCCCTGTATCCAACATGCCTTTGAATTTCCTTTTATAAATTTCGATGGGTATAACCGGCCGCTTGGCCTGAGAAATTCTGGCAGTGTACCCAACTAGATAGTTAGCAGGTGGCTGGTGGGCTTGGTTCTGTGTGGCTGCATAACCAACAATGAAGTTGGCAGAATGGTTGGTACTGTTTAAGCCACCAGCTGTAGGGGTGTTCGGACTGACTACACGGATCCTCAAAAAATAATAATAGTTTAGCAAGTGGTTCCCCTTTTTTAAAAGTCCATTTAGTTGGCACAGATATTGACAGTATTATCTCTCCATGAGATTCAGGATCCAGAAGTCCGAAATGCACCATAATTCCCTTAAATTTCAGCCAATCGCTCCCCTGAATTAAACCCATACTACCTGGGGAGCAGGTCCTTTTTATCCCTGTTTTTAGCATGTAGGGGTCTTGACTTGGGTATATTGTGACAGTCTTAGGGCAGAGAATGTCGAGACTGCCACTGCCTGATGGGGTAGGCCAGAGAGCATTTATTGACTGTAATTCTGTGGATTCTGATTCGGAGGATATTGGGCAGGTGGAATGAAGGAGAGTGCCCCTGGATTCAGCTGGGCCTGGGGCTGGCCCCCCACCCAGTTTCCCGCATTAGGGGGAGGCATAGATGTTATTTGAGCCTGCGGAGCTTGTGGAACCTGGGAGGGGGCCCATGTAACATTTCCTATAAAGGGATTATTAGAATGTTGCCCTGTATTGATAATTGTAGAAGATGGGCAATCTCTACGGGTGTGTCCCTTCTTTCCACAGATAAAGCAGGTTATCTGTCCAGATGAAGCCTGAGGCTGACTTCGCCTCCAAGACCGACAGTCTCTGGCCCAATGTTTTCCTTTTCTGCACCTTGGGCATGGTCCAGGTGGGGCCCTTCGAGGGGTGGAGCTGCGATTATTAGAATAGTTTCTCCGATTATTGTTTATCCTTTGAAGTTTATTGTTTCTCCCCCTAGAGCTGTCTGACTTGTTTCTCTCCCTAGAGCTGTCTGACTTGTTTCTCTCCCTAGAGCTGTCTGACTTGTTTCTCTCCCTAGAGCTGTCTGACATTTCATCCCTCTCCTGATCCTCCTGCTGTATGGGATAAGCCTCTATATCATCCTGTGTTTTATGGGAGGTTAAACCGACATTTCTACAGGCCTTTAGATACCCCATGAGGTCAGCCTTTTCCCCTAATACCATATAGTAATGCTCGACATTTTTGATTAGCATTCTCATATGCTAAGTTTAGTTTTAGGATTTCTTGAGTGGTTGGGTCTTGAACCTGTCTTTGGATTGTTTCACATAATCTCCCAACAAAATCAAAGTATGGTTCATCACGACCCTGGTAAATTTTTTGTATAGCTACCCTAGAAATTCTGGGTCGGAACCTACTCTTTCCCACGCCTTTAATGCTGTCTCCCGAACGAATTTTAAAATAGGTTCAGGTAATGTCGCTTGTTTTGCTTTGTTTTTCCATTCACCTTCACCTTTTAGCATGGCAAATGTTATAGTATGGCCTGATTCCTTTTCTCTTAAAGTGTCAATATTTTTGGTTAACCCCATCTGCATACCACATATGCCATTGCATGTACTGTGATTTGTTTAGACAAGTATCGGCTACCGTTTCAAAGTCTCCCAATACCCACTGACTACTTTCGCCTCCAATCAGCTAAATATTTTAAAGTATAAGGACTTGATATTCCAAACCTGTCGCAAGCCTTCCTAAACGGGGTTATTGCCTCAATTTTTAAGTCTTCATGAATCGGTTTTACTTTATCTTTAGATTGGTCATGAGAAAGATTGCTGGGCTTTGCTCTTTGACTCGAGCTAATCTGTTTCTCCCCTTCTTCCTCATCAGAGCTTGTAGTATCTGGCAGAGGAACATCTACCCCATTGAGGGTATTAACTCTGGGGAGATTTTCAGCTTGGGAATTTGCCTCCTCTGGGTTTTCCTGTTCCTCCTCTAAGTTATCAGCCACATTAGAATTCTTTTTAAATTTTTTTTTGCTGGGAATGTATACACCTTTTTCAAGTCTACAGTTTTGGGGCGTGTTTGTGAACGGCTTTTAGTTGGTTCACGCCTCAGTATTGGGTATGCGCTAGGTCCTGATTGATAAGTTATGAAATCAGAAATCTCCCTGCGTAACACATCCATTTCTTGGTTTAAGTTTTCAAGTTTCCTATATGTTTCTTCCTTTTGTTCTTTCAATCTTATGTGTAACTTCCAAACCTCCTCTTTCTGTCCATCTATTCTATCTCTCTGTCTGTCAATTTCTTCCTCTAAGATAATGCTGATTTTATCGATATCCTTCTTCTGCTCTTCAAACTTTACTTCAAATTTTAAATCCTGTTTAATAATTTTACTTTCCTGTTCTTCTAATTTTTCCTTGAATTTTAAATCCTGTTCTTCTAATTTTTCTTTGAATTTTTAAATCCTGTTCTTCTAATTTTTCCTTGAATTTTAAATCCTGTTCTTCTAATTTTTTCCTCAAATTTTAAAATCTGGTTAATAATTTTACTTTCCTGTTCTTCTAATTTCTTTTCAAATTTTAAACTCTGTTTAATAATTCTGTCCTCAAGCTTTAAGACCAGTCTACCTGTAGCTTTATGATCCTCACTTATTTCTTCAATCGCTGAGTAAATCTCGTCCCTTAAGATTGCATTCAATTTATTACTTTCCTCCCTCTCTCTATTAAACATTGTCCTTACGCAAAGGTACAGTTTAAAAATCGCAAGGACCCAGATGATTTGTGAAAAGATAGAGTAGTTCTCAGAAAGGAACTTTATAGACTGGGCTATGTATGGTTCCGAGCCAATAAAAGATACAATGTATCTATACCATGAGATATCCATCATTTTACTCACGGTTCGGAGGCAGATGATCTCTGTCCGATGATAATTAGACCAGACGATGTTCGTGGTGCCCGCACAAAGGGACGCCAAATGTCGGGGCGCTCCGCCGGGTCCCCGACAGTGCCGGGAAGCGAGTTCCCTTCTACCTCCGAAGCCGGCGAGGAATGGATGAGCACTCAGGGATCCGATGAGGTTTTAAAAAGACTTTACTTATCACAGGTTCAGGCATACAAATCAGCAAAAGGAAAAACCCGATGCTTAGGATTCCAGGCTAGAACCCCAGCCACGTGTAGGCCAAGATGGCGACCACCACGTGCAAAGGCTTTGGGAAAGGAGAACACTTCCAAGCAGGGCGACCGCTCACAGCGAGCACAGCCCCCAAAGAAGCGCAGCGAGAGTGAAAACCGGCTAGTTTATATCCCTTCAACTCAGACCTTCCTCCCATTGTTATGGAAAGCAGGGAGTGTTAAATGTCCTTAGATAATCCCTCCCTGCACCTCACCTAGGCCCTTTAGTGTGCTAATGCAGCGGCCCTTAAAGGAGTCCTGCAACATATCCCCAAATATAAAAAGTATTAATTTTAAATATATATTGCATTAGTCAATATATTGAAACAACGCAAATATCCAATGTCAAGTGAATGGATAAAAAACAAATTTTGATGTTTATACACAATGGAATGTTTTCAGCAAAAGATGAAGATAAAAATCTTTGGTACAACTTGGATGAAATTGGAAGGCATCATGTTAAGTGAAATAAGTCAGAAGGAAAAGGAAAATAGCAGCTGCTTTTACTCACTGCAGTAAACGAGAGACAAAACAAGGGAATAGACAGTATTTAGTGATAGAAATCCTTGTCTTTGACTACAAACTCAGGTTATCAAGCAGTGAGAGGAGGAGAGGAGAGAAGAGATAGAATAGAAGTGATATGAAGTCTGATAGGGTGTGTTGGGAACTTTAGTGGTAATGAAAGTTTAGTAACTATAATATCAAAACCCGTATACATTAGCAACATTGTAACTGTGATAAACAATGAATATTTTTTAAAAAGATCTTAAAACTTGTCTTCATCTTAGATCCTTGAGATTAGAGATATCATTAAATGTCAAATATGTTTTAAGAGTATTTTATTGCAAAGCATATAATATTGATAATAAATATATCTGAGTCCTAACTACACATATTTGCATTTTATTCATTTTCTTGGACCTTACTATAGACATACATGAAGAATGTTTCTCTACTAGAACATATGTCTGTAAAACTCATGCTGTTTATTGTGGAGGGTTCTGGAACACATTTGTGTATTTACTTTTTTTTTTTTTTTTTTGCTTTTTGGGTCACACCCGGTGATGCTCAGGGGTTCCTCCTGGCTCTGCACTCAGGAATTACTCCTGGCGGTGCTCAGGGGACCATATGGGATGCCCGGGGATCCAACGGGCCGGCACAGGCTGGCCACCTGCAGGGCAAATGCCTTACCGGGCTGGGCTATCGCTCCCGCCCCACTTTTTTAATGAATATTTTTGTTGTATCACTTTTACTTCCAACAGGAAGAAACTTGACCCAATTCCACAAGTCATTTTCATTTAGGAATCAAGAGGTATTACATATGAAAATTAGATACTACAATGGAACAAAAAAAACTAGGAAATTACAAGACATTTTGAAATGCACTTTTGAATGCTGACACATAGGCAGAACAATAAGGCATGTGATGATGGCTATAGGGTCACAGCTGACTCCGCTAGCACACTCTTGTAGAGTAGCTTGCTTTTTTTTTTTTTTTTTTTTTTGCTTTTTTGGGTCACACCCGGCGATGATCAGGAGTTACTCCTGGCTCTGCACTCAGGAATTACTCTTGGCAGTGCTCGGGGGCCATATGGGATGCTGGGGATTAAACCCGGGCTGCATAGGCCGGCCGTGTGCAAAAGCAAACGCCCTACCCACTGGGCTATCGCCTCCGGCCCCCAGAGTAGAGTAGCTTTCACAAGAGCTGCATCAAAGACATGCTGTTGTGAGAGCCTGTGGAATCACTGATGATGGTGAGGAGTAACTCTGTCTTTTGTTCTATTTCTCTCTTTTTCTCACCAGATATTTCCTTTTCTCTAAGGTCTCTCATTACTTTTCTGTGAGATATTCATTTTTTTTTTCTTGGTTTTTTTTTTTTTTTGGTGACCAAATTCATTAGAGGCAGAATTTTAGATTGATGACATTTTTTACAGGTTCATTCCACTGTCCTCTGATCTCAGTCATTTCTGTCGACAAACTTATAGTTATTAGAGTTTGCTTAATTTTAATCTACAACTTTTTCTTTGAAGATTTATTTCTAGACATTTCATTAATTTTATTTTGCATTTGTGCTGATTTGATCTTATTTATATTTGGAGGTTTCTGAATTTCCTATATGTATAAATATGAATTTCACCAAATTTTGGAAGATTTTGGTCACAATTTCTATAATGATTCTTTCTTTCCACACCATTATACTTGCCTATGCTTTAGGGACTACTGTGACACAAATATATATATATCTCTATATCTATATATATCTATATCTATATCTATACATATATATATATATTGTCCTTAAGTCTATGAGATTCTAACAATTTTTGTTTTCAATCATTTCTTACTATTCAGATTATATACATTTTTGTTTCTTCATGTTCACCTCTTTATTCTCTTATGCTATTGAGATTTTCAAATTTCTGAATTTTCAGTTCAGATATTGAATTTTTCTGTTTTAATACTTAAATTTAGTATTTTTTCACAGATTCTATATTTTTCTTCTGAGAAAATATGCCTTCCTGCTAATTTTAAGTGCTCACCTTAATTTGCAGAAATAAATGCTTTAAGATCCTTTAAATTAAGAAATAATTACTTAAAGTATATTTAAAATATGCTGTTCTGAAACCCTTTGTTGTTTAATATTGATTTGTTTTTTTTAAACAATTTACCTGCATAATTTCTCCTTTCCTTTTGTGATCGTTGTTTCAATGTCAATTTTCTTTCAAAGTCTTTGCTAAGTTATTTAAGTATTTCTGGGGAATGCACCTCCTAGGACTTCGGTTTCATAATAAAAGCTTTTTGATTGACTTCTCTGAGTATTTATAGTACATTTGCAACTTGAAGGGTTGTGGGGACTAATTACTGTGTGGACCAGAGTTTCTTGATCTCTTTGGTCCTTTTTAGAAAAAAAAAATCACATACCCTCCCTGAAATCTGCCTTTTAAAGGAAAGAGTAAAGAACTGAAACAGAATTGCAGAATACCATCCAACAGCCATCAGATGGTGCTTCTGACCGTCTGTATCATTCTATCACCTCCAGGGTTGGCACAACCCACTTTGGGAGAGATTAGTGTAGGCACTACAGAACGCCCCCCCCGCCCCAGTTCTCCTTGGTAGGATTTCCCATGTTACAAGATCTTCAGCACCCCCTTCCCAGTTTCTCTGTCTAGAAAGATTCAGAGGTTTTGCTTTGTGTGCTGTGTCATTCACTGTTCCATAAAATTGTATCAGTGGGGAAACAGGATGGAAGTGTTGTGCTGGATAAAGCAAGGAACCACTGACTAGAATAAAGGGCTTCCTCTTGGGAGTGACACAACTCACGCTGGGAAGGATGCCTACCAGATCCTGCTAAGGAACAACTTCGTGACCAGTTGGGGAATATAGATTTATGCTCAGCAGAGTGATGTAATACATATTTTGTACTTTTCCAGAAAACTCGTGCATATTTCTGAGGGATATCATTGATGAAGGACGAGTGAACAAATAACATGCATGTAGAGAAAATAACAGAGAAACATCACCAGGGGTGTATATTTAGTATGGTCCATCATGAAGACCAAGGAAACAACAGCTTGAAATTGTCCTACTGGATAGTCTCCACTGGCTGGTACTGTCCAGCTAGGGGTCTAGGGTCCTCATCAGCCCCAAAGTGCTGTTAAATTTCATACACCACCTTTATGCCAGTTTGTTTTAGCTGTTTCTAAACTCAGAGATTTCTTCTAAAATATCTTTTTTGGGTGGGAGGTGTTTAGAGACAAAGTTGTAAAAAGTTTGACCAAAGAAAACATCTAACAATAATTCCCTTGTTCTTGAAACAGTGGGTATCCCATTTCCTAAAGCTTTTCTGAAGCAATTGTATTTTCTTTTGCCATCTTGAAGATCTCTACTGCAGTAGCAGAGCAGATTCCTGCTTAGAATGGGCAATTTTTCCTTTTTGGATCACACACAGCGATGCTCAGGGGTTACTTTGGTTCTGTGCTAAAGAATTACTCCTGACGGTGCTCAGAGGACCATATGGAATGCCAGGGATCGAACCTGGATCTGCCTTGGAATGGTGATGGTTGGATACAAGAGAAAAATAAGCATGGCGAATCACCTTGCACTCCACTAGAGGGAGTTTTCTGTAAGTGGCGTGCAAGGTGATTTTCCTGCTTTTCTGGCTGATTCATGGCTTAACTAGACTCTTTATTTCTGTGTGCACCTTTTACAAGTTTCCAATTTGGTTGCCTCCAGGTCAAGTCCAGGCAGACAAAAGAAACAGCAAAATAAAAATTATCTATAGCCAAGTTGACCTTTGTTTAAGATTTGACTCTCCTCCTCAGTTCACTTGATTTTATTTACTGTTCAGAGTCCTCAGAGAGCTGTTTGCTATATTTGTTCAATTGTTTTTGTGGTCAGGGCTGTGCTGTAATGAGCTCTTGATTCTCTACTTGTCTCCTTTGAAACATCTTTTGTCCCCTAAGCACTTCCCACAGAACCTGCATTAACTTAAACATTGAAGTTAATGGTGTGGACAGTGTAAAGTCTGAAACTTGCCCATATCTATTGAATTTTGGGGAGGAGGAGGCAAATACTTGTATTTGGGTATCATCCGTACTGACTTGCTGTACTCTGAGCTACTCAGTAATACTTTATTAAGCAACTAAAGAATGATTTTGAACACAGTAAATCTGGAAATACTGCCAATGAACAGCATTGGCTAGTACTGCAAAAAGTCTTTTCTGCAAGCTTTAAGCCACTCACCCAAAATTCCAGCCTTCCTTTCCCAGTGAACTATAGTAAGCCTCAAATTTCCATTTTACCATCATTTGTTCCTTGTTTAAGATTCTAGTTTACATAGTTTACATATGTTAAATTAATTAACATAATTTCAATTTTTTAGGCAGACTTGTTGAGAAAAAATCACTTTAAAGTTTCCATAGTTTTATTCAAAATTATAGCCCGACTAATTTCTTTCACTGAGATTTCCTTTATTTACTCCAATCGGAGATGATTTTAGTGTTTTCGCCTTTGGGAAATGATAAATTTATTTAACAGATTGGTAATTATATAGCTCAGAAATGGTCATTCGAATCCATGTCTATTTCATTCATTAGCTGATATCACCCAGTGCACAATCCATTTATCACCAGCGGCCATCGATTAATTCAATATTGCTGGTTTTTCACTTAAAGATTACTATAACTTTTCATTTTGAATCTAAGGACTGATATCAATAGAAAGTCATGTGCTTTAAGTATATCTGATTTAAAATTTTAAAACTTAATCTACACAAACTATTTTTTTTGCACTTGGTGATTTTGTTATCTTAATATCTCTCCCACACTCCACCTCAAAGAGCCAAAATTTAAATAGAAGTGTTATGTGTGGGTGGGTGTTAGGGGATATAAGTGATTATTATCAACTTCTAATATTCACTATGGTGCAAATCTTATCTTAGCAGGAGGGGAGTGCAGTGTTTATAACTGTTTCATGATTTTGTATATTTGCTTTGAAATGCCTAACATAGCCCAATGGGATCAAGGAAGTTTTTCTAGACATTTAGCTGTCCCGCTTCTAAAGTGGGAATTCCTGTCCTAAAAACAAATTCCCGGAATTTAAGCATGTGCATCCCGCCAATATGAAGCACACGTTTGTGGAAACTGCAGATTGTAAGCTTGGGAGTCATTGGGCAGATTCCCATTCATGCTCTGGTTTTGAGCTCAGCTGTTGTATGACTGAAATTCAAAATGTGAAGTGTGGCACCTAACTGTGTGATGGTCTGCTCAGCTCATACTCTAAATGGGTGTTTATTTCCTCTTTCCTCCTGCCCCAACAGTCTACCGTGGTTTCTGGGCAGCCCTCATGCTTCTGGGCGTGGTTGCTGTGCTGATTGCAAGCTTCTTCATCATCTGTGCTGCACCCTTTGCTAGCCATTTTCTCTACAAAGCCGGGGGAGCTTCCTACATTGCTGCAGGTAAGTGGGATGCAAAGGTATCATTTCCTGACATAGTTTTCCTCCGTAGCTTTATAGTTCTGATTTGTAATTCTAGATCTCAGGCATCTAGTGTTAATTATACATTATGTCCACATGCACTGTTCCTTGAGTGTCATTAAAATCAGCTACATCTTCAGTGACCTTTTGTTTTTCATGCACTGACATCAGAAAAATAAGCTGTTCATTAAGCTGACATAAGCTGTATGTCAGAGAACGCGGGTTCCCTGACAAAATCAGAAAGCAGGGACAGGAAGAAGCGGGATCTCCACTTGTTGGAGAATGCTGGGTTCCAGACAAATCGGGGATTTGGTCAGGAAATCTCAGTGGAACCTCCACTTGTCAGAGAATGCTGGGTTCCTGACAAAATCAGGAAACAGGGTTCTTCTTGACCCTGGGGAGTGGCAGCCAGAGGACAAAGAAAGACTCATGAATCCAGCAGAATTTCAAAAGGCTTTTACTCTCACAGGTTCTGTTAAACAATTCAATTACAGGAAAACCCCAGACTTTAGGTTCCTGGTTGGGCCCTGGCCATTGTAGGTTTAGAATCCTAGGCCAAGATGGCTGCTACCATGTGCTTTTATATTTTTTCAGCCCTGATGGGGTCCACATCAATGGATAGCAGTTAAGGTGAATTCATTCCGGTTTGCTTCTCTCAGGACCTCACCTAGTCTCATTGAAATGTTAATATTGCCCCAGTCAAGTGCTCAAAGTTTCTCTTCTGGCCCTGTGCAGAGTGGGGAAAGGGCATGCATCTGTACTAATGGATATTTTACAGCCAGGCACATATTTCTCCAAGCCTTCACAAGATCCTTGTCTTTACTTCAGTTGTTTTGGATATTAGCCTTTAGACTTGTTAGAGAACCACACTTGCTCACTTGCTTGGAGGAAAACAGCATTTTTCTCTGATCTAATTATAACTATATTATACTTAGAGATCCAACAAAGCTAGATAAAAATACTGGTAAGATATGTCTAGTCCCAGATATAGAATGACTGAATTTATTTGCATGACATATATATAGATGTATATATATATGATATATATATATATATATGTATATATACATCTCTCTCTATATATAGATGTATATATATGATATATATATATAGATATATATATATATGTGTGTGTGTTTGTGTGTGTGTATGTACATATTATGATATCAATATCCAAGGTCAGGTGAAAGGTGGATCAGGGGATCTTGGCAAAGGTGGAAATTACCACAAACGTGTGGAAGCAGAGGTTAGGAAAGACAGAGAATGGAACAGTATGCCAATAATTGTTGAAAGTGCTATTACCACATAGAACTAAGCATTAAATGCAGGCAAAAAGATACACATTATAACCTATAAGTATATATATTACAATCCACAATGTGTAGGAGAAGGGAGAGAGAGAGAGAGAGAGAGAGAGAGAGAAAGTACGAGAGAAAAGAGATAAAGAGATTGCTATGGAGGCAGGCTAGGGGAAGGGGAGGGAATTGGGGACGGACCTTGGTGGTGGGAAATGAGCACTGGTGGAGGAATGGGTGCTGAAACACTGTATGGTCGAAACCCAAACATGAACATTTTTGTAATTGTTTATCTCATGGTATAAAAATATATTAAAAAAAGATATGTCTAGTCCCACAAGGATTGTGCTAGCATGAAAGAAAATATGTATATCAGCTAACATAGAATACATGGTAAGATAATATGTCACAGATCCAAACTGTTTTCTGCCCCTATGTACAAAGTGTCCTGCAGGAGGTAACTCCAGGTGAGATGCAGAGGCTCTGGGCAGCAGTGTACTGCAACAATTGTACATAACTTTGTCCATTGCATGAAGGATAACACTAGGAAGGAAATTTGGGTTCCAGACCTTTAACTCTTTCTCAGCATATTAAAGTTTTGTCCTGTTCAGTGTTTGATTCTGACAGCTCATGAGATCCCCCAAGTCCCACCAGAAATGGTCCTTTAGGAAGAGTCAGAAGGAAGCCCTGGGCACCACCAGTGTGTCCCAAGCCCCCACAAAATAAAAACAATTTGTAAAATTTTGTGCTATTAAAAAGATAGCCCCACATGTTACAAGTACTCCTAACGCATTTATAACTTAACTAATGCTCTCTTTGCTTATACAGGTATGTTCAGTTTTCTAAATTGTGACTGACCTAAACACAGTTACACGTTTTCCTATTTGTACAATATGGACTTTTTTTTCAACTTTCAAGCAAGTTTTTTCTGATTCTTAATACAATTCCTAATACAAGAAACATGGTCAATTAGAAGAATAATTGACCAAGTGAATCTGCTAAATCTATTGTTTTTTGTTTTGGGGGTTATATTTGGCAGTGCTCTAGGGATTACTCCTGACTTTGGTGCTGAGGATTGAACCTAGGTCAACAGTATGCAGGCAAACACCTTCCCCACTGTACTATTGTTCCAGCCCCTGAGTCTGATTAACTTTAAGCCTCTTTCATTTAAATAAAAGGTATTGTGTGCTTAAGCAATAATACAGTGAGCAGGACATTTGCCTGGAATATAGCTAGCCTGGATTTGATCCCCACATCCTATTTGGTCCCTGGAACACTGTAAGGAATGATCCTTGAGTACGGAAGTGCTTAGGGCTTACAGAAGTCCATCCTAAGCACTGCCAAATGTGACCCCAAAGAAAAAAAAAAAAAAAATAGGAGGAAAACTTTTAATTTGGAATGCTATATAAGATAGTATGTCAAGGAAAATTAGCAAGACTTTAGTAATATCAGCACCAAATCACAATTGACTGAGGTATATTATAATGTCTGATAAGAAAACAAAGTTTGTCCTTGAGATGGCAGAAATGTAAAGGCACAGTAGATAGCTTCATTGTTTCCATGACTGTGGCCAAGGGCTCATGATATTTTCTTCATCACTTAGTCAATGGCAGATAACTCCTATCAGTACATGATTTTGATATTCCTTCTTGTTATTTTTCTGGTAATGAAGATTGGATGGACCCTTCCATGTGAGGCGTTAACTCTGACACTAAGTCCTATGCCCAGGCTAAGTACATTCCAGAACATGTACTGTGCATAACCTGTGGATACAATAACATTTTAGTTAGATCAGCTTCTGCTCGAAGATCTAACAAGAAAGCATTCTGGAAAGAATTCTTTTTTTTTTTTTTTTTGGCTTTTTTTTGGGTCACACCCGGCAATGCTCAGGGGTTACTCCTGGCTCTTCTCTCAGGAACTACTCCTGGTGGTGCTCGGGAGGACCATATGGGATTCCAGGGATCGAACCTGGGTTGGCTACGTGTAGGACAAACACCCTACCAGCTGTCCTATCACTCCGGTTCCCTGAAAAGAATTCTTTATCTGTTCTATTTTTTTTTGTCTTATTTTAACTCTTCATTGGTATAACAAATAACTTTACCAAGGGCCTAGATTTAGTCTTTAATAAAGGTCTGTGGTGTAATTTACATGTGGTATAATTTATACTACATGCACATCTATTTAGTAAATATACACATTTGTACTAACACCACCACTATCTGACTCCAAAATATTTTTTATAACTCACAGAGAAATTCATCCCCTACTGTACAATCCTGCCCCATCCTAAATCTGTTTTCTATGTACTTGCCTATTCTGCATAATTAATATCAGTAGAACCACACATTACATGATATTTTATACATACCTTCTTTTGTTTCGTTCTCATAATTTATCATTTACATTATTTAATTATTGATCCCATAAGACAAAAGTCTCTATATACCTGAAAACAGGGTATGTTATTTACCAGTTATTATTTTTTCTCAAAGCACAGTCTACCCTTGTTTCTTCATTTCAGCTTCTAACTAGTCACAATATGTATTTTTCCTTCATCCTCCCAGAAATAACAGCCTTTAGAAAAATGTGTGCTTTTTCCTTCTCTTTCATTGCTTCTTGAAATATATTTTTTGTCAATAAAAGGATTTTGGATAGTGGTGCTTAGTAGAGACATAATAAGCACCATTTCAATTTTAAACATGAAAATACTATGATTGTGAAGTTTAGTTGTATTGGAGTTGTGTGTGTGAGAGTGATTATTTAAAAAAATTACTAGTTATTTTTTCCATTTATAATAATGTATTTGTAATTTGTATTGTTTAAGAGCAGTATAGCTCAATATTGATATGTAACTAAGAACTCCTGTAGAAATTTTTTTTTTTTTGGGTCACAACCAGCAATGATCAGGGGTTTCTCCTGGCTCTGCACTCAGGAATTACTCCTGGCAGTGCTTGGGAGACCATATGGGATGCCGGGCATCGAACCCTGGCCGGCATGGGCCGCCGTGTGCAAGGCAAACACCCTACCTGCTGGGCTATTGCTCCAGCCCCTGTAGAAAAAGTTTTATATGTATTCATTGGTCTGTGACCAGTGATTTTCTCCTTAATTTAGTGAATCTTTTCTGCTTATAAATATGGTCCTGAGATCTCATTGTTCAGGGCTTCACTCAAAAACCTCTGGGAGTTCAGATGTTCAGATGGTGTTCAGGAAGTCTATTTGAAGAGACAGTAAACTTTGAGGACAGTTCCTTTCAAATTTAACTTATCTATTAATTAAAAAATTAATTGGTGTAACAATATGGAGATGTTACTGGTGCCTGCTCGAGCAAATCGATGATGAACGGGAAGACAGTGATATAGTGACAGTGAACATGCTTTATAATATTGTTAATAAGTATGTTGTAGGTATACAGAGGCATACGGTGTCCATGATGGCATGCTTTTTTTATGTTTGTCACAGTTTTTATTTTTTCTCTTGAACAGGATAAAATATCACTATTAATGTTATTGGTTTGTCAGAGCAGGAAAAGTGAAGCTCTCAGCAAGAACTAAAGCCTGTATTCCAACAGTCATTTTCAACACACAGATAGACTTTCAAAGCAGGTTATAAAGTCAGTGTGTCTTTCTCAACTCAAGTACTTATTAGCAGAAGAATTCACAAGCTTGCCACTATTCATGACTAGCATTTTGAGAGAAGTGACTCTAGGCGACATAGTCTTTCAGATCTGAACATGGACACTTACACTGCATCATGCCTTGCGAAGACGAGGAAGCAATGGACCAACATTAGGTCTGTCCTCAGCAGTTTGTGCCGCTTTGTAGCATGTGTGGATCTATTTAGAGACTCAAATGGAATTGAACTTTTAATACCCAATTCTCTCAGGATTTCTATTTCCTTTCTTATATATTTATTTTTTAATGAGTCACTCTGTGATACAGTTAGAAGGCTGTTCATGACCGGGTGACCGGGTTTTAGTCAATGTTCCAAGACCCATCCTTCCACTGGTGTACATTTCCCACCACCAATGTCCCCCTGTTACCTCCTGCGACCCCTCACTCTCCACCCCAGCCTGACTCTATGGCAGGCACTTTCCTTTTAAAACTCTCTGACTACTGTAGGGCATTATGGCTTGCAATACAGATACTAAGAGGTTACCATGTTTGCTCCTTTACCTATTTTGATTTGCATCTCCCTGATGATTAGCAGTGCAGAACATTTTTTTTCCATGTGCCTTTTGGCCATTTGTATTTCGTCTTTGAGGAAGTTTCTGATTTTCTTCTTTGAAAAGGAAGATTTCCTTTGCCATTCTCCCAGGATCCCCAAATATCTTTTCTGGCCTTGCTTCATTACTCCCTGCTCAGCCAAGCTTTTCATATTGTGATGTCCCAGCACAGCTGTTTGCAAAAGGTGTGGCTCTGGAGTGCTGGGTGACTGCTTTACCAATGCCACCTGCAGGATTACACGCTCTGTCATGGCAGAAGCACATACCAAACGGTCGTTGCAGGGTGTGTTCAGAGTGAGTCACCCTCTGCAGCATCCTGTTGCCCGATTGAGATGCGCTTATGTTACAATTGTTCCTGGGAGTTGCCCGATTGAGATGCGCTTATGTTACAACTGTTCCTGGGAGCAGGGACCAGACTGCTCCTCTCACGCATGAAACATGCCCAGAGCAAGGACTGAAGGGCATGTTCTGCCCATCTACCCACCTCCCCTACCTGTGTCTCCTGTGGAAGTTTTATTCTGCACAAGAGTTCAGCAATTGATAGAATCTTACAGAAGCGAACCTGTTGCCTTGAGTATTTTCACACTCCTTCCCAATATCTCCCTACTTGCTGAGGTTCATTTTTAAAATTTTTTAATATTTTATTATACCACCATGAGACATACAATTACAAAGATGTTCATATTTGGGTTTTGGTCATATAGTGTTCCAGCACCCATCCCTCCACCAGTGCCCATTTCCCACCACCAATGTCCCCAATTCCCTCCCCCTCCCTAGCCTGCCTCTATGACAGGTTCTTTATCTCTTTTATTTATCTCTTTCTCTCTCTCTCTTCCTTCCTTTACACATGTGTATTACAATACATATATTTAGAGGTTATCATGTGTATTTTTTGCTATATTTAATGTTCAGTTCTAGGTTGGTATTAGCACTTTTCGACAATTATTGTCACACTGTTCCCTTCTCTGTCTTACCTAACCTCTTACTCCCACATGTTTGTGGTAATTTCCATCTTTGACAAGACCTCCTGATCCATGAGTTGCCTGACCTTGGATATTGGTATCATAATATGTATGTATGTATGTATGTATGTATGTATGTATATATACATTTATATGTACATATGTATATATATGTCATGAAATTAAATGCAATCATTCTATATCTGTCTTTTTTCCTTCTGGCTAATTTCACTCCAACATGATCCTCTCCCTGTCAATCCATTTATAGGCAAATTTCATAACTTCATTTTTCCTAACAGCTGCAAAGTATTCCATTGTGTAGATGTACCAAAGTTTCTTCATCCAGTCATCAGTTCTCGGGCACTCTGGTTGTTTCCAAATTCTGCTATTGTGAATAGTGCTGCTATGAAAATAAAAATGCCGATGGTGTTTCTGCTGTGTGTTTTGGCTTCCCAGGGTATATTCCCAGGAGTGGTATGGCTGGGTCAAATGGGAGCTCAATTTCTAGTCTTTGGAGGAATGTCCATATTGTTTTCCAAAAGGCTGTACCAGAGATGCCCCTTTTCCCTGCATCCACGCCAGCACTTGTTGTTCTTGCTCTTTTGGATATGTGCCAGTCTCTTTGGTGTGAGATGATATCTCATTTTTTTTGATTCGTCTCTCTCTGATGATTAGTGATGATGAACATTTTTTCATATGTCTTTTGGCCATTCGAATTTCTTCCTGTAGAAGTTTCTGTTCATTTCTTCTCCCCATTTTTTTGATGGGGGTGACTGTTTTCTTCTTGCAGAGTTCTACCAGTGCCTGATATATCCTGGATATTAACCCCTTATCAGATGGGTATTGGTTGAATATTCTTTCCCATTCTGTGGACTGTCTTTGTATCTTGGTCACGTGAACTCCTGTAGAGTCCATAACTCTTGGATATCAGGGAGTTGGCCATAAGATGTTTAGTGCAAGCGATGGGAAAGGTGCAGTCAGAGTAGGATTAGGCAGGAACAGCATTATACAGTAAGAGTGATATGGAAAATAACTTTTCGTTTGTCTATCCCTAATATCTGGGTGAACTCACATCAAAACAGAAATTATTTTGCACGAGGATTCTTTTTAGTATCCAGGAAAGATGTAAGAAATATGCGCACTTTTGGAGATCCTGGTTTTAGTGGCAAACCATACAAACTATAAATATTGAATTAACATATCAGGGTGACCAGGCTTTTTTCTCCTTTTACAACCGAAATCAACTTTCCCTAAATGGAAAAAGTGGGACTTTATATAATATATGAGATATATATATATAACATATATATACACATACATATGTATATATGTGTATATGTATTTTCCATGATAAATGTCTAACTAAATATATGCATATTTATTTTTTTTAAATATTTGTGAGTTTGCCGCGTGGTTCATCAATAAATGCTTTATTCAGAGGTGACTACAAGAGTATGCCACCCGCACGACAAGCCTGGCAAGCAGCTCGTGTCGTATTTGATATGCCAAATACCAGTAACATTTATATTAGGTCATTCCCATGACCTAATATAATGGTTTGAGGCTCTTTGTGTTCCTGGAGCAAGCGGATGCCTTTGGGTTCTACTAGCATAAGACAGGATATATGGAGATATTACTGGTGCCTGCTCTAGCAAATAGATGATGAACGGGAAGATAGTGATAGTGATAGTGATTTGTGAGTTTGCATTCTTGATGAATATGAAGCCAGCGAGACTCACCTGGATAGAGGTGTCTAAGTCTGGGTAGAATTGGACTGCTAAGTTGGTGACACCATATAGACATTTCATAAGTCACATGAATACAATGGCCATTCTGGTGGAAGAAAATAATTACACCTAATTTAGTACCTCCTTGGAGCATGATGGAGACAAGAGCCCTCTGCAGAGTAGCTCATTCTTGGAGCATGGTGGAGACAATTCTTCAGTCTGCCTTGGCACCCATTGTCTGGACTCAGGGTGTGTTCTTCCATAGCACACTAGTGTTGACCACCAGCATGGAGGAGACTGTGATGAGTGTGATAATCCTATTCCACATGGTACATGGAGCCAGAGCACATTCTCTGATTCATCTGTCCCTGTTTGGTCACAGACAGTGCTTTCTTGAAGTTTAATGATGTAAACCCTTTTCAAGAAGTGATGAAGAGCAAGTATGATCCTGTGATTTCTAGAAAACAAATTGTGCTTGATCATTTAGATAAACATCGATTTCTCATCCACCATTCCTAGCTCATAGTTTGCAAAGCCTTGGTGTTTCCAAAATGTTGCTTGCTAAAGGGATGTTTTGTCATATCAATAAGGAGACTCTGGGGTCAGCACCTAGGGATTGGGCTAGTTTGAGAAAGGACTGGGTCCTCTAACCTTACCCCCTACTTATGGAGGTCAGGATGTAGGCATTGAGTTTGGTCAGTGAGTTCATCAGTCAAGCCTATGTACTAAGATCTTCCTACAGCACAAAGGACCTGGTCCAGGAAACTTCAGGCTTTTGAGCATGTGAAAAGTTGGAAGGACGTCTGCCTGGGAGGACAGAGAAGCTCATGTCTTAGTCCCATGTCTTAGCCCCATGCCTTTCTTGCACTGGCTGCTGATACTTAGGTCTCAGTGTCCTCTGTATGGTTCAGTGAATAGGCTTTCTGAATTCCTGGTGCCACTCTAGTAGTCAGCAAACCTCAGGAGAAGTTCTGAGAACTTTGAGTGCCAGGTAATCACAAGGCTAGAGTCTAAAGAGAGGATGCTGGGCACCTTTGTGGCAGACCAGTCAGATGCAAACAAGATGGTTAGTGCTGGTGAACAGAGTATGAAGTGGAGGGTGGTCTCAACTGCCTTAGCTTGAGAGATTTGAAGCTGTCTTTGATAGAGTGTGTGAATAAAACAAATTTCTCGACACCCTCCTCTTTGGATTGCTTGTTGAGATAGGAGTGGGAACATACACAATTGGATCTTGGCACCCAAATATCAAAGAGAATGTAAGATTTTCATGTTCAGCTGGTCATTCTCAGAAGTCAACCAGATTTGCATTGTGTTTCTCCTTTGCTTTCAAAAGTCTTTTGGGAGCACCTCATTTTGGAGTAAGCCTATTTCCTAGCTCAGCCGTTGTGATTTCTGTTCCTCTGCTTTGTGTGATTTCCCCCTTTTGATCTTCTCTCTCACATTCCCTAAATAAAAGTATGTATTCCAAAAGAGAAAGATAAATCCTAAAAGCACAAAATTCACAAGAAAAGCCTAATGAGTTGTGAGCAAATGCTGGGTTCCCCCAACAGTATTGGGGAGCAGGACAGGATCCCCTCCTGCCCCAGGGCATTGGCAGCCAGAGGGTAGAGACAAAGACTTGCGAATCCAGCAAAGTTTCAAAATGGTTTTACTCACACAAATTCTGGCATTACAATCCAAGGACAGGAGAACCCTAACCTTTAAGTTCCTAGCTAAACTCAAGGCCACGTGGTGGGTTAGCGCTTTCAGCCAAGATGGCTGCTACCACATGCTTAGGCCCAAGCAGACAGACAGAAAAGAGTACAGAGAGCAGGAAAGAGAAAGAGAGAAGAAGAGGAAGAGATCAGGCAGAGAGAGAAAGACAGAAAGGCTGCTACTTTTATAACCCTATTGGACTGACTCGACCCATAACAGCTGGCACAGTCAAGGCCAGTTTTCTCAGATTCAGGTTCACTTCCCCAAGGAATTCACCTGGTCCAGGTCATTGAAATGCTAATTTTGCTGAGCCAATGTTTTCCTTTAAGGTTTCCCTGAAAGACTTATGCAGAAATGGTGGAAGGGCATCTGAGATGAGCTGTATCTCAGAATTAATACAAAAGGCATATATACCATGGATATTCTACAGTTAGGTATTTATTTCTCCAAGCCCCATGAGATCCTTATCTTCAGAGTTGTTTTGGGTACTAGACTTTAGAATTTACAGAGAGATACATTTACTTGCTAGGAGGCAAACAGCATTTCTCTCTGATCTAATTGTGGCTATATTATACTTAGAGATTCAACACAGCCAGATAAATGCTGGTAAGATTTGTCCAGTCCCACAAAGATGGTGGGAGCATGAAAAAAAATATTTATGCCAGCTAACATAGAATACATGGCAAGGTACTCTGCCACATAGCGAGTCACAGATCCAAACTGTTTTCCTACCCCTATCTACAAAGTGACCTGCAGGAAATAACTCCAGGCAAGATGCTGAAGCTCTGGGCAGCTGAGTACTCCAACAACAAGTTTCTTTGGCTCCTCAATAAACCACTTTATTTCCACACGAGATCAGAGAGAGACACACACAAGATGATAGTTTCTTAAGGAGTAGGATTGTGGGCTTAGTCCTGTGGGCAAAACAAAACAAAACAAAACAAACAAAACAAAACAAAACAAAGCAACACTAAACTAAACTAAGCTCATGGAAGTCAGAGAATCAGCCCTTCCAGCTCCTTAAACTGGAGCTGAAAGCAGATCTTACAGGACGGGCTTGGAGTTAGTGTCACTCCTTGGAGCTTCCTCCACATGAGCTGATGGCTGCAGCAGCTGGGCAAGCTATGTGGGAGGAACAGAGGACCAAGAGCAGGAAGGGATTAGCAGGGAATTGCTGACGGCAGAGGAAGGAGTCTAAACTTACAGGCTCAGGCCTTCCCTTCTTCACCTGCTGGCTTCAAGTCTACAGCAGGATGAGCTAGGCCAAGAGGCCTCTGAGGGGCAAAAGCCTGCGAAGCCAGTGGTTTTATCAGAATTATTTTTCTCGTTTCAATATCTTGCCTTGCTTTCTCCTTCCTTTCCTTTCCTCTTTCCTTTTGCTGTTCCTTTCCTTTTGGATTCCTCTCCTCCCCTCCAGTCCCCTCTCTTCTCTATTCTCTTCCCTCCCCTCCCCTCTCTTCTTTCTTCTCTTACCTTCCCTCCCTTCTCTTCTTCTCTCTTCTATTACCTTCCCTCCCCTCCCCTCCCCTCCCCTCCCCTCCCTTCTCTTCTCCTTTCCTCTCCTCTCTCCTCTCCTCTCCTCCTTTTTTCCTTTCCTTTCCTTTCCCACCCCCCTAGCCTTCCTTCCCTTCCCTCTTCTCCTCCCTTCCCCCATCTCCCCTCCCTTCCTTTCACTTTTCCTTTTGTTTTCAGGCAACCTGCAATAGTCCTCAAGGCTTATTCCTGGCTCTATTCAGGGTTAACTCCTGGCAATGCTCCAGAGCCCATGCAGGTACCTGGGATAGAAGCTGTGTCATTTGTGTGCAAGCAAATCACCCTACCTGCTGTACTGTTGTTTTGGCCCAAACTTTGATATTCTGAGTGTATAAGAAGCAACTTTAAGGAGAGAAGGAAGGTCTCTCAACAGAGATGACCTCACCAAAGTTCAGTGCTTCATATTTTATTTAGAGCTCGAGGTTACTGGAGCTTGAAAATAAAGGAAAGAGATTAACCAACTATGGATATACCAAGCAGGGCTGCTTTTTGTGCTGCAATCCACGTCTTCATGAAATACAGAACAGCATCTTCTTTCCTAGATCTGCTCCTACAGAGGTACACAAGGACGCCATGCCCTTTGCCCTCAAGGCCCTGAAAGTTCCTTTTTTTATGCTCTGGCTCAGTGCCTTCAGATGTCATTGGAGATTCGCCTTAGAAACTGTTTCAGATACTGATACTGGTATAAAGTGAAAAAGACTTTGTTAACATTTTGATGTGGAACTTTGGTGTCCTTGACCTGGTGTTTTCTACACATACCGTGTGCTGTAATACATTGCCTTGTCTTTTATATGAGGCTTTTAGGTAGTATCTCTATGAAAGATTTTCATTTACAAAATACTTGAAAATGCCATCACTTTTCTTTCCTAACTATATCTTTGAAAGTTAGTTCTCTTTCACATTGCTTTGGAGTTGAAACACATGTCCTGGGTTGTTAGCATTGATGTACTCTGGCTTGGGTTTGGATGGGGTAGAGACAAGCCATTAAAACAAGGCAGGGAGGGGCTGGATATATAATCCAGTGGGGAAGGTGCTGGTATTGCATTCAGCTTAGTGTGGATCCACCCCAGATAGCCCATATGGTCTCCTAAGCTGTGCCAGAGTGAACCTTGAGCACAGAGCCAGGAATAAGCCCTGAGCAAACCAGGTGTGGTCCCCAAACAGTGTTGAGAGTACCCAATAGTTGGATGTACACCCCACCCTCACCCCTGCTAAAAAAAGCAAACAGAACAAAATGAGGTGGGGAAATACATTTGGGAAGAAAATGCAGAAAGGACATGTCAGACCAAGCCTGTGAGCAGACGGTCTCAGGCGAGGAAAGGGAGTGCCGAGAGATGGTGATTTCTCTCCAGAGCCACGTTGTCCCGCAGTCCTTGCCCATGGACCATGGCCAGACTCATGCCCGATGGATCCAGGGAATGAGCTAATGGCCCAGTTCAAGCTGTGCCTGAATGTCTCAGGGGCTGTGAATGTGAACGAATGTTCTAAGCCCTCTGCTTTCTGCACTGTGGCGTGACCAGCCTAGCAAGAGACATTTTCACTCTCAGGACGTGTTATTGTGGGTACATTAAATCCCCCTAGGAAAGGTCCCCCATGTGCATGTGCATTAACACACACACACACACGAACGGTCCCCCATGTGAATAGCTTCCTGCAGACCTGTGAGCAGCCTCTCTGGTTTGGAATTATGTTTCTTAGGGTACAAAGTTCCATCCGCTTCCCTCTGTGGGGATATGGCCAGGATTACGCCTGGTGGGGCCAGGGGACTTATGGAGCTGGGGATCGAGCTCTGGTCAGCAGTTTGGAAGCAAGTGTCCTACCCGCTGTACTAACATGGGACCTGAACCAGTCACTTTCTGAAAAAGGTGGACAAATTATTGATTCCTTTTCTTAATTTATTTTTTTCATTTTACAAGGCAGTATTTAAGTTTTAGGCATATAGTATAAGCTCTGTTTGTCAAGAAATAATTGTTCTTCCTTTAATTAAGGAGTTTGGGGAGAGTTGGAGGAAGGGGTCAAGATATTTGTTTTACTGCGCTTTAGGAAGTTGCACAGATACTGTTTCCAAAACCGTCTGCAATAGAACTCTGTGGTGAGTGGTGCCACCTGGTGGAAAATTCTAGCAAGACGGTGACAGACACGTCTGAAGCCAAGTTTTTCCTTATTTCTCTCATAAAACTCCAGAACCCTATCACACCATGGCAAGTTTATTCTCTTATCTCTTGGCCAGTCCAGAAACAGCCCAGTCATATGAAAAGTTATGATAGTTCCAAAAAATTCAGAGAATGATATTTTCTACCCATTAGCAGACATGCATGAACTCAATAATTATTATTAATAATAATTTTTTTTATTATTATAATGATAACAATTGTTATTATTGTGGTAATAACAACAAAAACAAAACTAGCCAATGCTTTCTATGTGTGGGTCATCTTCTTGCTCAGCTCTGAGTGTTTTTATTCTGTTCATTTCTCAGGAATGCTTTCCAAGGAGGGAATTTGTGTCATCTCTATTTTACCATTATAGAAACCAGTGAAGAAATGTAGAAAAGTATTACACTTGTTCAGCCTTACCCAGCTGGCAAAATGTGAAGCTTTTCAGGCAGGAAGTGAGATTTCTTTCACCAGCACAGACCCAGACATGTACTTTTTTACCTCTTCTCCTTATATAATCCTGTAGAGTGTAGACACTTCCTGGACCATGAATGAAACTGATTTTTTAGATTAGATCCCTAATTACCTCAGAGATGGATATGCCCTCATAGTCATTACCTATCAATTATTTCTCAAGAGAGTCTTGTCTTGTCACTTATCTTCCCGTTGTTCATCGATTTGCTTGAGCGGGTGCCAGTAACTTCTCCATTTGTGCCTGCCATGTGTTAGTATAGCCTAAGGGTCTCTGCTCACTCCAGGAATGCAAAGAGCATAAACCATTCATTCAGGTGATGGGAATGAGGTCTTTATCGTTATTGTTTTTGGCATATCAAATACAACGTGGGTAGCTTGCCAGGCTCTGCTATGCGGGTGCTCTCAGTTCTTGCTTTTACTAATGTCTCTGGTTCATGGCCTACAGCCCAGGAGCAGTTCGTAGATGGGTCCACTGGGCCTGCAGGACGAGATAGAGGTGGGGGAAAGAGACCCTAGCTCCATCTCCACAAGAGCCCGGTGACTTTAGCCTCAAGACAGTACAAACTGTTAAATACCTGGGATGTTTATTGTTTAAAATGATGTTTAAAATGATGAGGCCAAATTAGAAAAATGATACATATTTGAGATCAATGAGGCTTGTTTCATAAGTTAACTTGACTAAGGGAAAATATGAGTTCGTAAAATAAAAGGGAAGACAATATAAGTAGAAAGTAGTATCATGAAGTTGGGCAACAATGAATATTAGACACAATGGAAATATATAATCATGAAAATCTACTTATTCATGCATCCTTAGAAAACTGGGGAAAAATCAGAGGAAAGTGATTCTAGGAAAATAATGAATGGAGTTAAATCAGAATTGCCTATTGTTAACTTTTTGCATTAGGTGTTTTCCAATTTCTAAACATAATTTGTAGGAAAAGGCATAATTTAATTATAAGATAAAGCAATAGCATACTAATACAAGAAAGAACTATAATGAAGACACAATATAAAGCATTCTTAAGAACTCCAGCTTATTTTCCCAGTAAACTATTTTTAATAAACAAAATGATAATTTAATACAGTACTGAATGGTTATTTAAAATGCAGTATTACTATGAGTACTATTAGTATAAGTATTAGTACTTGTACTACTTGTAATTTACTGTTACAAGTAGTAGTAAATGCAGTATTACTGTTAGTACTGGGGAAGGAGATAGAATAGAGTGGGCAGAACACTTGCCTTGTTTGTATGCAGCCTACCCGGTTCAGTCCCTGACGCTGCACCCCCAAGCACCATAAGGCATGAACCCTGAGCTCAGAACCAGAGGTAATTCCTGAACATCACTGAGTGTGTCCTCAAAACCAAGCCAAACAAAAAAACCAGCATTTTATTGTTAACTTTTGTGAAAATAATTTGTATAGGGAAACGTATATATCACATAAAACTCTGAACTATAATAATACAAATAAACACATTCATTATAAGCTTCCCTTATAGACCAAACCCAGAAAGAACTCAAATGTACACCAATAAGTGAATGTATAAAAAATCATGAATATGTAGTCAATGAAACAGTGCTGCACACTGTAAAGAGTGACCTGCTCACACGTGCACAGCTTGGATGGATTCACTTAACAGGAGGATGTAAAAAAGGGGCAAGACCTCATACCACTATGACTTCATGCCTGTGTGATTCTAGAGAAAAACTATAGTGATAGTTGCCTTGATAGGTAGCAAAGGGGTATTGGGGCACTATCTAAAATAACATGCTCTTTTTGTTTTTTTACCCTACCCACTGCACTATCACTGTGGCCCCAAAGAATGCTCTATTTTTGATAGTCTATAGTTCCTTTATTCACACTAATTTATTAAAACTCATCAAACCACACATCTAAAAGTCCAGGCCCTTAATATAAATTATGCTGCAATTTTTTAAAATGCTCCATGGGTTGCTTCCACATGGGAAGCAACCCATGGAGCTGACCTCCCGATAAGGGGCTCGGCCATCCCCTGGACAAGTCCAACATTGCTCCAAGGGTTTGCTCTCATGAGCAGGGGAGAGACCATGCTGGCCGGACTCAGAGTGGAGTTTGGGGCCCTGCCCTTTCCTCTGCCTCCATGCCAGTTGCCCTGGAAGAGAGAGACCGACCCACGCCAGACCGTGTGATATTTTTTATAGGATACCTAATTTTGCATAAGGTTCTTCCCAATTTCTTTCACATTTATACATAGTAAACAGTTTATAGACATGTTTTAACTGATACCAGTAAGCCTGGCAAGAAGCCAGAGCAAACCACACTTCATGCAGTTAGTCATTCCCAACATCCAGACTCCATAGTTCCTCAGAGCTCCATCCAAGAGAAAACCTGATCTTCCCCCCTTTAAGTTTCATCAGTAAATGCTCGGGTTGAGAGCCTTCTACTGAGACTACACCACCTACACCATAAAGCCTGGCAAGCTACCGTGTTTTATTTCCTTTTTATGCCAAAGACTAGTAACTCTTATGGATCTCAGTTCCATAACCTGAAGAATGGTTTCGGGCTCCTCCTGTCCCTGTAGCAAGTAGATGCTCTTGGGTTGCACTTGCTTGTGACAGGACTAATGGAGATGTTACTAGTGCCTACTCGAGCAAATTGATGAACAATGGGAAGACAGTGATACAGTGATTTTTAAAATGAGAAAAGAAACCCTGCCCCTCAGGTACTGCAGATGTGGTATGGTGCCTGGCTGCATTGCCAAATGGCAGACAGGAGACAGGCTTGTCTACACCCTGAGTAGACAAGCCTACGTCTAGTGGCTAGTAGACAAGTAGGCTTGTCTACTCTGCCCCATGGGCCCTGGATGGCTGATGGTCTGACATAGAAAAAGACTGGGCCCCCTGGGATGAACATAGAACCACGGCAGAGCCTGGCAAGCTACACATAGTGTATTCAATATGCCAATAACGGTAACAATAATGGACCTCGTTTCCAGTGAATGCAGAAGTTACTGGTGCCTGCTCGAGCAAATCGATGAACTTGAAGACAAGTGATACAAGTGAGAAAAGAAACAATAAATCAGAAATACTCTTTGGCCATTATAAAAACTTTCATTCTTCTATAGGGCTCCATATAATGTCTTCAAGACCAGCATGGGCTAATTTAAGAAATGTTTATGTGCAGATTATTTAAATCTCTTTTGTAAACCCTTTGTGGGGATGTTGTTAGTCATGCTGTTAAATATTCCTCTGAATATTTGGAGAAGACATTTATCATTTGCTTCTTGATTAATTACTCTTTTCTTGAAGAAAATGATAGTAAATACAATTTAATGAGTCAAGTTTTTATTCTTCCTTCTGGGCATGTCAAATCTAGGCATACTGTTCCATTAAAGCTCCATATTTTTTCTTTTTTGGGTCACAGCCGGCAATGTTCAGGGGTTACTCCTGGCTTTGTACTCGGGAATTACTCCTGGTGGTGCTCAGGGGACCATAGGGGATGCAGGGGATCAAACCCAGGTTGGCCACGTGCAAGGAAAACGCCTTACCTGCTGGACTATCGCTTCAGCCCCCAAAGCTCCATTC
This sequence comes from Cryptotis parvus, assembly GCA_021461705.1. Lineage (NCBI taxonomy): Eukaryota > Metazoa > Chordata > Mammalia > Eulipotyphla > Soricidae > Cryptotis > Cryptotis parvus. Next base: position 288,815 of record JAJIBD010030758.1, read on the forward strand.
TTTACCTATGGCCTTACAACTTTAGATATTTTCTTTACTTCTATCCTTGGCATAGCCTTACTCCTGCCTTTTAGGCAGCTTCACCTGGAGAAAAACCTAGTCCTCCTCAAGCTCCATTGTTGCAGGACACCTAAAAGCCTAAAAGCCTAAAAGCCTCTGCATCTGCCCTGGATTGCCTCCTGCAGATCATTTTGTAGATAGGGGGTAGTTTAAATGTGACTGTTTATCTGACCATGTATTCTGTACTGGCTGGTTTAAATATTCTCTCATGCTACCACAATCATCGTGGGACTAGCTAGATCTTACCAGCATATTTTCCTGGCCACATTGGATCTCTAAGTAAATAGACCAGAGAGAAATGCTGTTTGCCTCCAAGCAAGCAAGCACGGCTCCCTGATAACTCAAAGGCAGCTAAAATACAAAACTACCATGAAGTAGATGAGACTTTTGTGAAGGTTTGGAGAAATATTTAACTGGCATTAGTATAGTCTTTGGTACAGAGGCTTGCCATCTCAAAAAACCCCTTTTCTACCCTATAAAGTCATTTCCAGGCAGATCTTGGCTCGAAACATTAGCATATAAAAGGGCCTAGGTGAGGTGCTGGAGAAATTACCAGAGGACATTTGACCCTCCCTGCTTCCCATAATAGTGGGAGGTCTGAGTTGCAGGGGTATAAAACTAGGCTGCGTCCTCTCTTTTCTCTCTTTTTTGGGCTCTCTTTTTGGGGCTTGCACTCTTCTTGGGAGTCTTGTCTTTGTCTCCTCTTTACAGGGCCTTTACACGTGGTGGCCGCCATCTTGGCCTACACGTGGCTGGGGTTCTAGCCGGGAATCCTAAGCACAGGGTTTTTCCTATTGCTGATTTGTATGCCTGAACCTGTGATAAGTAAAGCATTTTAAAACCTGCACCGGATTCCTGAGTTTTCATCCATTCCTTGCCAGCTTCGGAGGTAGAAGGGAACTCACTTCCTGGTACTGTTGTGGACCCGGCAGCGTCCCGACACTCCATGGGAATATGTAGGATTTTGGGAATTTTACCAATGTAATATGCTACCCCTACCATCAAGTTTTCAGTTGGAATTATACACAGGATAAACTTTGAACTTTAGTAGGCTGTTGCTATGGCTGACTACTATATACCTTGGAAATCAACATGGTGAGTATATTGAATCATTCCTAAATTCTTGAGCATTGCTTGCTAGTCCTATATCTAACTGCATCTATCACGACTGTTGTAGTCATAATAATAGAGATATGTATATACACGACAGAATTTGATGTAAATTTTAGAAGCATTAATTTTTAGATCTATTTAGATGTCTTTGAGTCATGATAACTTACCTCTAGAGTAACTGAGAAAAGATATATTTTTTTCAGTTTGTAATTTATGTTTCACTTAAACTTTATAGATAATTCAGTTTTGAGTACTGTGAGATTCTGTGGCATCTCTATGCCCACTGAAAGCTGAAATGACTTTGCCCTGAATTTGGTAGGAGTCTTACTGAATGAGATCATTGAGGGAGGGCCAGAGAAATAAATCGAATAATGGTTAAGGCATTTGCTTTGTACACAGCTGACATGGGTTTGATCCCTGGCAATTCTTATGTTTCCCTGAGCACTGCCAGGAGTAACCCCTGAACATAAAGCCAGGGGTAACCCTGAGTGTGACCCCCTAAAAATGAAAGAGGGCAATCAGTAATCTTGAATTTATGATTCTTTTCCAGGTAACCAATAACTGGTTATAATTCAAATGACTAAAAGCACGTATCAGAGTCCATTCAGTTACCTATAAGCAGTTAAAAGTTTATCACTAATAACTCCAAAAGTCTTAAAAAGATACAGAAATATGTACTTCTAAGCAAGAATATAGCAGTTGGAAATTTGCCTATCTTTTTGAAGAAAGTTTTTGTTTCTGTGGTTAGCTTTCCCCTAGGAATGTGTTTTTAAATCTGGTTCTTATAATATGCTATGAAAGATCTTTAAGGTATGCCTTCTTTTTTTCCGTTCATGTTTCTGTGAAATATTGACAGCATGCAGTTTTATTTCTCAGCCTGTGACTTGGCATTGAAAAAATTCTTCTGTTTTGCTTTCTACCTTGTGATTGCTTCCATATTGTTTATCATTAGCACTTGTATCCCTGAGGTCCGCTTGAGACTAGATTTTTGTGTGACCTTTGTTTCAGGAAAGGAGAAAAATGAAAAAAGAAAAACTCCTTTCCAAACTGAATTCATGACATTCAGAGGGAAAAGTTTCCAAAGTTGTAACACATTCAGAGGGCAAAGTTTTCAACTTTGTAAGAAAATCCATGAAAAATCATAGGCTTGGATGGTTTCCTGTTCTCTGTCACCAAGAAGAGACCAACATGTTCTTAGTTTATCATTTCATTATGTCTACAACTCTTTATATGCTTTGGAGATAAACTTGACTAAAACTCCAGTGGGTTCTTTTAATCTATTTTTGTTGGATTAAAAAAAATTAGAGCATAACATTTAATAGGAAATGAAATTTGTTTTTAAAATGTAGAACAAATCTAGATATTACTTTGTTTAGGGCTGAGGAGGTAATCCTAGGGTAGGGAGCTTACCATGTCTGTGCCTCACTGGATTTGACCTCCGAGATCACACAACTTCCTGAACTTCCCTGGGCATAGCCCTTGTGTGGCAATGGGGGGCTACCCAGGAGTTGCTGGGGTGGCTGCACACTGCAGCACAAGCCCAGTTAGCCAAATCTCCTCAGGAGAAGACCCTGAAAACTCCTTGGGAGGCCCCAAAATATGCATAGTCTTCATTTAGTAATGAGCTCAAAAATAGCAGTATTTTCTCTTCCTGCTAAAATTCCAGCAGCAAGTGGGTTTGAAATAGTATGGTATTTCTCAAGACAGTTATCATTCACACTTTATGAGTGAGGTTATTAAGACGTTAAAGAGTAAAACTAAGATTTTCTTTCGTGAGATTAATATGGCCCAGAACAAATGCTCGGGTAGGCAATTGTAGCATGTGCCTGATATAACAGTTAAATGGTTGCACCTCTCTGGGCAGGCAAATCCATGTTCTCTCTACATTGCTCAATACACACACTGCAACTACAGTCTGATCATTTCCACCTCATTTTTCTTTGTGTTTTGAAATATGTTCAGATTTATTTACAGAAAATGTGTACATTTACCTAAGACTCTATTCCTGTCTTGCTGACTATCCCAATCACAACTTTTTGGGGGCTGAGGTGAGGGAAGGAAACTACAAAGCAGTGGTCAGGAGGTGGTGTGTGAATCTCCCTACGCACTCTTGGTCCTGGCTCTGTGGGGCTGCAACTAGATTTTCAGGTTGGCAGTTGGTGTATTGACCCATTAATGCTGGGGATCACCAGGAGCCAAGTGGTGCCAGGTACAGAATTCCGGGCCCACGACCTCAACCCAGTTCTTTGATCCAACTCCTCAGCCCTGTCAATAATACCTTTTATAGCAAAGGCCCTGGTTCTGGATTAGGTTTTTCCATTAATTGATGTGTCCAAGTCTCCAGCCAATGAGAACAAGTGCTTCATTCATACAAGAGCAAAGGCCTATGGATTCCCGGACTGTTTCTGAATTGGTTTTTCTGATGACTGGACTTAGAGTCTGTGCTTTTGGCTGTCATATCATTGCAACAATGCTGTGTTCTTGTCTCTCATGAGGTGATACAGGACAGCCTTTTGTCTAGTCACTGGTGGTGTTGATTTGGATCAATTGGATAAAATGCATTAATTGGTGTCCAGAAAAGTGACACGGAAACTACATAAATAGGAATTTCTCATCAAACTTTTATGCCCTAATTTTAGCACCCAGTAGTTTCTCTTTTGGCTGAACAAACTTATTATTTAAATGATTGCAAAATAGTGATTTAATATTCATTTATTTCTTCTGCATTTATAAGTTATAAAATGGGGCCTTTGTCCATTGGTTTATTACTTCTTTATATCAGTGTGGATTCATGGATTCATACTTTTGCTAGTGAGATATCACATGTCTTTATCATTGACGATCAGATTGTCTCCGAATTGGGTAAGAGAAATGGCAGAAAACGGGCTTCTGCAGCACCCCATCATTCTCTGAGAACATCTTACTCTTCAGTATCATAACGTGTTTCAGACTCATACCCAACCTGGATTCCACTCTGAGATTTGCTTCATTGTACTAAGAGCCAACATGCTCATGGACAGGAACAGGCATGCTCCATGAAATTGGGGTATTAATGATTGCTTCAAGATCCCCTCAGAAAATAGAGAGAAATGATATCTGGATATCTACATACTGGCATCTTTTAAAGCACACTTATTTTCATATTCCTTTATCTATTTGCCAATCTGTCTTTTGATCTAATTCATACATTAACACTGATAAATTAAATGCTAACCAAACACCATGCAGTTCATTCTAACTATATCCCTTTTCAATTACGGCTCCCTTTCAGGCAGTGAAGAACATGTTTCTAATTAGTGTCTTTATTTATTTCAAGAGTCTCCTGACTCTTTCTTGGCTTCCTACAGTCCCCACTCATAAATTCTAGCTTTCACATCAGCTAAATCATTAACTCTTGGCATCAATACTTCTCCTTTGACTTCTCTGTCTCTGCACACCACACACAACCACAGAATTCTTCCACCCTGCGCTTAATGCACTGACAAAAGAATGTTTTGGGAAACACTTTTTAATCAAGGGGGAAGATATAAGTAATAAACTGATCTGATCTGATTTAGGCAGACTCTATCTTCAGGTTGTGAACAAACCAAAAGTAGAGTTATGCAGAGTTTATGATTCATTACTTTCAGGATATAATTGCTTTTCAAACATAATATTTATATAGCCTATAATAATAAGGGGACTAATTTATCTTCATTGAAAGTCATTTACAAGATCACTTACACCTCTTTTATAAAATAATCTAAATTAGGTAATGGTTTCTGAAACTCTTGAAGAAAAACATGGTCAAGGCTACGGTATTTCACAAAGTCAGTCTTTGTTTTTTGTAAAGGCATTTTATGGCTTAAGAGATTCACAAGATACAAAGATGATAAAAGCCATCTCAACAAAGGTTTGAAGTGTTTGCTTAAGAGAAATAATAGTATGCAAATTACTGAGGCAGATTTTTACATTATCAGAGAACACTGCCTCTGTATTTGCTGAAATAGTGTACTGAAAAACAGAATTGCTAGGCAGCACATGGCCTTGCCATATTGTAAAAAATCTGAGGTACTGCTTCGTAAGGAGCTTTCTTGCTGGCGTTTCTTTACGATTTCTCCGGGAGAGCGTTGCTGTCCAGAGCTGCAGGTGCTCGTGTCTGCATTTACATTCCAGACCATGTGAGAAGCTTCTTATTAAGGAAGTGTCTTGATCAATCTTTGTTAGTCTGGAGTTTGTATCGTGACTATGAGAAAGTTTAAGCCGTGGTAACAACCTATCTTGAAATATATAAACATCTTTTATCTCATATATTTACTTTTCAAGATTCTTTGCAAAAGTGAAGGAGAGGTATTTTATTTTCTCCCCCAGTTTTATTTTATTAAATGAGTTTAATAGAATAATAAAATTTTATTTAATTAACCATGACTCACAAAGTTATTTATTGTTGTGTTTTGATATGCAGTGTTCCATCACCCATCCCACCACAAGGGACAATTTCCCTCCGTCAGTCTTCCCAGGTTCCCATTCCTACCCTCCCCACAGCTCCAGCCTGCTGAGATGGCCTCTTAAACCCTACTCTCTTCTGTTCATGTGTCTCTGTCCCTGCTCTGAGCCACTGGGCTCAGTTTAGCTTTCAGGCTGACCAGCAATTAGGATATGGAAATTTTATACCTGAACAACTCAGTTCATTCATTTATAGAGCATAATAGATCCATGGGATGTTAAGATTGAACTTTGAACAAATCACTAGTGACCTCAAAGGTATTTCATTTCTGGACACATTTGAGTCCCTTAGGCTTGGTGATTTGTATGTAGGAAATGTTACTTATTCCCTAGTAGATTAGTTTAGTAGACATTCCTGAGTTTGCAATTCAGTTCAGTGACCACATTTGCTTTTGCTTGTTACAGGAACAATCATGGAGGGAAAAAGTATATGCTGATTGGTATTTGAAAATCTCAGCATTTGTGAAGCTGTTGTCTGTTGTCTTTTGTTTTGTTGAGATCATATTTTCTGTTGAGGTCATGACTCCAGCATATAATGCTTTCTCTGTTTATAATTCCAATAGTGTTTGATCATGTAAAATGTAGTTACATTGGAATTATTGATAAATTATGATGGCACCTTCTAATTATTAGTTAATGGTTTTACCTTCCTTCCTTCCTTCCCTCCTTCCCTCCTTCCCTCTTTCCTTCCTTCCCTTCTTCCTTCCTTCCTTACTTCTTTCCTTCTTTCCTTCCTTCCTTCCTTTTCATATTACCTTTCATGTGTATATATAATATATTATATATATACTATATAATTTATATATATATGTATATATATATGAGCCTCTTTATCCCAAAGCTGTTTTTAGCGCTTATTTTTTGGGGCACATCCAACTGTGCTCATGGATCACTCCTGGCTCTGTGCTCAGGAAGCATCCTGGCAGTGCTTGGGAGATCATATGGAGTACTGGTGATTAAACTCAGGAAGGCCATGTGCAAACTGTAATATTTCTCCAGCCCCGCAAACTCTTCTATCCTCTGTACTATTTCTCCATCCCCACAGACCAGTGGTTTGACATTTCACAGAATATTGTATTTTCAGTCCCCAACTTCAGTCTCAATGTGATATTTCCTTTAGCTGAAATGGTGATTTATATATATAAAAATCTGAATTTATATATATAAATTCAGATTTATTATATGTATAATATATAATATATTTGTAGGATTATTAATATAGATATATAAATATATATTTTATATATATATTTCAGTTTCAAAGAATCATTCATATTAATTTATTATCTCAGTGCTTTAATCTGTGTTTTTGTTTGTTTCTTACCTTGGCTGCTATTTTTATTGCCATACTCAATTGTGGCACTACTTAACAATGCCATAATGTATAATAACAGTCTTGAGTTGCAATTCAGATCTGAAACGGAGTACTAAAAGTATCTTCACCTGTTTCTTGTATGTATGGAAAGAAATAATGTACTACAGTGTTTATTCCAAACAAAGCATACTGTTAGGATGAATGTTATGAATTCCACTGCACAGAGATCTGTGATTTTTAAGCCCAACCAAATATTCAATAAAGATACATCAGCTGTTGCCATATTGTTCTTATCTTCTTGCTCTAATCCTTATGCTTTGAAATATAAAGATAAACAATAAGTTTATAAAACTTGTAATCAAAGATCTGAGGTTAATAAGTGCTTTTAGCTAAAATTATTAGAACTAAAATTAGGCAAACGTTTGATCTACTATAGTGTTCATGTTCAGAAAAGCTAAAGGTTTTTGTTTTGTTCTTTTTAGGCATCCTGTTCTCCCTGGTGGTGATGCTCTATGTTATCTGGGTTCAGGCAGTGGCAGACATGGAAAGCTACAAAAACATGAAAATGAAAGACTGCGTGGATTTCACTCCTTCTGTTCTCTATGGCTGGTCATTTTTCCTGGCTCCGGCAGGGATATTTTTTTCTTTGTTAGCTGGTTTACTATTTCTAGTTGTTGGACGGCATATTCAGATACATCACTAATCTGACTTGTTGCCGGATATGTTGTAATCAACATTTTGTCGAGTGGTTTTAAACTGAGCATACACTTTCATTTTGTTTCATGATGCCAGTGTAAAACTAGTTGATATAACTATTTTAATTAGCCGTTTTATTTGTGATTTTCTCTAACAAAATGATCCCAGCATTGATCCAGACATCAACATCTTTCCTTCTTTCCTAAGTGCTTTAAAAAGATCCTCCCTTTTATTAAACTTCAAATTTAAAATTTATGAAAGTTGTGAAAACATAATGATAGCAGAATACCTTGACCTGACTGAAATTAAGATTTTATTTAAATCTGTCTTCTTGGCATTTACTTTCGCTACTATTTAAAGAAAACTTTGGAGAATAATTAGGAATGGAAAACAAATGTTATAATAGAATTTATTCTATAGTTATTTATATTCATACACACATTCACTGACTCCTCTAAACTAGTTTTTATTTAAAAATTAAGAGCAATTGTTCTTACAGGAGTTGTCTCACAAACTTTTCAGTTTAAATGGGCCACAGTAAAACCAAGAATGCATACTTATTTATTCCACTTACCAAGAGTGGTTTGGTTATTTAATTTATTTACTTTATTGTATTTGCTTACAAATATCTGGAAGTAGCAAATATGTACACTACACAACACATAATGCAGATTGGACTTTTATGAAGTTTAGGTGAGTTGTATATGGATATGTTGAAAATCTGTTAAAAAAAAGAAAGCACCTTCATTTAGTACATAATTCTATTTGATATTTAAAAATTGCCATTTAAAACTTATGTTGTTAATATGTCCAGCATGTGAAAATTTATTGATGAAATGTGCTTTTAATAGGTCCTAGCTACAAACTTTCAAAATACTTCCATATGAGGATGATGATAGCCTTGTTTTATTAAAATCTATGAAATATTAACTTTTCCAAGATTTTATGGGTTGTCATTCTTCTGGTCATTTGATTCCATTATTATTGTCCCTTGATTTCTTCATCTTTACAACAGGTACATTAATATTTACAGGTCTGCTGTTTCATCCTCCAAAAAGAAAAGATTTGGCTGAGTAGTGGGGAGAATTCTTTATTATTTTCTACAGCAGATATTTTGCATATCAAAGATGTTGTTTGGCAATAATTTTGATTGAAATCAAATCCATCTGAGAAGTCTTGGTTCTATTTGCATTTTGGAAGCCTTTGGCACAGGGGAGTTTGGTGTGAGAGAGAAACAGAGGAACAGCATGGTTTGCTAGCTTTGTTCCAGGGGTAGCGTTTTGCTCCACAGCTGTTATGAATGGTGAAGGCACAACTTTGAGGTGTACGAACAGTGACCACCTAGAAGATGTTGTGGAGAGGGAGATCATTTTCCATGCAGCTGTTCCCATGATGGTGCGACTATCTGTGTCTTGCATAACTGATAGTCAGAGGCAGCTCTGAAGGAACAACAAAGGTCTAGAGCACCTGCAGAGCCTTGAGGACAGTTGAATGTTTAGTGGCAGGACTGTAATAAAACTATAATAGCAACAATACTCCAGGGGTTAACTAGTTCCTCAAGTCATTTCAATTCGATAATTTTGTGACTGATACTTTCCTTCGTCTTATTCTGTTTCCTTTTTTTATATTGCTTCATTTATTTCCTTGCTTTTGGCTTGATTATTAAACATAATGATGGGTTCTGTTATGCATATTGACTGTGATATTAAGTTATGGCATGCCATTAAGTTTTCCAGACGATACTACATGTATTTGATTAGCTCATGTCATCTGTAAATACAATTCCTTTTTGTAGAACTTTGGAATGGAGCCTCTTTTCTGGTGTATTATATGTCATTTATACTTCACATTCAAGCTGCTTTTAGTAAAGATTTGAATATTTATAAATTTCAGATGGTTATCTTTACTTCCTAATACATTTATGCCACTATCATATACTTATCGTAAGGCAATTAGCTGGATGTCTGATTGTGCGACACTTTTACACAGATCCACACTTTGGAAATAATTCATAGCTGTAATGCACCATCCGCATTAATTCAAACACATTTCCCATCTACTTACCGGCAACCCACAGAAGGAATAAAGGTGAGTCGTGTTTGCTGTCAAAGAGTTTAATACAGTATATTCTTTTTTTAATAGATTTTTTAAAATTTGATTTGGAATAGTATTTTATTTCTCTTGTCAATGTATTGATTGCTTTTCTGACAGATTCAGATTAAGTGTTAAAATTTTTTATGAGTATTGACATTGCATCATAAAGTTCCAATTTAACAAATAAGATATGTTTTTGTTTACACTTTTAGATGAGTGAGATAAGGGCAGTGAGTGCCCTTTGGAATTTGGGGGAAGGCTGTAATTTTTCTATTTTTTTTCTATTTTGTTTGTCTGGTAGGTTTTGTTCAGTCAGGCGACAGGGAGCACAAACATTGGAACTGGCAGGAAAACTCAAATAGGGCATCTAAAAGATGATGTTTAGTTTGTGGCTAAGTATAGGACTTAAGTATCTCAGTATATTTCTGGTATTTTTATTGGTCATTTGGTTACTTTATGACTGCTCTGTGACATAAATTGATTTTAAGACTATAGTTACTTATAAAGGTTATGATGGAAGTATCACTGTTTCCTCCTATATACAAATGACTGTTACAAAATTGGGTATAAAGAGAAAAAGAGGATGGTGACATCAACATATTTTATGGGAAAAATTTTAAATCATCTCTCAGAGAACAGTCTTAGTGTTGTTTTCTTAGTGCCACTTCAGCTTTTTTTCAATTAGTGATTACATATTCAGTTCAATGTATAAACTGGTTTATATTCTCATGAATGTAGAAGAGTTGGCTTTCAAAGGAACTTGGGATGTCAGCAGCTTCGGAAGAGATAGCTGCTAGTAAAATGAGCTGCACAGAGGTCTGCAGGGGAGCATGTGGAGGAAGACCAGTGTGTTGGGGTTACGTGGAGACAAATTTATTATTGAATCAGAGAATGCTCTCAATCTCATTTTCATGGGGCTTCAGCAGTAGTGGGAGAGGGGTACATACCAAAGATGAAATAGAAACAAAATATTTGACATTTAGTTTCTATTTACAGGAGTTAAATATAAAGAGATATTTCCTCAATAATGATCTAGTAAAGGTCTGGCTAGTCAAACTAAAACTTAGTGTTAAAATACAGATGATTTAGTAAATTAACATCATACACATTATAGTAAGCTTATGCAAAGTTTTACTTTAATAAGAGGCAAATGGAAAGAGGGATAAAGTCAGAGCTTTGAGTTTCTGAGTTAGTTAACCAGGTAAGCACTAGGACTGTCTATAGGGGTGGAAAGTACTCTAAAGGACAAGTAGGAACGCACTGGGGAGTGGAGATACACAAAAAGTCCACTTAAAGTGTGAAGCATCATTTCCTCTTAAATGTGTAGCTATGACTGTGGAACATTTAAAGGACGGTAGGACAATTTAATTTTACACAATGATCCCTCTCTCTATTTAAAGAATACATAATGTGTCTGATTTCTCCTCAATATATATGTAAATATAGCATGCCTGCCTATTTACATATATATTTGATAAAATGGAATATAGTTATTAATAAATATTATGTATGAATATAAGTATGCATCATGAATATGTGTATGTATAAGACAAGTAAATAAATTTGAATGATACCTGTCCCTTGAGGTGTGGCAGGTGTGGCTGCTGGGTCTGGCTGTGTTGGCAGGTAGCAAACAGGAGACAGGCTTGTCTATACCCAGGGCTCTGCCCCATGGGCCATGGATGGTTGATGGTCTGACATAGAAAAGAACTGGGCCCCTTGGGATGAACCAGGACCATGACAGAGCCTGGCAACTACCCATGGTGTATTCAATATGCCGAAAATAGTAACAGTAATGGACCTCATTTCCAACAAATGGAGACTTTACTGGTGCCCACTTGAGAAAATTGATGAACAATGGGAAGACAATTGATAAAGTGAAGTGATTTCTAATGAAAGTATTGACAATTTTCTCAATTACACATGTGACAAAAACTAAATTGACTTTATGAAAAAAAGTGTAGCTTGTGTAATTGGCATCCTGCACTGATCACAGGTATTTCTTCTAAAATTCATGGAAATGAGGGATAAAAATTGGGATAAAATAGGTACACAGACAAACAAGAATATTCATAAACTTCAGAGAGAAAGCACAACAGGTATGCTTGTGTGCATCTGGCCTGGATTCTATCCACTGCATTACATATCCTCTCAAGAGTGATACCTGAGTAAAGAACCCTGTGTCAGCATGAACCCTGAAGCTGCCTCACTGTTGAGTGTGGACCCCCCACAAAAAAGAAAATTAGCTTTCTCTTTTTTTCTGGGAATTAAAGAGTCATTGGGACTTAATTTTCTGAAAATAAAGGTATTTTCTCCCTTTATAAGGAAATTCAAGTTTTCATTCTTAAAGATTTATTTTTCCATTAATTCCAGAGAGGCTGTTACTGTTTAAAAAATTCAAAGCTTTCAGATAGTATTGCAATTGATAAGTGTTAAGCAAGTAAGTATTTAAATAATATAAGTAAATGACAGTGCTTTATAAAGACCAATGTCAGTAGTCTCATCTTTTGGTGGGGTTATTTACAAATAACTTTCTGAGATACTTACAGACTATACTTATGCCCTAAAATATGAAAATTATCTTTCAAAATTTTATTGGTACATGTAAATATCTGGGAGAGATGTCAAGTAGAAAATTTGGTTAAAAAATCTGCATTCTTGTGTGGGTGTTTGCAAGTCTACACATACCCATACATGCACATGTATATACACATATAATACATACTTTTATATGTTTGTATTTATTTGGTACAGATGAACATACAAATAAAGATATAGATATATTTGTTAATGGATATCTTAAAATATATTTGTCAATAGTCATCCAAATGCACACATACATTAATACTTTATCACTGTATCACTGTCTTCCCATTCATCATCAATTTGCTCGAGTGGGCACCAGTAACATCTCCATATGTTCTGTCTCATGCAAGTAGAGCCCAAGTGCACCTGCTTGCTCCAAGAACATAAAGAGCCTCAAACCATTCCATCAGGTCATGGGAATGAGGTCTATAATAGTTACTGGTATTTGGCATATCAAATACGACATGGGTAGCTTGCCAGGCTCTGCCATGCAGGTAGCATACTCTTGTAGTCACCTCTAAATCCAGCATTTATTGATGAACCACGTGGCCGCAAGCTGGGCTGTGATAGGCTGGTCTGCCCGGTGGAGTTCTGTCAAGAGGAAAGTCGGATGTGGAAAATGGAGGCCCTCATGGAGTGGGGGGGGTCATCTGGCTTGTTGCAAGGCTCTGCTGGGGTGGTGGGCCTGGCCTAGAACCCACCATCCCTCCTTTGCATCTCATGAGCGGCTGGGCACAGGGAGAGCCAGTATCAGCTCTGCCCCATGTCTGTGAGACTCTTGGTCAGCATATCTGGGCCGGATTTTAAAAAAGACTGCTGCAGGGTGAATCTCGATGAGCTGAGCTGTGATAGGCTGGTCTGCCGGATGGAGTTCTGATGAGAGGGAATTCGGATGTGGAAAATGGAGACCCTCATGGAGTGGGGGGTCGTCTGGCTTGTTGCGAGGCTCTGCTGGGGTGGCGGGCCAGGGCTAGAACCCACCATCCCTCCCGGCGCCTCGTGAGCGGCTAGGCACAGGAAGAGCCAGTAGCAGCTCTGCCCCATGTCTGTGAGTCTGAATAATTTATATTGATAACTTTTGTATATTTTGTTTAATTATACTTATATGTATATGTGTTATATATATGATATATATATTATATAACTATATCTAAACAGCATTCCCAAGCTCTTTATATGTTCTGATTAGAAGGGTAAGTTTCATATTTTCCCTGGCAGAGAATAGGGGATATGCACATAGGTGATACTGTGATCTCACTCCCTTAGATCCAGGGACAGTGTGGCCATGCACTCACATGGACTGTCCTAAGTTACTTCATGAAATTCAATAACTTTGCTTTCAAACAAATAGCAATCGATAAACATTTGTTGTTTAGTAATAAACTGTGTTAAATAAAGTAGCTTTTCTCCTTTTTGGGTCACTCTTGGCAATGCTCAGAGGTTCCCCCTGGCTCTGCACTCAGGAATTACTCCTGGTAGTGCTCAGAGGACCACATGGCATGCCAGGGATCTTACCTAGTTTGGCTGTGTGTAAGGCAATGTCCTACCCACTGTACTATGGCTTTGTCCCTAAAGTATTTTCTTTCTATTACAGCATGCCTTCATAGGTGCACTCATTTGACTCTTTTGGAGAAGATAAAGTCAATTGTATTTCCCACAAACTCCTATGTTTATCAGCAAGAGAAGTATAGAAATATTAATGGTAAATGTAGTAGTGTCTGGAGGCCCTGTTTGGAGAAGGGATTGAGCTGCTACTTACAGCACTGATGAATAGATGGATAAAGCAGGAAAAGAAAGGGGCCTATGGGTATGGAAGCTTAGAATTTTTTTATGACAATGACTTTTTTAATAGTGGTAGATAAGGAAGCCAGATTAAATTTTCTGGGAAGTTAAGGAAAAGCGATAAGAGAGAGAAAATTTGTTGGGTATCATCTAAGAAAAAATTTAAGGTGAGTTGGAAGTCATAGATTTGGGTGGAAGAGAATGTGAATTCAAGGGAGAGAATTGTTCACATCTGGTAAAATAAAATCTAGTTTGTATATTTACTTTTTGTTTGTCTTCCTGGGACACATTAGGTGGTAATGTGGCCCAAGTTCTGAACTCAGGGAATACTCCTATAGGATTTGTGCTCAGGGATCACTTCGGGCAGTGCTCTGGGTGCTGGAGATGGAACTTAGATGGACTACATGCAAATAAGCATCTGGCCAGCTGTGCTATCTTTCTGGTTCCTATTTTGCTGTTTTTATTACTGTATTTTGTGGTGTCAGGGACTGAAACTAGGGCTCTGGTAAGGAAGGCATGTGTTCTACCACTGAGAAAAACTCCATCCTTAAGTTTTGTATTTTTATCTATTTTATCAAACTTAAGAAACACTGTTTATTGTTATAATTTAGATTATGTCACTACCACCTAATTTCCCAAGGTATTACATCCGTGTCCTCCATGATTTCCAGTCTATGTGGTCATCCATTCCTCACCCATGACCCCTCCACCACCTTTACTTTGTATTCTCATTTCAGTAATTAAGAACAAATGAGTTGTTATCCTATGATACTACCAATTCCCTTTTTTGGTTTTTCTAGTCATTTGAGTGTGATCATCTGGATTTGACCTCTTTCTGATTTATTTTGCTTAACACAGTGTTGTCCAGTTCCGTTTTGTTGCAACCAACTGCATGATTCCTTCTTTACTTATGGCTGAATAAAAAAATAAAGACAGTATTAAATTTGAGAAAATAGTGGCAAACAACAAATAGAAAACTTTGTATTTTAGATACAAAATAGATAATTTTGTATCTAAAATACAAAGCACACTAACAAGAAAACCTAACAGCACAATTAAAAAATGGGCAAAGGAGATATACAGACACTTTCGAGAGCGAGCATATGGAACCCAGTCGGAATATGAAAAAGTGTTCATGTCATTTATCATTAGGGAAACACAAATCAAAATGAGAGAAAAATATCTCACACACCAGTGAGAATGGCATATATCAAAAAGACAGGAAACAACTAATTTGGGCACATGTGGTGAAAACTTTTGTATATTTCAAAAAATATTCTAGATCTAGGGAGATAGTTCAAGCAATAGCTCACATACTTGATATGGGAGACCTTTAGCTTGATACCTGCCGTACAAGAGTCCCCCAGCACAGTGGGGCTTGGCTTTGGTGGTCACAGTTGGGTGAGCCCCTGCATCACTGGTGACCTCTGGGCTTCTGAGTTCTCATTGATAAGCTCCTTATTTAAAAAAAGAAAGGTTTTCTATACAGAGATTTTCATTTTATGGAAAAGGGCCATAATTAAGAGCACTTACCAAACATGCCTGGGGCCAGAGAAAAAAATTAAGCAGGTAAAACACTTGCCAAGCATTCAGTCTATAGGAACCTGTTCCTGACACTCCAGAGTGTCCCCCAAGCCTTATAGAGGTAATACCTGAGCAGAAATCCCACAGTAATCTCTGAGACAAACAAACAAAAAAGTGTGCTAATCCACATACAAAGAAACAAAGGCAATGCATCACTTCAGATGAGGTCATATAGCTGAAAATACCCAGAATGGAAAAGGTACTTTCTTCAATTGGATCTGAGTATGCAAACAAGCAATAATTCTTTTGCATATTTACCATCCATTGAATTTAGAGTTAGGGGATTACAGAAAGTTTGGTGAATCATGTTGCATGGGACAAATGTAATATTCTTTAATGTGTGTAAATTGGCACATAAATAAGACCACAGGAAGTAAAAGGTTTTAAGGATCAGGATTGATCTGGTAAATTTTGGGATAAAAAAGGAAATGGTCATAGGGATATCAATGCCAATCTAGAAGCTTCTATTTTGTTAGTGAAAATAAGTACTTCCTGATTTGATTTTTTGGATAAATGTTTAGCAAGATTTCTTGTTTATGGCTGCTGGTATTCGTTTTTTTTCCTATTTAGAAGAATCTCAGTGTCTATAAGAAAGTAACATTCAGCGGTATGATAGAATATTTAATTTCCTGTTACTGAACAATCAAAGAGAACACCATATATTCTACCACAATCCTAGACCTGTGTTACTTGTTTTAGACTCTTCATTTCTGAACTGGAAAAATATCTGATTTTTTAATAATATGAAGAAAATATAAGTAAATTAATAAAGAGCAAAAAACTTTCAAAAATTTGGAAGACAACCTTTTATCTCTTAATTTATCAACATTAAAATTTCTTTTAAATTCAGTGACTTTGGGGCCGTAGCGATAGCCCAGCGGGTAGGGCGTTTGCCTTGCACGCCGCCCGCCTGTGCCGGCCCGGGTTTGATCCCCGGCGTCCCATATGGTCCCCCGCGCACCGCCAGGAGTAATTCCTGAGTGCAGAGCCAGGAGTAACCCCTGAGCATTGCTGGGTGTGACTCAAAAAGCAAAAAAAAAAAAAAAAAAAAAATTCAGTGACTTTTATTTATTTTCTACAGTCTTACAATACTGTAAAATGGCAGGAGTACAGCTCCCACCTCTCTGCATACCTGCTCCATCATCTCTCCATCACATTCATGTCGTCCTCGCTCCTCATCACTTAATCCTTTCGCTCATCATAGCCATGCTCCTTTTATCTTCATTTGAGTTATTCTTATTCTCTTTTGTCATTTCATCTGCTTTGGTTATATATATTTGATGTATGAGTGAAACCATCTTGTAATTGTCTTTTACCTCCTTATTTCACTTAGCAGAATCATTTTAAGTGCCATCCGTGATGTTAAAAAGGTATGATTTAATTTTTAAAATAACCCAGTAGTGTTTTATTGAGTTATGCATGTCATAACTTCCGTTTCATCTTTAAAAGTAAGAGATTTTGATATAACAGCTTCTTTCAACTGAAATTTTGGATGATACCAAGTTTGAACTATTGTGAACAATGCAGCATTATAATTAGTATAAACACCCTTTTTAAATTAGCTTTAATATTATTCAAAAATGCCTAGGAATGATATTTCCAGACATAAAGGCATTAACAATTTTACATTTATTTATTTATTTTAGTTTTATAGGCTTCACCCAGTGCTCTGCACTCAGGAATCACTCCTGGCGGGATTGGGGGGAGCCATATGGGATGCCTGGGATCAAACCCAAGTTGGCTGCATGCAAGGCAAGCGCCTTACCCACTGTTTTACTGCTCCGGTCCCCAAAGTTTTATTTTTTAAAGGAATCTCTATAGATGCTGCACCCGTGTACCTTCTTCCCAACAGTTGCTCAAGGCTCATTTTCTCCATCGTTTAATCAGCACTTGACTTCTGTGTAGGTCATTTTCAGAGGTGAGGTGCTAACTCTTTGTATTTTTAATTTTCACTGCTAGAGGAGTTCATTTATCTAGTTATTTGGGAGGTTGTGCTCAAGGATAACTCCTGGCTCTGTGCTCAGGGGTTACTCCTGGTGGTGTATAGTAGAAAACAGGGGGTCTGCAATCCGACCTAAGTTCACCAAATGCAAAACAAGTGTCCTACCTGCTATATTATTTTTCCTGCCCTAGATAACATAGTGTTTGATTTATCAACCATATTATGAATATACTTTATGATTTCTAATGCTTTTACTGATCAATGTTATTGTTAATATATAGTAAGACATTTCAAATTATTTTTGAATTATAATATTCATGATTAATATCAAATACTGCCTATTCATTCACAACATAAGGCAGAAAAAAATGTTTATATTTTAAATTCTTCAATGTGTTTTCTATTCTGTTAATGCATATTCATTAGATAATTTAAAAAGTATAAATAAACAGAAGAAAAGAAGCAATGTACCTATAATTTTGCCACTATAACTGTTTTAAATAGCTCTAGCAGGTATCAAGAAGGCCATATATAACACTTTTATAAATGTAATCTTTTTCTTATTTATCTATATTTTATAATTTTGTTTAAGTATTTTAAAGTATATCGATGCTCTTTCAGTATGAGCCAAAGGCCCACTGTTTCCTATTATTGAGTTATGTTTCTATTCTCTATGTGAGAATATTTAGTTTAATTTATTTTTTGTTGGGGATCACACCTGTCAGTGCTTAGGGCCTACTCCTGGCTCTACACTCACATATCATCCATAGTGGACTCAGGGGACCATATGGGGTATCTGGGATTGAACATAAGTCAGGCACATGCAAGGCAGGCACCCTGCCCTGGCCTCTGTGTGAGCATGTTTTAAAGAAGAAGAAGAATGGTGGGCATCTTACCTAGGGTATGGTGGTTTTATTATGGAAATATAAAAATAATATTGAAAAATAGCCAGTTCCGAGCTGACATTGACTGACAGTCAAGACAGTATCAATGATAGTGACCACTCTGATGCTTCAATACTTGCATGTGCTGGTGATTTTTGCGATGTACTTGGTAGGGTTATCCCCATGGGGAGTTCAGGGAATGAAACTGAGGGGATTAAACTGTCTAAGACCATATCTCCATGCTCTTTTATGATAGCAATATGCTTCTCCCAAAGAGCAAAGGGAATTGCTTTGAGCATACCTGAGTGAAAAACTGAAAGAGTTCTGTGAATGGTTGGGCTACATGCTGGATTAGTTGTATGAATGAAAAATCAAATTGCACAGAGTGAACTGCTTTTAATCCTCTACTGACCACACTCACTTTGATGTAGTGTTGGACTTCATGCGTTAAATGGGTTGGTGTATATGTCAAGGTCCCTGTGACATGCGCAGTGAACTCAGTGACCTGAAATCTAGTGTGAGGAAATAGAAATCTGAAACCACTGTAATATATTGTGACACTGATGGCAAAATGAAATGTCCATAGTTTAGAATCTAGTATTGCCCTGAAATAAAAATTTCCCCAGCATTATTGTTGGGAGTTATTATTCACAGTCTGGGACAGAAGACATTCAGTTTCAGAGTGGGAGAGAAACATGGAGTCATCATAACCTAGCTGTGCAATCTCAGGTTAGCTATTAGACTCTTCTCTTTATTCCAAATTATATAATTGGGCAGTCACCAATGGAGTGCTAACTTTGCAGTTGACTTTTAAAGCAAAACAATTCCCACTCAATGCCATTTTGGAGGACAGGGATGGAGTTGAGAGAGAGAAAGTGATAGACAGAGACAGACAGAGACACAGACAGAGAGAGAAAGCAAAAGAGAGACAGGAATAGAGAGATTCAGAGAGAACAGTAATATGAGCTCAACTATTACCACTGTGACCTTGAAAACTACCGACTTCTGTCTTTGCCCAGACTGTCTATGCAGTAAAGTACCATGTTGATGCAAGTGGTGCAGATCAGTTCTTCTCTCCAAGTGGGAGTAACTTAACCAACTATTGCAATCAGCAATAGTAGTAGCATCAGCAAGAAGCAGCTTATGCTTCTTGAACAACCTTGTTAAAAATAATTTTGACCCAGGGATTTCATACCTTAATTTTCCATAGTTAGTGGATATCATTTTTCTAGGACCATTTCCTTTTTCCCTCTTTCCAAAACTCATTTTATAAACATCTTACACCTCCCTGCCTCTGCAAGATTCCCCAGGAGTGTGATGAGAGCCAGAAAAACATGGTGAAGGTGTTGTCAATAGTAATGGTATGTCCCTCTACAGAAAGCAGACCATCCAAGAAGTTATCTCAGAAATTACTTGGGTGAGTTTCTAAATGTGGTTGGCCATTGCTCCCAGCCCAAATTGAATTAGTGCCCTTCTGAAATGGGGAATCCATTTAAATATATGTAAGAAAGAAAACACAGAAAGATAATGAAAACCGGTTCCCTAGCACATCAGCTCTACTTGCCCTCTTGTTATGTGGCTTTACTTTGAAACAGATCACTCTCATTGCAACACATAGCTGCTGCCAGCCACCACATGGCTACTTGGCAGCTATTAAAAGCACAGATCATATTACTGCACTGCAGTGTAAGCCGTCCATGTTCCAACTGGTACACAACTGAGCTAAACAGAAAGCAGCTTCAGGTCTTCTTCTCTGAAATTGAATGTGAAGGCCTGATCTCTATGATCCACTTTTCCTTTTTATTGTTGCTGTTTTTACTTTTTTTTTGCAATTTTTTGATCAGTGTTTTGCTTATTCCACAAAGGAAATTCGGTTGGGTTGTCAGCCTGGTATACTGTATTATCAGATACATGAAATTTTCTTCTACATTTGCTTAAGAGCTTCTTAACTAGAGAATCAAAAGGGCTAAATAGAGTGATATAATGTGTCAAGGGTAGACACAGTATTTGTGAATGACCAAAAATCAGAGAGAGAGAGAGAGAGAGAGAGAGAGAGAGAGAGAGAGAGAGAGAAGAGAAATAGTGCCTGATATAGAGGCAGGCTGGAGGAGGGTGGAGGGAACTTGGGGACATTGGTGGTGGGAATGGGGCACTGGTGCAGGGACGGCTGCTGAAAAAAAATGTATGACTGAAACCCAATCATGAACATCTTTTCAATTGTATATGCACTGTGGCATAATAAAAAAAAATTTAAAAAATCCTATAGCTTCAGGCATCTCCATTTTGAGGTTTTATACTATCTTCAAACTTAGTTTTTCCTTTTTGCTTGTCTCTCTTCTTTTTCCATCAGAAATACTTGGCGTGTTGATATTGAAAGATATTTTTTCAAAAGAAACCATTTTTCCACTGCCTAAGAAAATGCCAAATAAGATTTGGAAGTGTGGTTGTGTGTTGAGTATTAGAAAAAAAAGGCCTTAAACCTCACCTTTATTGCCATCAATATTTCTATTTCCACAGGATATTCAAAGGAGGTAAAGGACCAACTTCTAAAAAAAAGCTTTGGCTAATACATTCACGGATAACAGTGATTTGTGGTTTTAGGATTAGAGAAATAAAAATGTTTTAGCATGTAACTTGAGTAGGATACGTAGCACTGTGCAGCTGTTAAGCAGAGAAAATAAATTAAATCTCTAGCCTATGAATGATCAAAGGATGTTGCATGCATCTCAGTCCACACGTAATGGAGTTATCCTGGTGGAGCAAACAAATAGAATTTCTGGTATCCATGGGAAAACAGAGATGAAGATACTGCTTCTATTTTTTACTACCATTTATTTTTTTGCTTATATCCTGTTATGTATCTCTTAGGACAGTCCTTAATATTTTTCTACCTGTGAAGTTAAGTCATTGAGAGAGCTCGAAAAATAAGGTAGCTTGTTCATATCCCAAATTGTCATATGTTATCTCTGCAAAACACCTATCAGAAAACTTAGTCACGACATTGACCTTCCTTCTGCTTCTGGTACATGATCACCTTTTAGTCATGGTCTTTAAGTTTCCCAAGAGATAGTCAAGGTAATGGGGAGTATTGGTGATAACCACTATCTTAAAGTTTTCATGGCAGGAGCTCAATAAATTGTGGATAAATTAATGACTGAGCAAAGTGAATGGATCACTGTGCTGTAGAGCTGTGGTCCAGACCAAGGTGATTTTGTCAATGACTTAACAGGAACTGGCACCTTTGCAAATACTATATTAAACATTCTTTCAGTGACCTGTTTATGGTCATTTAGAGAAAGAATTTATTCCTTTAGAGAGTTGGAACAGAGAACTTAGCAAATATATTAGATTTTTATCTTTTTCATTTACTATATACTAATGCAAGCAAGCTTTTCTTTCAGCTTCTACCAGAAATTCAAGTGCAAGGTTGAGGTAATGTGGTAGTGAATATATCTTAGCAGGCAGCACTACTGTTTATTCATAGAAGACTTACTTAAGAATTAAGGTGCATGGAACAATTTTCAAAGACTTGATAAGAAAAGATGCCAATAATGTCACTGAGCTAGCTCCTATGACATTTTTCTGGGAGCAAGTCCTTTGTTTATGTGATAGGACTGGTAGAGCTAATTATATCAATGTTGGGCACCTGGTACACACATGGTTTTCCACAACCCAGGTACAGGTTATGGCCTGTAGCTGATGGAAAATATTGGCTGCTCAGCTTCACTTTCCTCTCCCTTTTCTCTTTCTGTTTTCCCCAAGCTGCTTGTCCTTCCCAGTAATGTATTCTGGAATGTACCAGTGAATCTTAAGGATGGTTAGAGGTAGGAGCCTGAAAGACACATGGATAGTCATTAGGGGGAACAGGAGAGGCAGGGATGAGCCTTATGTCGTCAGAAGGAAAGGGGATGGAGACCATTAGAAGCACATGGAAATTATTGCCGGCATGTCAGAAAGCCACCCACATGGACAGAGCAGAATCATCCTATGAATGCCAGATGGTTGTCATTGCTCCCGGGACCGTTGCTCCTGTGACCAGAGGAAATTCCTGGCCTCCAACTCAAGATCCAGGAACCCTTAATCTTCATGAGGATTCTTCTTGGCTTTTGCTGAGACTTTTCTTTTGCACCATAATGTATTGTGCTTGAACATGTCACTCCCTTTTTTAAACTACAGTGAATGTGTATCACTTTTGGCAGTTGAAAGTGTTCAACCAAAACACAAAAGGAAACTCTAGGGGCAGTATCCTCTCACCAAATATAAGCTACTTACGTCATATAAGTACATCCATGCTACTTGCAAGAACAGTAGTTGAAGCGTAACAGGAACTATGTTAATATGTTCATGGTGCTTGTATATATTGATAGAATCAAAAAGCTCTATGACTTGATAATTTACTGTAAGATTCACTCATCTGTGCTCCTTCTGTCTTTTATAGACTTACAACTTGTCTTCCATTTGTTTTAGTTAATAGATGCTTGTCAACTGCGGTTAATTTCTTGTGTCTAAACCTCCATTATTTTCAATACCATAATCTTCAGACTTAATGAACAATCAACTTTTGACATCCATTTCATACAAGTGACCTTCCTTACTCTATGGACTTAGGACTCAGTTCACAAGTGCTGGATTGCCGGCAATATGCTCTAATGGTGTGTGAATTAATGAGGATTTTAGCACTTAGGTTTTAAGAATATTGTAGAAAGAGCTGATCAAGGCCATGAAACCAACTCTAATAATGAGTTCAAAGGCATTTGTAAACTGCCCTAGGAAATAAGCTATTTTTAATAGGACAGGGTCTTTGTAAAGCATATTTTAGATTTTAACCAACTGACAAATAAAATTTTGGAACAAAAACCATTTGTAAACAGGGTCTTGCCTGTGTCCATTTTCCATGCAGTCATGTTAAAAGAGTGATGAATGATTTCAAATGCAGAACTTCTGGTTGGTGGGATATGCTTCTTAATGTGTTTCTACCATGACCGATTGCAGACATGATGACCCACATACGGTTGCTCGAAAAAAATATTAGGAATAGTTTTTGCTATAGTGTGCTCTTTTTTTCCCACATAGAGCGCAGATCGGTTTTTAAAATGTTTTATACAGGGGTAATATATATAGCAGAGAAGACTCAGGAGTAAAAGAAGTAGCAGAAACTCAAGAGAAAATAAGTATTGATATAATCTAAGTTGTTCTGTGCACTCAGCACAGAGTGACAGGTGAACATCTAGGGACATGATTTTGATGGCTGCTTTGGTCCAATATATCACTGGATTTTATCTGTCTATATTTTTTTATTCTACTGAGTTTCCACACTGCATACAATTGAAACATATTCCAAGGGTGTATTTTCTGGGATGTTCTGAATACTTTCATTTCAGTGTTTCTCTACAACGTCTTTTAAAGGTTCTACCCACTGAAAAGACCACCTGATTTTGTTCATTTCTACCAGGTTTCTATATCATTATGAATTTTCAGATTCAGCAAGAATTCTATATTCGGAAATTCACAAGCATTTCAGATAGTGATTAAAGAAGTTCTCGCTCAACTTGAATAGGAACAGTCTGAGAGTCTGTATTTGAAGTCCTTTCTGGATTTCTTTCTTGCACTAGAGATTTGAGGCACAGGCAGAATTTTATATAACTATGTTCCAGTCCAGAACTTATATATAAACCAGAAGAAGTTGGAGCTATTGCAATTCACATTTTCTAATATGGTGTGAGGGACAGCTGGGGTCAGCGCTAAATTTTAAATGATCAGATGCAGAGAGGCCACTCTTGCATAACAATAAGCCAAGGCTGTCACAGGGAATGGAAAATAACCACATTTTCACCTTGGAAAATATATTCTAACTTGGACAGCGATTGTTTTTAGAAATCTATGTAGTGAATTGCTTCTCCCCCTTTTTCAAGAATTACCCAGGAATCAGGTAAACTTTTTATCATAATTTATTCAATGTGGTAATTTTTTTGAATTGTTTCAAATTTTTATAGCCTGATAAAAGATCTGCCAAATTGCACACAGTCATCCTGCTCTGGCAAGGAGATGGGTTTGGATGACCTGCTGGGTCTTTCTCATCTTGAATGTCTGTGAGTCTTTGAAATACATCCCGGAGCTTAATTATGACAGCAGTCTTTATTATTCTGAGCCTTTAATGGCATACTTCAGGAGAACAGCGTAAAAATAAAGAGCCATTGCCTTTGCAATAGCTGACACAAAAATTGGAACAGGCTCTGCTTTTATGGGGAGAGTTCCCTTTTTCAGGCAGGTGGAAGGTCAAAGGAGTGAGGGTTAAAAATAAGAGAGTGCTGATGGGAAAAGAACTCAACAAATTATTTTGTTATTTGTTCATGGACTAGCATAAGTCAGATACAGATATGCTTTCTTGTGGGAATATCAATCCCATTAATTTTGTTGCTTTGCATCAATTTAGACAGTTTAGTGTCTTTCTCCTCCCACCGCATCCACTTCCAGCTCCAGTGTCTCGCAGGAATTGTGCCTGGGGCCTGGAAAATAAAGCACTGAGTTTTTTTTTAAGTTGCCTTTTTATTTTGAAATAAATTTAAACATACAGGGACATGCATCACAGAGATAGAACGGAGAACTCGCACACACTCATTCACCTTTGTCCTCCAGTGTTAGCCTGTTATGCAGCTGCGATAGTATCTCCAAGAAATCACCCTCAGTTCAATGCCATGAACTTGAACGTCACACTTTTTGAATCTAGCCCATCCTTCCTTAGGTGGCTTGCTCTGGGCCTGGATTTGATGCAGAATTTCATATTAAGTTTAATTGCAGTGACTTCAATCTGCGACCCTTCCTCAGTCTTCCTCGTCTTTTATGACCTTGACACTTTAGAAGTGATCTCAGAAAGTACCTTGTCAAGGTTCCATCATTTTAGTTTCATTTGATGTTTTGACAGATGGCAACCACGAGCTTTAGGTAAGAATACTGCACAGAGACAATGTGCCCTTCTGAGTGCATCCTATAATACGATACAAACATTATAGTGCACTATCTCCCATTACTGGTGATGGTATTCTTAATCAAGTAGACTCAATGCTGATATATAACTTAGTTCGCTTTTATTGATAAGTCCTGGGTTACCAGAGGAAACTAGCTATAACACTAGCTATTTCTTTATTACTTTTGACGATAGTTTAAACAGAATATGTGTACATCAGACAAGTATTCAATGCTTGAAACCATTATTGCACTTATGTTACTTTGTTTTTATCGATGTGCATCTCATTAATGATCATACAATATATATAGAGATCTCAATGCATCTCTAGTAATACTATGGCTGTTTGTATTATCAGTGAGTGAACCCTGACTCTTTGAGCTGAAATCTAAGATCACTATCACTATCACTATCTTCCCTTTAATCATCTATTTGCTAGAGCAGGCACCAGTAATATCTCCATATGTCCTGTCTCATGCTAATAGAACCCAAAGGCATCCGCTTGCTCCAGGAACATAGAGAGCCTCAACCCATTATATTAGGTCACGGGAATGACCTAATATAAATGTTACTGGTATTTGGCATATCAAATACTACACGAGCAGCTTGCCAGGCTTGCTGTGCGGGTGGCATACTGTTGTAGTCACCTCTAAATAAAGCATTTATAGATGAATCGCGTGGCCGCTTAGCGCCACACGACCAACTGTGATAGTCTGGTCTGCTGGGTGAAGTTGTGATGAGAGGGAAGTCCGGATGTGGAACATAGCGGGCCCCATGGAGTAGTGGAGGGAGGTCTGGCTTGTTGTGCGGCTCTGCTGAGGTGGCAGGCCAGGGCTAGAACCTGCCATGCCTCCCGGGTGTCTCACGAGCAGCTAGGCACAGGGAGAGCAAGGAGCAGCTCGGCCCCATGTCTGAGAGTCTCTGGTTCAGCATACCTGGGCTGGATTGAAAATAAACTGCTGCAGAGTGGGTGTGGATGATCCCGGCTGTGGTAGTCTGAAATCTAAGATAGACTGATTAATCACAGAGGCATTTTAAAATTAATTAGTTAATTAATTTTGGTTTGGGGCCATACCCAGTGGTTTTCAGGGCTTGCTTCAACTCTGCACTTACGTATCAGTCCTGGCAGTTCTTGGGAGACTAGCTGGGGTACCAGAGATTGAAACTGGGTTGGCTGCATCCTAACTGCTGAATTATCACTCCGGCTCTGGAGATGCGTTTTTGTGCACAACTATCCACCTGGAGAAAGAAACAATGGGTTAAAATCTTAGAATTGTCTCATTTTTCTAAACATGCCACACATTTTTCTTTTTTTTTCCCATGTCTCCGGGCTGCAAGCAAACCCAAATAAGTGTTACCACTACTCCACAAATTGAAAAACATAACCCAAAACTGGTGAGAAAAGTTCAGGGAGTTGTCAAGATTATATGACTGTGGCAATGCAGAGTCAGTTACTGCATCCAGGTCCTCTGACCTGTCTCTGCACTCAATTCACTTTTGCAGAAGGGACTCAGGACCCCTGGAGTTTAGAGTTGTCCAGTCTCTGAGCAGATGGTTTGAACTCAGAATTTATTACCAAGTGATTATGAAAGCCAAGGAACATTAGTTAATCACTCTGGTTTTTCCAGTTGTTGGCTGTTATTTTAGGAATAAAATATTCCTGGGGTCTTTCTAATTTAATGCCAAGATGCAAATGATGCCTCACCTGTTTCACCTGAGGTGTTATTTATGCCCAAATAACACCTCCTAGATGAGGTCCCATTGTGCCTGTTTCCTCCTTTGGAAATTAAGTATAATAATAGTAATCAGCTGCACACAAAGTCATTGTGGGGGTGGAGGGGTGGAAAAGGCTCAGCACTTGTAACAGCCCAGGGAAAGCCAAAATCAAGGAAATGTGCACTGCAGTGCTTGGAATGAGAGTGTCTCTACAAATTCACCTAGAAATTCAGTCAACTTTAGTCAAGAAATAGACAATGATTGTATCTGATACAAATGCAAAGCTACAAAGGACTTTAGATGACAGTAGGCATGACCAGATTTTTAAATAGTGAAATTCTGGGTTCACAACAGTATTTAGCAGGGTCCCAATGTACATATATGTGCCATATGCTCCCTGCCTTCCTGGTCTTCCTTCCAGAGGCCCCTTCATAATCAGCATCATGCCCCCACTGGAGCAGTGTATTTGTTACAAGATGACCCTACTTGAAGACATCCTCATAGCCCAGATCAGAATGACGCATTCAAGTCACCTGGTGGGGTGCAGTCTACACAATACATGTATCGACATGAATCACACAGAAGAGTTTTACTTTCCCAAATATCCTCTGCAATCCACCTTGGCATCTCTCCCTTTGCTTTTCCTGCTAACAATCTTTTATGGTCTTCATAGTTTGCTTCTTCCAGTCATATAGTCGGAATCATATACTTAATAACTTTTATATATTATATCCTTTCATTTTGAAATGTGATTTTGTTTCTACCTCTTTTTTTACATGAAAGCACATTTATTGTCAGCAGTAGCTAATTTTCTATTACCTAGAATATCATAGCTGTTTAAATATATTGACCTACTTGGGGCCATCTTGGTTGTTTCTAATTTTGACAGTTATGAATTAAATTGCTGTAAACATGTGTCCAGGTTTTAGTGTAGAAAAGTTTTCAGCTACTTTGAGTAAATAGCAAGGAGCACGATATCTGAATTATATGGAGTTTGTTCCATTTTGTAAGAAACTGGAAAACTCTCACAGTGACTGTGTAATTTTGAATTCCTGCCATCAGTGATAAGAGTTAACTTCTCTGCTCCTTCCCTGCATTTGGTGGTGTTGGTGATCTAGATTTAAGCCATTTTTAAGCAAATGTAGAACTGGGGCAATGGCTCAGTGGTTTGGATGCTCTGTATGTGGGAGCCCTGTTTTCAATCTTCATCATTGCATACTCCCCAGACACCACAAGGAACAATCCATGACCCCAACTTGCTGTTGTCATAGCCACAAAATATATAAATGTGTGTATTGTTATCTCATATGCTAAAAGATGTTGAGTGCTAAATGATTATCTATGTGTTAGATACTGGACTAAGTACTTAAAAAAAATTTTGTTTAATCCTTAGAAAAATTCTATGAGTTAATGTTTATGATTTAGCATTTTTGTTTCATGAGCAAGTATAGGGAAGTTTAGAGAGCCTGGAAATTAGTTGTAGAATTTGTGTGAGTTCCCTCATACATCCAACACAGAGTCAGACACTCAGAGACACTGCATCTCTTGCATCTGTGTTCCTGTGCATCTGTGTGCTCTGTGTCCCTTTATTTACAGGGGCAATGGTTCCAGTTCTCTCTAAAGATTTATTGGAAGTCACATGATGATTTAGAGTAAGGCTCAAGAAGACATCCCTGTGTCAGCTTAGCCCTCTCTGTCACACACATCTCAGCTGTCAATTATGTCAAGATTGACCTCTAATATAAGGTGCATAGTCCTTGACTTTACAATGATGAGTCCAGATGTCTTTGTTTCAAATAAACTGATGGCATTTCAGGAGTCTCAGAACTAGTGTTTGTTTTAAATGCACTTCATTTAATTCCCATATTTAAAGAAGTAGCTTTATCTTGCGTCCAACATATAAGCTTAGCATCACTTTGCTCAACCTTATGCATAAATGCAAGTTGTGGTTGAGAGCTCTAGGTTATTATGACGATTCCTGTCGATATCTGCATTTTTTTTTAGTTTTCATTCCCAATTCTAGGATACCCCATGGTGTCTCTAACTTTAAAACACTCAGTCGAGAACTTTTAGAACATTAGTTCCAACCCAATTCAATTTTAAAAACAAATGTTAAGTATAACCAATTTAAGGGGTGGTGATTCCCAAAATGTCGAGATTATAAAGTTGCTCATTGAAACAAATAAGTTTTGTTTGTTTTTAACTTGCATCAGAGAATACCAACGTCCCACAGTACAATATTGACTGATGTTCTCAGATATAGTGTGATTTACTACTGTGAGTAGAGATTATGTTTTTTGAAAATATAAGAACTCCTGAAACCAATGACACATGCTTTAGAAAATCATTTTATGTAGTGATGCTATCAGACAGCTCTGTGTTCTTGGGAGAGATGAGCCCATCTTCAGGGAACCACCAGATAAACCTGCTGCATTTAAACAATGCTAGATCTGGGAGCCAAGGAACCACTAGGATCTATGGTGAAGCTAGATCACACTTGGTTGAGTTGCAGAAAGGGGGCTAACAGGTGTCTCTGATGCATTTGATTCTGTTCTGCTTTCTGCTTCCCAGACACCCAGCAGTGCAGTCTGGCTGTGATTGTCTGGCTGTTACAGTCTCTGCTGGGCAGGGGACTTCCACAGCATTTGTCTGTTGAGCTGTTGAGGAAGTGGAAACAGTTTCTGAGAGATTCTCACCCAGGATTGGCAATATCTCTGCAAGTCTAGGGAAAAATACAAATGCATGTTCTCCTTGTTGAAGGCAGAACGCTGACCTCAGGGCATATCTGAGGTTAATGTTCAAATATAGGGAACCTCATATTTCAGTAAAATACTTAGTGGAACATACTCATTTACACAGTATCTTCAGAGTCGATAAGTATTAAGAAATAGCAATTAATAGCAATTAATATTTTCAGATGACCACATACATGTGCATGAACCCTTTTCCCTTTTACTTGAGAAACCCAATTATAAACCAAATAACCCAATTCTGCCCCCATGAATTAGATTGTGGTTTTACTCTCAGTTTGATTTAAGTCCAAATGTCAAAAGTGATACCTGTGAGTCTCAGTTTGAAATTGAGGATGAACTTTTATGATTCAAGCAAGGTATCATAATTGGATCTATTCTTCTTTACAGAGGTTCCTATTTCAACAGGTATGAAGGACAGAAGTGCCTTATGGAGTCCATAAGACATACTTAGCATGTACAGAAGGAGAACTTTATTCAGCCTGGACATTTAAGGAAGACCCTTGGGTGGACTTCATTGTGGAAAAGTCTCATACTTTCTCCATATTTGCTAGTTCACGACATGTATTGCCATTACTTTTACCGACATGTAAAGCCATGCTTTTAATGGCTTCACATCAACTCTGTGGTGGAAGTACAAGTGATTTTTTTTTAGGTCACTGCCGCCAATGCCTTACCCAAGCATTCAAATGAGACTTTTCAGTTTGTTTGGGCACTCTTAAGAGCAGAACTATATGTGTTAAATATGACTGATCTAAGGGCGTATATTGAAGCACCATGAAATGCAAATTGCAATAGAGTTGTGATTCGGAGGCAAACTGGGAAACAAGACGCCTGTGAGGAGGCCCGGGACTGTACATTTCTGTTCATGGGTAAGTGTTTGTTAGTTCACCTAACCTTCTGCTGGTGTGGCATTATTATTCTCAGCACGCAACTGGTGAAGTCAGAAAGTCAGGGATTCTACAATGGAGACACAGACAAGGTCAGAAGATCCCGGAATGATCTTCTGGTTTCCAAGCGGTAAGAATGAGGTGAACAGATTGCAACAGAGAAAATATTCCCAAGGATGTTGCAAACTGGAGAGAGATTTTCAGCAGGATTT
Organism: Cryptotis parvus; assembly: GCA_021461705.1. NCBI lineage: Eukaryota > Metazoa > Chordata > Mammalia > Eulipotyphla > Soricidae > Cryptotis > Cryptotis parvus. The sequence continues at coordinate 319,888 of JAJIBD010030758.1, forward strand.
GGAGGAAAGGAAGATGCACAAAGGAATGGGATTTACACACGTTTTAGCAAGAACGAATTTAGCTAGAAGAAACCCAACCAGCATCTTTAAATATTGTAAAAATAGATTTGCTGTAACTTACAAAATTTCCACTAGAGGGCTCATGTCATCTGTAAAGAAACTGGCCACTAAGGAATTTTCCAAAAGGCTCTGAGCAGCAGGGGCACCACAAGAGAGTCAGATCCTGGAGAAGATCTGAGGGACAGTGTGTGCTAAGTGTTAAAGTCACTGCTGCTGACCTTTCTTGATTACGTAGAAATCAAGAAAACATCCTGTATACACCCTTTACCTATTCCAGGGAGAAATCAAGGGTGGTCGATGTCAACCTAATTTCTGAGGAGGGGACCCAAATTCCGTGAATGCTCCACCGTCAGCTGAAGGGTCCGTCAATTTGATATGGAGCAGACACTAAGGAAAATATTAGGATATTGCTTGGTTTGAAAAATGATGTTGTGGAAGAGATGGCACAGCCCTAAGTTGGCATCAGGCTATCTCGGGTTAGGGACCGCTGAAAGAGAGAGCTGAGGAAGAGAAGAACAAAAACAAAGCAAGGTGATTGTAACAACGAACACTTGGCAATGTATACTTGCACTTCCTTTCAAGAATTGGGGGGGGCGGTGAACAGCAACAACAAAAACAACCCCAGAATTTTCCAAGTAAGTACCAAATTCCCAGCCAACACTTGGGGAGGTGAGAACTGGAAGAAGTTCTGCAATTTTAGGCCTTCTCTGTTGATAATCAAGCAGTTTCTGTAACATTTTCCAGATCTGCCACTGCAGGAACCACATAACTGACAAATCTTCAATTCTCATTATGTGCAAGTGGTTTTCCCCTATCACTTCTCACGGTTAAAAATATATCACATAAATTACTCTCCTGCCTGGTGAAATATGCAAGCGCTCTGTTGTCTGTGTTGCTTTGGAAAACATTTTGGCACTTTCCGTGGAACTCGTCTTCTCAGTTATGCCAGAGGACGCTGTTTTTATTTTTCGAGGCTATTAAGTACCACGAGGTCCAGGGAGAAGACTCAGTGAGTCACGGAGCGGGGGTGGGGGAAGGAGTAGAGGGTTGCTAGAGCAGAGCCAGTGGCAAGACCATGCCTGCTGTCTCCTGCCCTTGCTGGCTCCTAAGCGGACTTACAGAAAGTGGAGCCCAGGTCTGAGTGGGGCCATAACCTGGGTATTAACCATCGAGGTAGAACTCCACATGCATGTCCTCCTTTCACCCCGGACTCCCCAAGGGAACAACCATTCTTTTATTCTGCCCTTGCTTGATGCCCTCTGCACAGCTTTGGAGCGCTCCTGCAGGGAACAGAAGCTGAGCAATTCTTCCTTCCCAGCAGGGGTCACTGTGGAATTGCTAAAATAGAGTGAAGACTAGTAACTGCTTTAGCAAGCTGAGCCTCAAGTTAAGAGTCCTTGAGCCCAAATTGCAGGATGAATCATAAAAGCATTACCTCTCCGCTTACCTCTGTGATGCTTTTACCTCTACATGCTGGGGCTATTGTCTTTGTGTTACTTATTTCTTTCGTTTTTGTTTTTTTTGATCAGTGTCTGCATAGATCTTTACCTTTTTATTTTATTTTATTTTTAAAGTTAGGGGAAGTAACATGCCCTAAAAAGAATTCAGGAGTCTGAAAATTTATGTTTAGAGTCCCACCCTTCTTTTTCTCTGTGACTTTGGACAATTCACATAATTTGACACTTTGTGGTTCAGTTCCATGACAGGTTAATTGTTAAGTAAAATAGGGCTGGAATGATAGCCCAGCAGGTAGGGCGTTTACCTTGCACACGCGACCTGCCTGTGCCAGCCGGGTTCCATCCCCAGCATCCCATATGGTTCCCCAAGCACCGCCAGGAGTAATTCCTGAGTGCAGAGCCAGGAGTAACCCCTGAGCATCGCCGGGTGTGACCCCCCAAAAATTGTTAAGTAAAATAAAAGGATATTCATGGAAGTAAACACTGTGAGTTAAATCTGAATCCATATGCATCCTTGAAACCCTATTTAGAGTTGAATATTATCTTAATGTTTTCATTCCGTTTGGAATAGATGCTATTCATACAGCATCACCCATGTGTAAATGATCATTTCTAAGAAGATAGTTTTTCTCATTCGGGCCACCTACCAATTGTCTCTGCTCAGATAGCGCACTAGGACTCAAAAATAAAAGTTATAAATCCAATATTCTGTCTGCTTTCTTTTCTATCTTTCTCCATGTATGTGTCTTTGAGTTGTGTTTTTACTGAGTACTCCTCTGACTTTTCTTTACTGTTGTTTTCTCTAAGATGCCTAAAGAGGCAACATCAATTTCCAAACATTCCACTATCTCATTGGAATGTCCACTGCTGTCACAAGTCTGTTGTCTGCCTTGGTGCTTCTTGAATATGACGGAGGGAGCCCATATAATAATTCCAACATCTCTTCCGAACTGTGTAAGGAGCGTGGCAGGTTGATAGAACATCTGTAAGCACATATCTGTGACTTCAGTGCTGGTAGTAAGTCCAAAGTACACTTCATGGCTAGAACAGTCCCCATAAAACCACAATCTTATTTATCTAGTTTTGTTTTTCTTCTTTCCTACTGCAGATCTTTGGTTTCTGCACTTCATAGTGAAGTGATCTCATCACATAGCAAAGTGTCTGGAAACTAGTAAGTGTCTACTTGTAATAGACATTTCTTGGTGCTGCCTGGATGATAGCCATTTCCCCTTCTTCAGGGATTATCTTGATAAATACAAGTATTATAAGCTCCACAGTGCTCCCAGCCATGCCTGTTGACTCAGGACATAGATTTCAACCCAGGGCAGGCAGACAGACACGGTCCAAAGATTTTGTGATCTGAATAGAGACAGAAAGAAAAGTATGAAAACTTGTTTCCATAAATTTAAGTATAAATGTAGTTTCCAAAAGTAAATGTGCTTTCCAAAAGTATGCAAAAGCTTGTTTCCATAGGTCTGGACTTAAACATTTGTGATGCTAACGCTTCCAGTTAGAGCCCAATTCTGCCCAGCCTGAGTCTTGCCTGTTCAACTCTATGCCATCCTAAGTTGTCCAGAGATTTCCTCATAAAAAATCTCTTCCTTTTTATTCAAGCCCTGGAAGTGAATCCGTCTTGTTAGTGCACACAGATTATCCTCTAATACATTATTGAGGAATGTGTCTGTTGCTAATATTTCTTGTCAAAAATGAGGAGGCTCACCTACTAAGTTCCATCCTTTTATCTGTAGAATACCTTTTCTATCCCTGTTACTTAAGTCTCTCAAAACCCAAATATCCCAGCTCTTTCTGGAAACTACATCATCGATTAACAATGTCTAATTCCTCTAAGTTCTTAGAATATTTGCTGGTATAAACCACTCCCAGAATGTGAGTCACATGTGGTTTTATGTCTCGCACCATTTAACTATCTTCTTGGATGTGGTGTATCTTCCCATGAAGTTGCAAACCACTTGGAAACATTGAACAAGTTCTGAATTTTGTTTTTCAGTGTGTTTCTTTTTATGCTTATTGTTTAAATGATTCCCACTAATTCCTAAATGCTTATTGTTGAAATGTTTTTCCCCTACTATACCATGGCTTATAAATATTTATTGGATGAATGTAGGAAATGCATATCTGCTTATATTTATAATTAAAGGGAACTGGGAGTATAGTATTTGTTTTTCCAAAAATGCTTCCAATTATCCATTCCTTCATCAATTCGCATGTAGCAGGGAAAAGCAACGCTCCCTTTGTAGAATGTCTGCTTTGTAATTGCTCCTGTCAGGGTGATTAATGGGTCGTGGTTTGTGACCAGAAACCAGGAGTGTGACCTGGTGGTCAGCAGAGGCCACCTTGTCTCAGATATTTCTACCCCTGCGGGAGTTTTTTTTTTTTTATCCTTTGGAAGTAACTAAGGTTGCATTATGGGTACATTTGCATACAAACTCCTAGGGTCTGTTGCTTGTTAATTGTATCCAGGCCATAGGCTTGATTTGCTTACCAGATCCTCTGGCTTGGAGAAGGAGCTGTCATTCCAGGCTGGAGTGAGGTCAATACCTTAGGCTCAAGATGTTTTATCCCTTCTGGCTGACTTTTGCTTTGGCCTGCCTTGCTTTTGCTTCCATCTCAGGCAAAGGGTCATGTATTGGCTTTGCAGAACAAGAGGCTGGGTGTTCACACTCCTAACTGGCTTAGGGGCCAGTTACTAAGATGGATAGGCTCACTAACAGTTCCTTTCTTCATGTTACGATGAATGCCATTGTTTCTCTCTTTATAAAATCTTATAATTAATTTTCAACTCCCATTGTTCTCTCTGGTCATTTAATGGACAGCACCAACTCTTCTCTGAGAAGGTAGATAACAACTGTTGGAGTCAAGAGTGGAACATTACTCAGATCCTGGGGCAGAGCAATGTGGTTTTCAAAGGTGGCTTTGCAGGTCTCTACTTCCTAGGAAATCCAGAGAACCGTCACCAGCAGCTGCTCTTGTTCCTCCCTTCCAGTCAGTAGCCAACTTGTACTAGTACTTGGACTTGGACTAGTGCCTGAACTTGGAACAACATTAGTAGTAAAATGCTGTTGTGGGAGTTGGTGTGGTAGTGACATGGACTAGTTGGTTGGTGCCTGTACAGTGTTTAAAATATTCAGTAGATTTTCTCACTCAACCCTCACATGTGGAATTGAGGACACTCAGCCTTTTAAAAAAATTGCTAGAAGCGCAGAGAGATTAAGTCACTTGTCCAAAGTTGCAGAACTATTGTCTCATACCAAGTATTCTTTTTTTTCTTTTTTGGGTCATACCCGGCATTGCTCACAGGTTTCTTCTGTCTCTGCACTCAGGAATTACTCCTGGCGGTGCTCGGGAAGCATATGGGATGCCGGGGATCGAACCCAGGTCAGCACAGGCCAGCCGCGGCAAGGCAAACGCCCTACCCACTGGGCTATCGCCCGGCCCCATATCAAGTATTCTTATAAGAGCAGCAAGACTTCTTAATAGAATAGAGTACTTCTGTAAGGCCTGCTGCAAAAGAACTTCTACATGTCAACTATAGAAATTATGCCATTGGTTTCAGGGCTCAAGGTAGCAGTATGTTAAATAAGAGCTTCCTTATTGCTCATTTAGTAATTATTTACTAAGCACCCATTAACATCTAGCACCATTTTATAAGAATAAAGAAGCACTAACATTTATGAGCATAAAGAAATACTCACCCCACCCTCACCAACTTCTTACTATGTTTAACAACAAAGATGCCTTTCACTTGGGTCTCTAGCCTTGGGTTATTGTCTCTATGGTGTGCCCTGCAGGATCGCCATCATTCCCTCTTACCGCATAAATTTATTCAGGACCTACTGTGCCCACACATACGAGTGTAGCCATGGAGAGACAGGGCTGTTTCTTTCTGTGTTGGAAATCAGTCTAGCAGGAGTGAAGTTTAATTAGCAAACTCATCTCTCCTACCAATAAATATTGAAAACTCAGGAATCATTAAGGAGAACTTTACCTCTTTGAGAGCAGGGAAATTGGGTATTAAACAAAAAGGCTTTCAGAAGTGATGACAGTCAGTCTGATACCAAGAACTGGTTGGCAAAAGGGACCAGGTTAAAACTGTTTCAAGCAACAGGATCTGGAATGTATGAATCCTCTCGACTAGGAAGGGTAGAACAGGTAGGAGATGACACCAGCACAAACAGATCCCCCCTCCCATTCTGCCAACTTCTTTGTGGGTGTATGTGGAAGAGGGTGGTGGTGAGTGCCAGCTGGATGTCCTGTTTTTAATTTTGCTTGAGTACCTGAGTGCTGTGTCTGGAATGCCCCAACAAGAGCATAATTTATATCATCCTTAACTGTTGAGTTAAGTTCTGCAAGACAGTCAAAAGGTTAATACTCTAGATCTATGAAGCAATTGTAAAAGTTAGCAATAAAAATCCAAGCAACCCTACCAAAAAAGTGGGGAGACAAGACAGACAGAAAATTCTTCTGAGAAAAGAGAGAGAGGGTCAAAATGTATAGTATAAAGTGCTCTGCTCCACTCATCATCTGGGAAATGCAGGTCAAAACAGTTGTGAGCTATACCACCTCACACTACATTACAAAGAATGGAAACAACCAAAGTGGTCATGGAGGTGTAGGGGGGAGCGAAACCCTCATCTACTGCTGATGGGAATTTTTGACTGGCTCAAGCCATTTGGAAAAACATTATGAACATTCTGAAAAACTAAAATAGTACTTCTATATGACTCAGCAATTCCTTCTTAGCATCTAACCCAAAGATACAAAAACTCTACCAAGAAAAGACTTCAGTCACAGGAGGATTGCTAGTACTCTGGCTATACTTGGTACCTTCACTTAGGACTCACTTCCATTGACCCCAAGGAAAATACAAAACACCAAAAGAAGAAATTATTTTTGAAAGAAGTGTTTATGTAGCTGCTGCCTTAGTGAAAATGTTTGTTTTTTAAAAGGTGTAAAAAATACATTTGCAACCTTTGCCTGTTTGAAAGATGTATCTTATCTCACCTTTATAAGCAAATAGTAGTGCTGTGGTTGGTGTTCTTATTCACAGGGAACTGAAACCAGAAAGCCAAAACTATCTTGGAATTGAACCACCAATTCCAAGAGAACATTCAGATTTGCTTCTTTTCATGCAAATATAAATAAGGTGCTACTGTGAAGATGTTACCTTCCTGGAATTTGAATACAGAATGTTAATTTGACTTCAGCTATTGTTATTTCATTGTCAATGATGATTTCTTCTCTGGAGAAACATGCTGAAATGTGCTTAAGCAATGGCAGTTTTTGTTTCTTTATTTTTTGGGCCACACCAGGTGGAGCTCTGGTCACACTCCTGGCTCTGTGCTCAGAGATTACTCTTCGTGGGGTTAGCAGGTTCATAGTTGGTGCTGGGTAGACCCTGTGCAAGACAAGCACTCCACCCGCTGTACTATTTCTCTGACCCCAAGCAATGTCAGTTTTGAAAAGAGAAATAAATATCTCCTAAATCGCTGATTATTTTTTCATGTCAAAGTAATTAAGAGGGATATATATATGTGTGTGTGTGTGTATGTGTATGTGTCTATATATATACATATATTACATATATATAATATACATATATATCAGAATTTAAAATGTTTCACTAACAGAAGACTTTAACCAGAAAAGGCAATGCAACATGGTATGTTGCTGGACTTTCAATGTGAAATTTATGGAACTGTTTAAGTATTCACAAAGTTTTTGCATCATAAACCAACTTTATTTTGAAGAACTTGAGATCAGTTTTGCTATAACATACATGGGCAGGGGAAGCAATGGCTGCAGGGAATATACATCTCTTTGTGGGGAGAGAAAAGTGGTAAGCATAAGATGATTTTTTGAGAAATCTTGCTACAACATGGCTTAAGTTTTTGCAAGATGGATAACACACAGCAAAAGAGACAGTACAGATATTAATGTTGTGGCTATGACAAAGGATTCAGGTTCAAATCCTGACACTATATATGGGTCACCGGCAACACCCATTGTGACCTCTGGGTACTGCTGGATGTGGCCAGAAAAACTTAAAAGAAAAAGATCACAGACTGGGAACCTGGGACTTAGGTTTTTTCTGAGATGTCGCACAGACGTAGGGCACTTGCCTTGCATTCAGCCCACCCTGGTTCTATCTTAGGCACTTCCTATTATTTCCTGAGTCACATCAGGAGTGATACCTGAGCACTTTCAGGAGTGCCCCCCATCAAAGTAAGAAAATATTTATTTATATATAATATTTAACTTAAACTATATACTATTTCCCCTGTAATTAGCATGGGTCCAACTCCCTCCCCAAAGAAACAAAACAACTGTTAAAATGTGTTTTAATTTAATTTAATTTTATTATTGGGGTTACACCCGGAGATGCTCAGGGGTTTCTCCAGCCTCTGTACTCAGGAATTGCTCCTGGCAGTGCTCGGGGACCATATGGGATGTCGGGGATCGAACCCGGGCTGGCAAAGGCAGGCTGCGTTGTAAGGCAAACGCCCTACCCGCTGGGCTATCGCCTCCGGCCCTAAAATGTATTTTTAAATATATAAGAAACAGCAATAGAATTTCCCATGTCCTCATTCCACAAGTACTGGTGTTCTCCCATTCTCCATTTATCTATTCTCATCTCCGTTTCTCTCTGAAGTCTATTTAAACCAATTTTTATCTCTCTCAACAATGGATATTACATATACAATGGAAGAAGCATCTGACTTGATGAAGCAGAGTGGGAAAAATAAAATATGGTATCCCTAAATAAATAAACCTCAATAATGTTATGAATAGTAAAAATTATTAACAGTATTTCTTTAATATCATCTGATAACAATTGTCTACATGAATTCAGAACTCGTTTAGTTGTTATTTCAGTGCCATGCTTAGCGGTACTCAAGCGATAATCCTGACTCTGTGTCAGGGCAACCATGCAGTGTGGGGATCAAGCTCACATCTCCCACATGAAGCCCTTACTTAGCCTATTGCACTATCTTTTTTAACATAGCCCCGGCATGCTTGCTTTTGTTTTATGAAACAAGTAATTTGTTTGAATTAAAATCAAATTAAGGCATCCATGTTGTATTTATTTATTTCACAAGTTTGTCTCTTAACTGTCTTTTGCAGAGGGTTTTCCCCATTCCTTGCTTTGTTTCCTTTTTCCTTCCCACCAAAAAAATTGTTGAAAGAAGTGGGTAATTTGTCTTGCAGGTTCAGGCTTTCTGGGTTTGGTTGGTTTACTCTTCCCTTGTTATTTGCATGTAAACTGATAATAGATCTAGACTGGATTAGATACTTATCATTAGCAAGAAATATGTGAAGGAGGTTTTTGTTTGTATTTTAATAATTGTCTATCAAAAAGGACCACCTGATGGCAGTGTCAGGCCCAGCAGTGCTTAGTCTCCACTTTGTAATTGACCTTTTCCTTCTGCCAAATCTTCTGCCTGACCCAGATGCCCGTGAGCCCAAGAAAAGGAGTTATCTGACACCTGCGAGTTCATCTTCACCCCAACCCTCTTTCTGGGTCTGCTCAATGACTGGAATAGGATGGCAACAAGTTCTGAATGGCCGGGTCTGCCTGCCTTGTCAAGAAGTAATCAGCTCACCTCCAGATTAGTTCATTCAAGGGTGTTTTGATAGAAGGAGTGTTTTCAGTTTGTGTTAATGTAAGCAATAAGACATTTAGGGTATCTCAGCTCAGTTGATAGAAAATGAGAATAGCCCAAGAGGTTTATTTTGGCTATAGGATCTGGTGCAGGAGTGGTGATGCCAGATAACTGTGGATCCTGACTCCCAGGTTCTTCAATGTTTTCAGGAATGAAAATACAGTGTAATAACCGTGTTCAGACTCAGGGTTGAAAAGATAGAAAAGTTAATTGAAAAGTAATAAAAGAAACTTCCCGGCAGGAAAGGAACTTTGTATGGTTTGATTTGTGTGTGTGTGTGTCTGTTTATGGTAAAATTGAGTATCTGTGTTTCTTATCCAGCAAAGTATCAGAGGCTCTCCATTTGTTTCCCAGGGTGTCTTGTTAATTTAGGGCCCATTTGTATTGCTAAGATTGACCTCATGTTTTCCCCCCTTAGGCTGGTAAGGAACTGTGTTTATTTAAGGTATTGTAGGTCATATATTTGACCATCTGCCCAGGTATTGCCTGTTATCTTAGTCTTCTGTGAGTCCAAGGGCTAAGGCAGAATTTATGGTCTTGGGAAGCTGTGAACTTACTGTCTCAGAGAGAGCTCAGGAATTTTCAGGGATGTTTAAAATGTAGAATGCAGATGGCTAAAATGGAGCTGTTCACATCAGCTGGCAAGGGGGAAACTGAGGTTGCTTCTTTCAATACCCATCTCCAGTTCTCCATCACTAATGTTCATAAACAAAAGTTACAATCTAATTTGTTCCTTGCCCTTTCATTTACTTAAAGAATTTCAGGTAACCACATGAGCATTATTTATTTTTTTTTAAAAAAAACTGGTATCAGGTAAGATAGGAATAGATCAGCTATATCTTTCTAAAATTGTTTCCATCAGAGAAGTAAAGTTGTGACTGGTCCAGTGGAGGGAATGACAAGGTCGATATTGAATTCCATGGCTTACCACACTAAGCCACTAAATAAAATTACCAGCGATACGTGACCTCAGTTTATTCATCTGTAGAATGTGAATTCCTATCCTTAAATGACATTCTGAGGAGTAAATTAATTAATTGGCATTCTTGCAATGTAGGTGCTGTTAACTAAAATTAACATGCAAACAAGCAAACTCAACGGAATTACACTGGGTCTTCAGGGTTGAAATTTAGTGAATTTTGGCTATTTTAAAAGTTGAATGGTCACATTGAATGAGAGGTCTGCTGTTAGACGGTAGAGAAGGGTGATGATTAAGCTATTGTTATAGCAATAAACCCAGAGTTACATAATCCCTAACATGTGGCCTGTACACATGAATGCTCTAAGCCAGAGATCTATGATTCGTTAGGAAAAAATTGGGTAAGAGTTGTTTTACCTGGAATATTTCCTTCCTTGTAATTGAAAATTAAACCAAGGCAAGTAGCTTTAATTTGGAGGAATTTCCAACTCTGCCATTGCAATTCTGGTTTCTTTCTCGATTTCTCTGGCTGCGGTCATTGTGCAGAAGAGCATCTTTACTGATGAGGTCAGTTCCAAATGTGATTGATTTTTCTAACAATTTCAAATATATTATTTAGAACATTTAAGCAGCTTTTAGGGAAATTACTGGCCAGCACATTTAAACCCAGACCCAGGTCACTGTAACGAAGACAGAGAAAGAGGTGAAAAAAAACTGTTCAACATCCAAAAACGTTGTAATTATGGTCATAAATAATCATGTGCTCCTTTAACAAATCATTGGATGTTAAGCCAATATAATTTGTACTGAAATCATTGAAAACATTTCCTGCAGTGAAAAAAAATCAATCATATGGCTCTTTCTGTCACATTTTGGGTTTGAACTAATTTATTTGATGATATACCGATGATGAAAAGAAAACAAGAATATTTAAGGAATTAATGATATACTGCCATGAGAACTCTGCCAACCACTTACAAAAAGAAGCCAAAATATTAACGGTATAAAAATATGTTTATATACATTCAGAATTTTAATGAGGTTCCTATGATATGATATAAGTTAAATGCCAAATTTATCTATGCTTAAGCAGATAACACAGGTATTAAAGAGAATGTGCATGATTTGAATGAGAGCAGATTTAAAAGTTCATATTTAAAGCATCTAAGTAAAAGCTCCTTTTTCAATTGAACTAATGCCACCCCCCCCCCCCCACGCCCAAGATCACTTCAGTTTGTGTCTAGTGAAAAACAAAAGTTAATAACTTTTATGGTTAGCTGAGAGAGTCTTTTTTTTTCTTTCCTACAGATTCTCCTCATCTTCCCATTTAGACTTGCTGGATGATTCTCATTTCTACACTGTAATTTCCAGCTTATCCTAAATATAGACCCTGGATTTGAGCCATCCTAATTAAACTGTGAAGTTCTTTTGTAGTGAGCGCTGATGCTTCTGAAATCAATTTCAAAGCTTAGGCAGTGCATGTCACCTTCCTAGTTTTCTTTCACTTTATGAATTTATCTAGAAATGATAAATTGCAAGTAATATTTCAGTGACAAAATTCTACCATTTTGAGAACCCAGGTTTTTTTTTTAAAGAAAAAACAAATATTATAAACTTCTTTTCTGTAGAGATTTAATTCCTTCCTTCAAATGTCTCTCTTCTCTGAAAGAAGTTTAAGTCTTTGTATTCTAAATGAAGAAAGTGAGATAAAATGTTTTTGCCTAAGGCTACCTGGAAAAACAAGTATGGTATCCTTTTATTGTTACACAAGATTCATGCCTTTTTCTTGACACACAGCTGTTAGAGATAATGGGATTTTCACTGAGGGAATAGAAGGTGAGAATCAAACACAAAACATTTCAACAGAAACTAGCTAACAGGATAAGGCTGAAGGCTGCAGTGCAGATCTAGGCGGTTGGCTCCAGGCACTTGTTGTTTGAAGCTTTCCTGGGAGATAGTGGCTGGGCCCCTGAAATTGTACCCAGAAGCTGTATGGAGGCAGACACGCCATGTTCCGGGTAAAACTGCAGCCCCCTTCCACACTGCCATCTACCTTGGAGAGCAACAGAAAAACTCTTAGGACTGGAATCAATGGAACTCAGGCGTCTGTGACTGCTACCTGCACTAAGGAATACACAGGTCATAGAAATTCCATTTGAAGCTTGAAAAGTATCTGGACATAAACTTAATGTTCCAAATTTGTTGGATATGCAGCTTAAGAATCATTTTAAAGCAAATCTGTTTTGTCCTTGTTTTCAATGCCCAGAATATATTCTTAGTAAACTTCCTCATGATTCTTGTGAGGTGTTGGTGTTGGCAGCTTTTTAAAAATTGCTCTTAAAAGTCATAAACCTATTTAATAATCATATTTGCTCCAGGGGTTATGGAGTCAAGAAATAGAAGGTAATAAATAACACTCTGAACTATAGCTGCCTTCAGATTGGTAACTCTAGTGACCCAGGAAAATACTTGATTGATACTTTTCGAATAGAAGAAACCTAGGTTGCAACCAAGATCAATATAAATAAGTATTTGAGTTGACGGTTATGTTCAAGGATGTCTTTCAAAGTGGTATAGGTGACTCTTACCAGCCAGAGCAGAGGTCCCAGACTTTTTATGTTGTCAACAATTCAAGAATCCAAGTATATGAATATCCAACAATTTTACATAAGTCTCAAAGTTAGTCTAAGAAAGTGAGTAATTTAGATTGCTGTCAAAGATGGCAGAGAAAACAGGAAGGCTACAAAGAGTTGAGTGAGTGGCAAGTGCTAGATTCAGAATATGCAACAGCACATTGGTCTCATTTTAAACATGAAATCTGAAGGGCTGAGCTTGCTCCTTCTTGGTATACAAAAGAAACCACATAAGAAAAATGAATATTAAAACTATTTCATGCCACATAAAACAGGTATTATTTTGTTCTCAGTTGAAACGGTACTATAACAAAAAAATGTTGAGTCCCTACTTTTTTTTTTTTTGCTAATTTATGTTTTAACTGAATCACCCTGAGATACACAGTTACAAAGTTATTCGTGGTTGGGTTTTAGGCATACACTATTCCAATACCCATCCCTTCACCATTGTGCATTTCCTACCATGTCACTGTCACTGTCTTCCCGTTCATCATCGATTTGTTCGAGCAGGCACCAGTAACATCTCCATATGTCCTGTCTCATACAAGTAGAGCCCAAGGGCACCTGCTTGCTCCAGGAACATAAAGAGCCTCAAACCATTCCATCAGGCCATGGGAATGAGGTCTATAATTGTTACTGGTATTTGGCATATCAAATACGACACGGGTAACTTGCCAGGCTCTGCCGTGCGGGTAGCATACTCTTGTAGTCATCTCTAAAGCCAGCATTTATTGATGACATTTCCTATCATCAATGATCCAATTATCCTCCTCTGCCCCCTGCCTCTATGGCAGGCACTTTTCTTCTCTCTCTCGCTGCTCTCTCTCTGTCTCTCTGTCTGTCTCTCTCTCTCTCACTTTCGCTCTCCCTCCCTCTCAATTTCTCATACTTTCTCTTTCATTTTGGGTATTTAGGTTTGTGTTACAGATTCTCTCTCTCTCTCTCTCTCTCTCTCTCTCTCTCTCTCTCTCTGTACTCACTCACTCTTTCCTTTTGGACGTCATGGTTTGCAATCCATATACTGAAAGCTTATTATGCATATCCCTTTACCTACTTTCAGCACTCAGTTATTTCCTGAGTGATCATTTCCAACTTTTACTGTATAGTGGTGCCTTCTTGCCTAATTGCCCTACGACTCCAACATACTCGTGGCAAGCTTCTAACGGTGGGCTAGTCCTCCTGGCTCCTGTTTTTTCTGTCCTTGGATATTACTAGCATACTATGTTTTGTTCTTTAATTTTCTTTCTTTCTTTCTTTCTTTCTTTCTTTCTTTCTTTCTTTCTTTCTTTCTTTCTTTCTTTCTTTCTTTCTTTCTTTCTTTCTTTCTTTCTTTCTTTCTTTCTTTCTTTCTTTCTTTCTTTCTTTCTTTCTTTCTTTCTTTCTTTCTTTCTTTCTTTCTTTCTTTCTTTCTTTCTTTCTTTTTTCTTTCTTTCTTTCTTTCTTTCTTTCTTTCTTTCTTTCTCTTTCTCTCTTTCTTTCTTTTTTTTTTTTTTGCTTTTTTGGGTCACACCGAGCAAGCTCAGGGGTTACTCCTGGTTCTGCACTCAGGAATTACTCCTGGCGGTTCTCGAGAGACCATATTGGATGCTGGGGATCAAACCTGGGTCCAGCCGCATGTGAGGCAAATGCCTTACCCGCTGGACTATCGCTCCGGCCCCTTTGTTCTATCCCAAAATGAGTGCAGTCATTCTGTCTGTTTCTCTCCTGACTTGATGTTCCTCAGATCCATCCATTTAGAAGCAAATTTCATTACTTCATTTTACCTGGTGGTTGTATAGTATTCCTTTGTGTAGCTGTACCATAGTTGTATTTTTTTCCAGTTGTCTGTTCATGATCACTAGGGTTATTTTTTAGTTTATTTTATCATTTTTTTAATTAAATTACTGTGTGAAAGACCATTACAACACTGTTCATGATTGTGTTTCAATCATACAGTGTTCCAATACCCACCGTTCTGATGTAGGTGGGCCCCAAGGATGACTTATGTGAGGTGGGAAAGGGAGACAGATGGTTGCTTTCTCCCCCAGTCACCTCTGCCCCCTAAGACCCCCTGGGACAGGCTAAAGACTGATAAAGTCTGTGATGAGCCCCTGAACGGCGTGGGCCTGAGCCCCACCAGCCCCACAAGGTGGCCATCAAGCCGCACCTGATGTTTGCTTGATCTCTAGGCATAGGAGTAGATCCCCACCGCCTGAAATTTCTTGGAGATCCATGGACTCAGGCTTGAGCAAGGAATTGCTCTTTGCAAGAAAGAAAAGTCAGTCCTAGGCCTCACCCAGGTTTTTTTTTCAGGTTTCTTGTCATCCTTGTAGAAAAAGAATTTTCAGAAGTAGACAAGCAGTGATGTAAAACAGATTTAAGGGCCTGGGTTTCTGGAGAACATTTTGCCTTTAGGCCTCAGGTCAGTCTAGTTTGGGCCACCTATGAGAATCTTGCATCGCCTAATAGGCAGCACAAACCTCAGAGCAAGAAATCAGGGAGTGAGAGAAGACACTCAAACCAGATGCCACATCATTTTCAAAATCACCTTTAAATACGGACCCCCCAGTCAACACTGTCATAAACCATAGAAGCAAGTCACAAAATCTAATCTAGAATCAAAAGGTTTATGAGAAAAGTAATTTGTCTCCATATATCCAACATACAATGGTGAGTCAGGCATACGGCAATGTCAATAGACATCCTGTTCATCAATGAGAAAGATAGAGGTCAAGGAATTAACTAGTTCATAGTAATTTTGAAATGTATTTGAGAAAATTATTATAGTATATGCCCTACTACAGTCTCAATCCCTGAGAAAATTTATCCACTACTCTATTTTGTTCTCTTTTCTTATAAAATGTTGCACTTCTTTGAAAATTAGTAATTTTCTCAGCCCATTTCTGGCCAGTGAAATTTGCGAGTGATTCTTTTCATCTTGTTTTGCTTGTGACTCAATTCAAATCCATAATTTCTTTTGACATAATTTCCTGAAAAACTTTGTGATTTTCTTTACTCTTCAGAGTTCATATAAATAAAGAAAAAATACACCCAGAGATTCTGTTCCAAAGTTAAAATCCTGCCTCGCATATGGCCAACCCTAAACCTCATACCACATATTGTTTCTCGAGAACCATCGGGAATTACCCCTGGGCACCCAGCCAAATGTGGGCCCTAAGCATTGATGCAGGTGGGACTCATGGGTGGCTTATGTGAGGTGGAAGGAGAGAGAAATGGTCGCTTTCTCCCCCATCCGCCTCTGCTGCCGGGACCGCTGAACAGGCTTAGGACTGATAAAGTCTGTGATGAGCCCCTGCACAGCATGGGCCTGAGCCCCACCAGTCCCACGAGGTGGCCGTCTAGCCACACCTGATGTCCGCTTGATCTCTAGGCACAGGAGCTGATCCTCACCACCCTGGGTTTCTCAGGGAGCCACGACTCAGGCTGGACTCAGGCTGGAGTGAGGGATTGCTCTGTGCAGGAAAAGGAAGTCAGTCCTATACCTTACCCAGGGTTGCCTCAGGGTTCTTGTCTTCCTCCCAGAAAAAGAATTTTCAGGAGTTGATGAGCAGTGAAGTAAAACGGGTTTATTAAGGAGGTTTTAGGAAAGGGAAGGGGAGAGAAAGTAAGAGAGTGAGTAATGCACTCAAGGGAGGATGCGGGCTACTCCAAAGATGGAGAGCAGCCCCAACTGATTTCTAATGAGTTTTTCTCCTCTTGGACTGGAATGCTCTGGAGTCTTCTGTGAGTTGGGTCCTAGGCCGGAAGACTGATCCATCTCCCTCAGGGTCTATTGTTGATACTGGTCTTATCAAGTCTGGTTCTGGCTTCCAAACAGGTGATTCTGGATAGCTGAAGGACCAGTTATTTTTCTTCTAAAGGAATTTTTATTGCCATGTGGCACCGCCTGTCTCCCTGCCTACATCAGCATGACTGAATGTGGCCCAAAACACACACACACACACACACACACACACACACTCAAGTTTGTGACAGATTCCATTATGAAGATCTTTTGTGGGGACCCACTGTGTAACCAAATAATACCTTGGGATAACAACCTTGATCTTTCTGATATTTTACTGAAAGATTTTATGATCCCTTCTGATCTGATGATACCTTGTCAATACTCTTAACTTGACCTTTATACAGAATTCCACTTAATAAACATGTTTTTGGCTTGGGGCCACACTCAGCAGTGCTCAATGTGCAGTGCTGGGGATTCTGCCATGGTCTGATAGATCCTGCACTGTCTCTCTGACCCTGGATTTACAACATTGTTTGTGGATTTTTTGTTTTTGTTTGAGGGCCACACCCACCTAGTAGCTTTTAGGGTTTACTTCTGGCTCGTCTTCAGGTAGCTAGTGAGTCCTGGATCACTTGTAATCAATAGCCCTATCATTGATTTATCTCTTTTCTTTTGCATTTTACTATAAGCAACCAACAACAACAAAAAAACTACTTACTCAGGATCTCTTGTTCATTTAACTGATGTTCTATTTCATTATGTAATATTATACCCTTTTCATCACAATAACTAGGGATGCTTTTCCTCCACTTTTCAACAAATGTTTGTTCTTTACCATATGGGCCTCTGCATAGGACACCTGGGGGTCATTGTAATGTTGCATCTGATAATGGTTGAAACAAAGAGATAGGGGGAAATCCAAGCTTGGAAAAGAAGGCCAAGATGAAATCACAATATTTTTGTAAGCTAATCTTTTAAATTTCATCCCACCATATTGACTTCATTCTACTTATATGCCTTTAAATTTTCAAGATTGGAAATTTTTAAGATGGATTCCAGGAGGCAAAGGTCCTAGAAGATATTTTAGCATCTTTCTTTCAGTCAGATTATGTCATTGTCACAGATAACAATATTACTGAGGATGTTCGCTTTTATCAAGTCTCAGGCTATTTCAGCTGCATCTACCTTGGATGCAAGGAGATCTGAGAAGGTTCTCAGCTAATTCCATTAACATTGAATATAGTTTTGTAGGCAGATAGAGAGCCCATGGCAATGAAATTCCTAGGAATAAAATGGACAACTCTAAGGCTGCAAAAGCCCAGTTTGCAGGAAGAGGAACTAAGTCCTGATAAGGCTTCACCTAGAGACAAGAGACCAGGGAAGGCTGGAGAGAAGCTCCAGCAGGAAAAAAAGGACAGGAAAGAACTTTCAAAGGTCATCCACCACTCCCAACATTGTCCCCTTGAAAACACCTTAGTAAGGAACTTTTTTTCCCTTTTTATTTTATTTATTTATTTTTTTGCTATTTTTTTGGGGGGGTCACACTCGGCAATGCTCAGGGTTCTCTCCTGGCTCTGCACTCAGGAATTACTCCTAGCGGTGCTCGGGAGAACCATATGGGATACAAGGAATCGAACCCTGGCCGGCCTGGGCCAACTGCATGCAACACAAATGCCCTACCTGCTGGACTATCGCTCTGGCCCCAAACAGGATTTTTTAAAACAATGTGTAAGTTTTGGGGAGGCATGGTTAAGTGTCAAGGGCAAAACCTATCCTGTCCCCTTCCCTGCTCCTGGGCCAGACAAGCCTTTTGGTTCTTGGACCAGTTTGTTCTGCCTTCTAGAACTCAGGAAGAAATTGGGTGCCATGGGGCCAGAGAGAAAGCACAGTGGGTAGGGTACTTGCCTTCTACACAGCCAGCCTGGATTTTTTTTTATTAAACATTTTATTATACCACTGTGAGATATACAATTACAACGTTGCTCATGTTTAGAGGTTTCGGTCACACAGTGTTCCCAGCACCCTGCCCTCCACCAGTGCCCATTTCCCACCACCAATGTCCCCAATTCCCTCCCCCTCCCATAGCCTGCCTAAATGGCAGGTTCTTTATCTCTTTTCTCTCTCCCTCTCTCTCTTATCCTTTTCTTACACATTGTGGGTTGCACTACATACACTTAGAAACCATCATGTGCATTTTTTTTTGCCTGTATTTAATGTTCAGTTCTAGGTTGGTATTAGCCCTTTTGACATTTATTCACACATGTTCCCTTCTTTGTCTTACCTAACCTCTGATGCCCACAGGTTTACAGTAATTTCCACTTTTGGTAAGACCACCTGATATATTTATGTTATGCAAATAAATGCAGTCATTCTATATCTCTCTCTTTCCTTCTAATTTCACTCAACATGATCCTTTCCATGTCCATCCATTTATAGGCAAATTTCATAACTTCATTTTTTCTAACAGCTGCATAGTATTCCATTGTGTAGATGTACCAAAGTTTCTTTATCCAGTCATCAGTTCTCAGGCATACTGGTTGTTTCCAGGTTCTGGCTATTGTGAATAGTGCTGCTATGAAAATAAAAGTGCGGATTGTGTTTCCGCTGTGTGTTTTTGGCTTTTCAGGGTATATTCCCAGGAGTGGTATGGCTGGGTCAAAAGGGAGCTCAATTTCTAGTCTTTGGAGGAATGTCCATATTGTTTTCCAGAAAGGTTGTACAAGTCGACATTCCTACCAAAAATGTATAGGAGTCCCCTTTTCCCGCATCCATGCCAGCACTTGTTGCTTTTACCCTTTTGGATATGGGCCAGACTCTGTGGTGTGAGGTGATATCTCATTGTTGTTTTGATTTGCATCTCTCTGATGATTAGTGATGATGAGCATTTTTTCATATGCCTTTTGGCCATTCGAATTTCTTCCTTGTCAAAGTTTCTGTTCATCTCTTCTCCCCATTTTTTAATGGAGTTGGCTGTTTTCTTCTTACATAGTTGTACCAGTGCCTGATATATCCTGGATATTAACCCCTTATCATATGGGTATTGGGTAATATTCTTTCCCATTCTGTGAACTGTATTTTGATCTTGGTCTTAGTAAGGAACTTTTATCTAGGTAGAAGCCGCAATGTGGTGGCAGCTTGTGAGAAACCCTTAAGAGAATTCTTGAACAAAGGAAGTGCACACATATTTTGTCTGAGCCCACGTGCTGCATGAGCCTACCTGGCCGAGCACATGTGGTGCCTGAGTACATGTCCCATTGGAATCTCCCCTCTTGAGATGTGTGCACTCTCCCACTTTCTTTTTTACGTCATTGCTTGTTGCCTCCTGAAATTCTTCTTCAGAGAGGCAAAGCCAAGAACCTGTAAATCCTGGGTAAAACTTAGTCCTCCTCGGGGGGTCCCAGGTTGGCAAAGGTGGATAAGGAGAAAATGACTCTCTCTCCATCTCTCTCTCCTCTCTCTTTCTCTCTCATCTCTCTCTCGTCTCTCTCCTCTCTCTGTCTCTCTGTCTCTGTCTCTCTGTCTCTCTCTGTCTCTCTCTCCTCTCTCTCTCCTCTCTCCGTCTCTCTCTGTCTTTGTCTCTGTCTCTCTTTTCTCCTTTCCACCTCAAATAAGCCATCAGTGGGGGTACTACATACATCAAAAAGTAAGCTACCTGGCTTTAGACAGACATCTTTGTGCAGGACTCTAACTCTCAGGAGAGAGAAGCATCAGAGAAGGGGTGCAGAGCATACTCTGAGAATAAGTAATCTTACATGAACCTCAGGGATTTATAGAATTGAATTCATGCAGAATATATTTTGATCATGATGCAATTAAAATAAAATAATTATAAAAAACAGCAACAAAATCCACTAGTTCTTAATTTGGAAGTTTAAGAATATCTGCTTTTTATATGTATGTAACTTTATATATGCTTTATCTTCTCCCCTTTCTAACATACATATAATATTAATATATATTATAATGTGTGATTTAAATATTTGGATGTTGCTAAGTCAAATAATCAAAATTAAAGTTAGATAATGAACATCTAGTTTGTGGAATGCAACTAAAACCACACTTAGAAATTCGTAGTAGTAAGTCGTTGCTGGAGAAGAAAATAAGGTTTAAAAAATACATGATCTAGAAAAAGTACAGAAACAGGGATTTTTCAGTCAGACATTTGAAAAAGAATAACAAGCTAAATTAAAATAAAGTAGGAAAACAAATTAACACATATAAAGGAAAATAGGATAATTAATAATTAATAGAAGCTGCAATAGCTAATAATAAATCATTAACTAGAAAGAGGATTTTAAAACTCAATAACACTTGTGAAACAGATCTAAAAAGTGTGGAAAGGCACAAATAAGCAATTATAAGAATGCCAAAGAATATCTAGCAATGTCATATAGACAAAAGAATATCATAGCATTATATCATAAACAAGTGAAAACTAACAAAATAACTCAAGAATAAATAAAAATATTAATCTTTTTCTTCTGAGGAATCTGAAGATTTCTATCCACAAATAAAATTGCAAGTTCAAATGGCTTAAGAATGAATTTCACCAGGTATTTAAAGAATAAATGGTATAAATGTTTTGCAAATTCTCACAGATAATAGAAAGGGAAAGGGAGAACTTTCCTGAATTAGATTTAAGGTGCCATTATAATCAAAACTTGGCAAGGCCAATATGAAAAAGGAAAAATATAGCTCATTCAACTCATGGACATAGATGAGAAGAGTATTATGTCTAACACTAAAATAATCAAGAAAAACAGAGTCCATTATGACATGTTGGGTATAGTTCAAGAAAGCCTAATTAAGAGATATACAGTTGGGAGAAACAGTTGAGTGAGTCAATTGAAACTGGGTTCTTGGCCTGGCAGGACAGAGAGTTGGAGGAGCAAAGAGTCTGGGTTGGCTGAGCTTGCCTAAGGGCAGTCCTTGGAGATAGTTTGGAGAGTCTTGAGGGGAGTTCCGAGCCTCTAGACTGGTTCTGTACCTGATACTGTTAGTTAATCAGCCACACAGTAGAAAACTGACATCTGGCTCCTGAAGAGGGAGAAACCCAGGCAGACCCCAGACCTGATCAACCCCATCTGATCATATTTAATCACAGTGAGTAAACAACATGATTCCTGAATTGGGTGTTGTTTAATAACCCCTTTCCTGGGGTTAGGTAACATTGCTCCTTCCAAAGAAGAAGCAACATTTGTAACTTGCCTTCACTACCTTCTAGGCAGTTTTAGCTGCTGTGGTGTGTCTATCTACAAATAACTATACTTAAATTGAAGAAATTAGTTTCCATATTATCTTGAAGCGAAAGAAGCATTCCAGGTAGTAGTACACTTACAATCCAAAGGTCTTCCCAAGGTTAATAATGGCATATCAGAGGGTTCCTCGTCCGTAGACTCTGACATCAAAGAGGAAAAAACTGGAAAAAGCACCAGAGGCTTTGAATTCTGACTCTGAGAATGATTTAAAAAGGCCATACCGCCTTCCACCACCTCACTCATGTAATAGCAGATATGAAAGGAAACTGTCTAGGCCTCATGACCTTCCCACTCCTTCTCTGCCAGCCCAAATAAAACTTATGACCCAGCATATAAAACCTTAAAGATGGGATCTCTAAGCCAGTTTAAAAGGCTTGCACAAATTATGGACCAACAAGTCATTTTTGTCCAGAATATTTTTCTAATTGGAGTGAGAGTACAGTATAGACACCTGAAGACTTCCACGTGATAGCTAAAACTTCACTCAGCCCATTCCAGTTTCTTTAGTGGAAGATATGGTTTCATGATGAGGCCAAACTAAATTGCATACTCTAGGATATTGTGGACGGAAAGTTTGATCACTTGAATCCTGTTATTCATCGATTTGCTCGAAAGTGGGCGCCAGTAACATTTCCATTGGACCCTATCACGTGCAAATGTAGCCCAATGGCATCTAGTTGATTCAGGAATATGAAGAGCCTCAAACCATTTCTTCAGGGTCTTGGCAAGGGAAGTCTGACCATCTTGTAGGTGGGCGGCCACGTGATCTTTTGACATCCCGTGGGATCCAGTCAGTAATGGCTCTAGTCCAGCAGTAATCTCCAGATCGCATTACATGTTCAGCCCATCTGATTTTCGATGCCTTGGCAAACGAGACAGTGTCCCTGATTCTGTAATAGCGATGGAGGTCGGAATTCCGATTCCTTCTCTCACTTGAGTGAGGCATGATATTCCAATCATAGCTCTTTCGATTCCTCTCTGGGAGATCCGAATAGCATTCTCATCCTGCTTTTGTAGGGCCTAGTTCTCTGAGGCTTATGTTAATGCAGGGAGAACAGTGGAGTCAAAGAGATGTGCCTGGAGCCGGAGGTTCTTTGTCCTTTTTAGCTATTTCTTCAATGCCTTTGAAGGCATTCCATGATGCTCTCTTCCTCCTGTGCAGCTCAGGTTTTAGGTCGTTTATCATGTTGGCTTCTCGACCTAGGTACACATAACTGCTGCATTCAGAGATGTTTGTTCCATTGAGAGTGAATGGGGCCTCTGGAACTAGTTCATTCTTTATGAACATAGTTTTCTTTAGATTCAGCTGTAGACCTATCTTTCCACATTCTCGGTCGAAGTCAGCCAGCATTGTGCTGCTTGGCTAATGTTTGGTGTTATTAGAATGATGTCATCAGCGAAGCAAGAGGTGGTGTAGTTGCCGACCATCTATCTTCACTCCCATTCATTCCCATTCTAATTGTCGCATGATTTTCTCGAGGGTGGCGCTGAAGAGTTTTGGTGAAATGGTATCACCCTGTTGAACCCCTCTTTTGACATCAATGATCACTTCCCTTGTAGAATAGTGAGATCCTGGTGGTGAATCCGTAATACAGCTCACGAAGGATCTTGATGTATTGGGTTTGAACACCCTGTTTGGCTAGGGCTTCGATGACTGCTTCAGTCTCCACAGAATCAAAGGCTTTCTTTAAATCAATGAACGTGAGACAGCGGCATATTATATTCCCTACAAACCTCAATGAGCTTGGTCACTGTGTGGATATGGTAAATTGTGCTGAATCCTTTCCGGAAGCCAGCTTGCTCGCATGGTTGTCCTTCATCTAGTGTTCTGCCAATCCTGTTCAGGATGACTCGTATAAACAGCTTGAAGATGACAGACAACAGGCATATGGGGTGATAGTTGCTGATTTCATGAATGTTTCCCTTCTTGAACAGTAGAACTGTCCTGCTGGTTTTCCATTGGGAGGGCACCTTCCATTCAGACAGGTAGCGTTTGAAGAGCCAAGTTAGTGTATTGATGAGTACCGATGGCAGATTCTTCAGGTGTTCAGGTCTGACTTTGTCTGGGCCTGGTGCTGTTCCCTTCTTTACTGACGAGATGGCTTGTCAGATTTCAGAAGGGAGAACGTTGGGAATGACATATCCAGACTGTGGAATTTGGTATGTGGGCAGATGAATGTGGCTATCAAAGAGATCTGAGTAGAAGTCATGGATAATCTTCTCCATTGACTTTCTGGAAGATGTAATAGATCCATCAGGGTGTTGAAGGGCAGTCATCTTGGTCTTACAGTTGGCGAAGGAGCGGGTGGGCGGTGCAAATGTTTTTCCTGGCTTCTGCTGCATCTTTCAGTATTTCTGCTCTTCTGTCTTTGAGGTCTTCTTTTACCCTTCTCTGCACTGCTTTGCAAGCTTGGAACTTAGCATTTTTTTCGCCTGAGGCTCGCGCCTTGCCACATTAGCGAATGAGCTTGAGAGTTTCTGAAGACAGGCATCCTTTTGTGTCTTTCTCTCTCTCAGTATTCTTAGCACAATCATGGAGGTGCTGACCAGTCTTCATCAATGTCGTCAATGATGGTGCCTTCCCAAGTTGCCACAATGGTGCCAAAGAGTTCCCAGTTGGTGGTCGTTCTGGGAGTTCTCTTCTTAAACTTTGCAGCCTTTTCTCCCCATTGCGGAAAGTAGAATTTTGCACGAAGGAGACGGTGGTCCAATCCTGTTTGGAATTTGGGGACGACAGCAACATGGGTCAGACAAAACCGTCGATTGAAGATGATATGGTCAATTTCATTGTGGAACTGTCCACCAGGAGATTCCCATGTCCAACGTTTCGTTTCAACCTTCGGAACTGTGAGTTCCCATGAATGGTCTTGGTGGACATGATGTACTCAGATAGTCTCTCACCCTGTTCGTTCCATTCTAGGCCATGGGTTCCAATGTGGAGTTCTTTAGCCAATCTTCTCGGTCCTATCTTGGCATTACAATAACCAAATATGATCTTGTAGGATGTGTGATCTTTTTTTATACAACTCCTCCAGTTCCATGTATAATTTCTCAGTTTCATCTTCCTTGTATGTGGATGTTGGTGCATAGACAATGAAGATAGAAATTGCTGGCCGTGGGCCACATCTCTCAAGTGTAATCGTCCTATCCGGTTTGTTAGGCATTCAAATGAATCAATGTTGACGGCCATGTTTGTTTTCACAAGGACACCAAAACCACCGGCGCCTCTTTTGTCACATGTTCCAAGGAACAATTCTTCTCTGATGTCAAATACAGCGTGATGCGACTGATGCCTCCTTGTCTCAGTTAGACCAATGATGTCGTACTTGATCTTCTGCGCTTGCATCATCAGATCCTTGATATATGCTTCCGATGCCAGCATACGTGCATTGAAAGTACAGACAGTCATTTTAGTCCTTCTTCATTTTGGCAGCCTAGGTTGACTGTGAAATTTTATCAGGCACCTCTTGTTCACCTTTCTTACTGCTGCCGCATTAAGGGTTCTTTTGGGGTCAGGAAAATAAACATTTTTGTTACTGTAATGGAAAGTTTAGGGTTTAAATTAACATATAACATGCTGGTTGGCGAAGGGAATGGAATGACAAACATAAACAAGCCACCTTACCCTGGACAATACTATCCTATGTGGGAGGCAGCTTTAAGCACTTGGGAGAAAATTGATATGGATGCCGAGTTTCATGGCTCATATACTAAAACAATTTCAAGGTATCACAGAACTGTATACATAAGGTTTATGTAAACTTCCTAATGTAATCCAAAAACAAATAAAAGAAAAGAAACCAAATAATATTTATTATGGCTGTTAGCATTCGAAAACGCTAACAAGGATTGCCAAATAATTCTACGTCCTATTAGGGGAAAAGAGGATCGGTTGCCTCAAAGCCTGCAGGAATGTTGTTTTCATACATCATCAGGCACGTGTAAATTCCACAGAAGTATATGTGGTGCAGAGGGGAACACAGAATACTAATATTAGGTCAAGGGATCTCCATTGAGATCAACTCTCTATCCTGCTAGGCTGAGAATCCAGTCTCAACTGACTCCCTAACTGTGTATCTCCTAATTAAGCTGTTATGCCTTTAACTCTTAAAGGAGCCCTAACACTATCCCACGTGCTGAGAAACATTTAAAAAGATATTCATCTTCATTCATAATATGGTCGTCTGAACCCACCAGGAGTGATCCCTGAGCCCAGAGGTAGGGGTAAGCCCTAAGTACTTTTGGGTGTGGCCTCTAAACCAAAAACAAAACAAAATATCACGTAAATAACCTTCAGAATAATTATTAAATATACTGGTAATGTGCTCATTGTAAAGAAACAATATTTATACTTGCACACTCAATGATGACAAATCTTAGTAAAATCACCTTAGAAATAGTTTAGAGAGTACTATGGTTGAAGACATTGAAACTTCTGATACAGGGCCAGAGTGATAGTGTAGTGGGTAGGACATTTTCCTTGCATGTGGCTGATGCAGATTCAATCTCCAGTACTACATAAGACACACTAAACTCACCAGGAGCGATACATCAACACAGATTCAGGAATAAACCCAAGCACAGTTAGGCATGCCCCAAATAAACACACACACACACACAAGTGAAACTTCTGATTAGAAATTAATACCCTAGAAATGAATGATAAGCCCTATGATATGTAAGTTCACATGTATGTATCTCTTGTATCACTTGTCTTTCCGTTGTTCATCGATTTGCTCGAGCAGGCACCAGTAACATCTCCATATGTCCTGTCACATGCTAGTAGAGCCCAAGGGCACCTGCTTGCTCCAGGAACATAAAGAGCCTCAAACCATTCCATCACACCATGGGAATAAGGTCTATAATTGACATGTGGTCATTATTGGATATTATTGGATATATACATACATGTGGCCTATAATTAGACCACATGTATGTATATATCCAATCATTATTGCTAGAATAATGAATGGCCACTCAGATGGAAAATTGTGTTGCTAGTCAATAAAGCAAAGCATTTTATGGGCTGGAGAGATAATACAGGTACTAAAGTGCTTACCTTGCACATGCAGACTTGAGTTTAATCTTCAAAATCCCATATATTCCCCCAATTTTGCCAGGATTGTTTCCCGAGTGCAGATGCAGGAGTAATCTTTGAGAACTGCAAGTGTGGTTGCAAAACTAAATAATAATAACCAACAAAAAAAAACACATGCATTTTAACATATTTATGTGATAACACATTATGTTGCACTGAAAATAAATAGATGTAAAGTTACAAACAAAACCATGGATAAATTTCATAAACGTAATTTTGGGGAAAAGAACTTCCCAAACAGGTATGCTTTTACACAGTACTCAGGAATACATATGGTCTTACAAAAACAGATTTTTTCTTGAGCTTTTCTCTGCCTGGCATTGCTTCTTATAACCACACAGTGATCTTAATATCACTCATTACCAATGATATCTGGTTTTAACAACCTGTTATACAGAAGAGCTAATGCTTTCTAGTATCTCATCTTCAATGAGATACTATGAGCGCTATGTAGAATATAAGAAAGCCAATATTTGTTGTTCAGCTACTTAATAACAATAGGTTACTTGTTAAAATCCTCAAATTCCAGTTCAATAAATTCCAGTTCAATAGGTTACTTGTTAAAATCTTCAAATTCCAGTTAACATTCCATTTTAATTTCCTTTATTATTTATTTTTTTTGGCCCAGGGCTCTTAAAGCTCAGGGGCATCTCCCAATTTGTTGTTGTGAGTTGTGCCTTGGTGAATCTTATTGTGTCAGGAATCAAATCCAGGACTCATCCATGCAAAGCCTGTACTGTCTCCCTTCTAACTATCTCACTTGTCTTAAATTCAAATTCCATCTTTAGACTTAAAGAGCTAATTTTATATTCTAACTTTGAATCTGTATATATCCTTCCAAACCAGAGATTGTTTCTCTGTACAATAAAGATATGTGTGCGAAGATTATGACTTATTTGTTCCCAGAAGCAACTCTTCTACTTTGACTTTTTTACTTATCATCAAAGAAACAATTACTTTAACTCCTTGCTTTGGTGCAATGAAACTATGATACTTTTTTGGGGGTCACACCCGACTATGCTCAGGGTTTCTTCTGGCTCTGCACTAATTACTCCTGGCGGTGCTCAGGGGACCATATGGGATGCCAGGGATCGAACCCAGGTCGGCACGAGCCGGCCGCGTGCAAGGCAAATGCCTTACCGCTGGGCTATCGCTCTGGCCCTGAAACTCTGATACTTGATAAAATGGTGAAGGGAAAGACGGCAAGTGTATCCCCTAATCTTTCAAGGGTTCTTCAGTCAAGGCGAGATACAGAGACAGCTGGATTACAGAGTAGGCTCTGATACTTCCAAAGGCCTATTTGAAAAGAGCCTAAGTAGTATCAGTGTTAGCCTCGAAGATTGGGGAAGTGTTTGCAGAAAAGATGGCTCATGAGTTCAACATTAAACCAGAAGACAGCCGGCTCCCCATCCCAGGAATACCATTGCAGTTCTTTGCTGGTCTCTAAGTTCCTCTCCATGCCAGTATTTCTTTGATTCCATACCTCTATGAGAGGACGTTTTCTTTAATGATAGCCTGCATGAGACACTTTCATTTACATAGTGCAAATAAATGAACTTAGTCTACAGGGACGAGTTGCTACCACAAATGTCACATGAAGTTGGTTTAATCCAATATTTCAAATAAGTATTTGCAACACTCTGACAGGTGCTGTCAGACTCTAGCACCTCTTTTTTTTGTTATGGCACTCTAATAGACTAAAATGGTATCACATTAATGTGATAGGAGATGACAGAGAGTTGAGAATGTAATATACTGGGCCCTCAATCTGTGTGATAAAAAATGAGTGCTGAGAGAAACTGCCAAAAGATAGACACACAGTTTCGTTGGTCTCTGCTTAGAGAAGGACGTTTAGGCAGTGGAGTGTGGGGATCCTTTTGGCAATTGTGCTGGAACATAGCAGAGGGAGGTGTCTGTCACTGGTCCTGCTGCAGGAGAGGAAGTGGTAGGAAAGGGCCATGTCTCAGGAGAGTTGCAAGGACACAGGATGTCTCTGCTCTAGTGAGCATTTTTCCAGGGTAGTTCAAATGGGATTATCCTTCTCCAGACAATGAGAAAAGACCTGGACTGCTACTTAGCATCTTTCAGTCTAGGCTTTACTCTTCCACAATCACTAGTTCAATTTTCATGGTCTCAGCTTTTTTATATATTAAAAATATTTGTTTTAGAGTCAATCAGTCAATGCCATTTTCAAATAGGTAACTAGGGGAGGTCATGGCATATGTTTTGCAGGTCTGGCATAAATGCTAGGGTTGATTAAGCCTGAGGCAAGCTGAAGACATACCAGTGCCAATGAGAAGAGGTAAAATTTGTTTTTGACACCATGCTCCTTCTCCAGCCAGTTTTTTCTAGTTTGTAAATGCCTGCATTAGTTAACTATTAAATTTCTGCCTACTTTAAAGTGTACATTTCCCCAGGGTGCTTGCTAATTCTATGGTTTTTCAACTTAAGTCTAGTTATGCATATATTGTTGACTTTCTTTAGGTATTTTAATTAAAATTATTTTAGGTCAAAGAAGGAAAAAAAAACCAATCGATGGAATTGGAATAAAGGAATTTTACAATTTTCTACTAATAAAGTTTTATGATATCTAGAATGTGAGTTCTGACTCTCACAACAATCAGGAAAGAGAGAGATTGGTAATTTTTGAAGTTCTGCTGCACAGCACACCCAGAGACCCCCAATTTTTCCAGTTATTACCTAGGTGTAATCTTCTGTCTCAAGTTGAAATCTAACTGGAGGAAGGGATGATGAATGGGAACATGGAGTTGTTTCTGGAAATGAGTTTCTAGAAAATGTCTTGATACTTTTTCATTTATCTGATGATAATTTAGCCACTCTCTCAAAGGAGTTTGAGAAATGAAGTCTGCACAAATATACAAATACTTCTTTTTTCTTATTTTTGGTGTGTGTGGGGGTGACAGTCAGCAATGCTTAGGGGTTACTTCTGGCTCTACACTCAGGATTTACTCCTGGCAGTGCTCAGGGAACCATATGAGATGCCAGGGAATCTAACTTGGGTTGTCCGTGTGCAAGGCAAACACCCTCCCCACTGTACTATTGCTCCAGTCCCAGTATTCAAATACTTCTATGGAATCAATGGTGTCTCCTCCTAGACTCATATGTTGGAGTACAAACTTCCACCAGGATGGGATTGGAGCCATAATGAAGTGATTAAGCGTGATTTAGGTGGTAAGTATATTTCCCCTAAGGACTGATTTCTTATAAAAAGGAAATCACTGGAAATATCTTCTGCCCTAGGTGCCAGAGGAAAAGACCAGAGAAAGACAGCAGAAAGGTGAAGAGTACCTTACTAAAAAATGTCTGCTGCCACTTACATTTTGTACTTCCCCAAACTGTGAGAAAGGGATAAAACTTGCCTAATTAAGTCAGTGCTTCTTTGATCTAGTACCTCAAACTGGCAAAGCTGCCCCTAAAATTGTTACTTAGTTAATTAAAGAACATGAGTGGAGGAGGTAAAGTGGGATCCATGATGCCCTTTTGTAAGCAGTGGATTGCAAACTACAGCTTCTAAAAGAACTAAAGTGTCGGGGCGCGCCGCCGGGTCCCCCGACAGTGCAGGGAAGTGAATTCCCTTCTACCTCCGGGCCGGCGAGGAATGGATGAAAACTCAGGAATCCGATGCAGTTTTAAAAGGCTTTACTTATCACAGGTTCAGGCATACAAATCAGCAAAAGAAAAAGCCCGGTGCTTAGGATTCCAGGCTAGAACCCCAGCCATGTGTAGGCCAAGATGGCGGCCACCACGTGTAAAGGCTTTGTAAAAGGGGAAGACAAGACTTCCAAGAAGGGTGAGCGCTCACAAAGAGCCCAAAAAGAAGCGTGTGAGAGAGGAAACCAGCTAGTTTATACCTCTGCCACTCAGACCTTCCTCCCACTGTTATGGAAAGCAGGGAGGGTCAAATGCCCTTAGGTAATCCCTCCCTGCACCTCACCTAGACCCTTTAGTATGCTAATGTTTTGAGCCAAGATCTGCCTGGAAATGCCTTTATAGGGTAGAGAAGGGGGTTTCTGAGATGGCATGTCTCTGTACCAAAGACTAATACTAATGCCAGTTAAATATTTCTCCAAGCCTTCACAAGTCTCTTCTACTTCATTGTAGTTTTGTATTTTAGTTGCCTTTGAGTATATCAGGGAGCCATGCTTGTTTGCTTGGAAGCAAACAGCATTTCTCTCTGGTCTAATTACCCAGGGGTCCTGCGTGGCCAGGCTAATATGCTGGTAAGATCTAGCTAGTCCCACGATGATTGTGGTAGCATGGGAGAATATTTATACCAGCTAGTACAGCATACATGGTCAGATAAACTGCCACATTTAGACTACCCCCTTATCTACGAAGTGATTTGCAGGAGGCTATCCAGAGCAGATGCAGCAGCCCTTAGGAGTCCTGCAACACTAAAGGAAGAGAGAGAGAAAGAGAGAGAGAGACAGAGAGAAAGAGAGAGGGGAGGGAGAGAGAACAGAGAGATAACAGAGAAGAATGAACAACATGGAGAGAGGGAGAGAGAGAGCAGGAGGGAGGAAGGAAAAGTGTCTTGCTCTAAAGATAGGCTTCAGGGCCCAGTGGGGTAGGTGGGTTGGTGGAAAGCAAACTGGGAATCATTGGTAGACTGGTGAAGGATGGGTGCTGGAACATTGTATGGCTGAAACTCAATCATGAACAACTTAGTAACTGTGTTTTTCATGGTGATTCAATTAGAAAAAATGTAAAAAATTAGCATTTGCCAGCATTTGCTTAAGGAACAGACCCAATACAACCATCTAGTCAGTTCATATATGTGGATAGATCTCTCTCCACAGAGAAATTTATTATTATAAAGAATTGGTTCATGTGATTACAGAGTATGGGACTAAAAAATTCCCTTGACTTCCTATCTCTAAGTAGGAGAGCCACAAAAACCTCTGGTCTAATTCTACTTCAAGTTCAAAAGTCAGACTGCCAGGGGAATTGATGGCATAAATTCTATTCCAAAGGGATGTGAATATCGCTGTTTCTCCTCCTCCACTAGAAGTAATTAGAAAGCAATATAATTCCATGCAGCATTAAATTTAAAGACAAGAGTCAGGGCAAATAGCATTACTTGAATTTTTTTAGAAGGAAAGTTCAAAGGGATAAGAATAACACAGGCAACATCAACTGTGAGATCTTAAACGGTTCCTTGAATTTACTGATACAGGAGACGCCAACCAAGTGTCCCTGACCTTGTTCCAATATCCCAAGAGATTTTTTTCACTGATTTGCATTACTCTATTTCAGTCTACTTTACCCAGTGTCAGTCATGACATTGCTGTATTTTCATTGGCTTCATGGATAATAGTTTGATATGTCCTATGATATTGGAGATGGCTTTACTAAAAACTGAGATTGAAATCACAATAGGCTACAGGTTAATATTTAAAGGAGTATAAAGTAGGTTTTAGCTATTATCTTCATAGTGATATTAACATCTCATAAATAACTTATAAATACACATCTTTAAAGTACTACAACTATTTAAAGAACAACCGAACAAAAAACTCAACAAATTTATTTGTAAGTATCACTGTGGAATTTTCTTGCATGCTGCTTATTAGGCAGGTGTTCTGAAAAATTTGTTGAATTGAATTGCAATGAAAGATTTGTGGGTATTTAGTATTGTATTTATGTAGCGAGATTTACAGGGACAAAATAATTATTGATAGCAATGTCAATATAATACTTAGAAACGATGGGATTTAGACTTATATTAAAATAGTACTTATGATAAGTCTTTTTTTTTTTTGGGTCATACCCGCGATGCTCAGGGGTTACTCTTGGCTCTGAACTCATGTATTACTCCTGGCAGTGCTTGGTGGACCATATGGGATGCCAAGGATTGAACCCTGTTTGGCCTCATGCTAAGCAAACACTCTGCATTGTGCTATCACTCCGGCCCCTATGGTAAGATATTATGAACTTACTTTGTGATAATCTCTCACTTTTTTTCTTACTGAGACTATAAAAAATAATTTATATTAAAACAATTTCTCTTTGCATTTAAGAAAGTTAAAATGATCTAATTATTAAAAACATGTGTTTTTAATAATTAGAACTCCACCCAGCAGACCAGACTATCACAGCCCAGATCATCGACAGCCACCCTGCAGCAGTTTTTTTTTCAATCCGCCCAGGTATGCTGAACCAGAGACTCTCAGACATGGGGCAGAGCTGCTACTTGCTCTTCCTGTGCCCAGCTGCTCATGAGGTGCCCGGGAGGCATGGCGGGTTCTAGCCGTGGCCTGCCACCTGGCAGAACCTCACAACAAGCCAGACCACCCTCCCCTACTCCATGGGGCCCACCATTTTCCACATCCAGACTTCCCTCTCGTCACAACTCCACCCAGCAGACCAGACTATCACAGCCCGGATCATCCACACCCACCCTGCAGCAGTTTTTTTTCAATCTGGCCCAGATATGCTGAACCAGAGACTCTCAGACATGGGGCAGAGCTGCTACTTGCTCTCCCTGTGCCCAGCTGCTCATGAGGTGCCTGGGAGGCATGGCGGGTTCTAGCCGTGGCCTGCCACCCGGCAGAGCCTCACAACAAGCCAGACCACCCTCCCCTACTCCATGGGGCCCGCCATTTTCCACATCCGGACTTCCCTCTTGTCACAACTTCACCCAGCAGACCAGACTATCACAGTCAGGCTCGAGGCGGCCGCTAGTGGCCGCGCGGTTCATCAATAAATGCTTTATTTAGAGGTGACTACAACAGTATGCCACCTTCAAGGCAAGCCTGGCAAGCTGCTCATGTAGTATTTCATATGCCAAATACCAGTAACATTTATATTGGGTCATTCCCATGACCTAATATAATGGTTTGAGGCTCTTTATGTTCCTGGAGCAAGCGGATGCCTTTGGGTTCTACTAGCATGAGACAGGACATATGGAAATATTACTGGTGCCCGCTCTAGCAAATAGATGATTAACGGGAAGATTGTGATTGTGATTGTGATTAAAAACATGGTGACTGAGACTTCAAAATTGTTGTTTAAAAGTTTCCTGGCATAGAAACACACATATTTTTGTTTGTAATTTTTTTTCTTGAACAATTATTTTTGTTAATGTACCAAAACCAGAAGTCAATCTAAATATTTTTAGCTTTGGAAGAAATTTATTATAAGACTAGCAAAGTCATTTCTATTTATTTTATTGTGGTCTAGTTCATGCCTTTAAAATTGGAAAATATTTAAAATGTAAACTTAGTCAAGTTATGTACAAGAAGAGTAAATTTTGAATGAGGTGTTTTTGCATGGCAGTCTAATTCTATTATTTATTTATTTTGATTTTTGGGTCACACCCAGCGATGCTCTGGGGTTACTACTGGCTCTGTACTCAAGAATTACTCCTGGTGGCACTCAGGAGACCATATGGGATGTTGAGGATCTAACCCAGATCAGCTGTGTGCAACGTAAAATGTCATTACCTACTTTTCTATCTCTCCAGCCCTCACAATCTACTTCTCAAGTTACCTTAGATGTAGTTGAGTCACTTCCCAAAATCATTAATAATTTTAGTTTATCTTATTTGAATTTACATACTTATGGTAGAGGATGATTATTTTACTTTTAAGAATTATCATGATTCAACATTTAATTTGGGGATATTTAGATTACTGTACATTTTCACTAAGCTAGTTTTCTAATTGGCTTTTCAGGAATTATAGACTTAAGTGTTTGTATTTTTATAATATTCCGTGTCATTAAGAGGGGAAAAACAAAACAAAATACCTATTTGAACTTCTAGAAAAACAAAAACAGTGTGGTCTTAAGCCCCCTGATGTAATGTATCAGTTAAACTTCATCAGGTAGAAAACTATGAGTGCATCTTAAGGCAAACGTTGAACATCTCCCATCCTCTAACTGTAGAAATCTGAATTGGAAAAGATTCAGAAGCTATTTTTTTTGTCAAAATCTCAGCATTACAGGTTTGCTTGATGGTGCTTTTAAACATGGAATTAAATGAGTCTTATCAATAAGGAATATTAGATTAATGATTTAATGTCTTGAAGACAATATGTGTATTTGAATGAAATTTTCCTTTGATTCCTAAAACAAATTCTCAAACAATTACTTTGATTCCATGGTGATCTGCTATCAATATGAGTAAGATGAGTAATTTCCATTTCTCCGGGGTCACCTGCATTTGTGCAGAGTTTTGGATTGTTTCATGTTCTGAAGGGCCTGGAAGAAGGTGGGAATCAAGAATGGCACTAGAATATTGAACATGAGGGCAGATATTTTTTGTCAACTTTGAATCTCCTTTTCTTTTACTGTGCTCCTCTTCTAAGTTGTGAATAAACAAGATATAGATTGTCATGGTTAAACAATAACAGCAAGAGTAAGGATTGCTGACATTTCTGGAATTCTCAATTATACACCACCACAAATCTATAACAATAAAAACTTTCTGGACCTTCTCCTCATTATTTGCTAGGGGAAGAAGGAAGCTGGTTATTTACCAGGTCCGGTTTGAGGAATGCTTGGTTTAAAACACTCAGACACGGTAGGCATCATGAAGTGGTCCAGAGAGCTGCAGGGAAGTTTAAGACTCTGGAATTGATGGTTAAGTACATCATCACCTCACTCCCATGATTTTTATTTTAATAAAACAGTTGGCTTCAAATCTCTTTTGTTCAAAACTAGTATATGCATTAAATATACTAATTTATTAGTATATATTAATATACTAGTATATGTTAATATATACTAGTATATATTAATATATTAATATACTAATAAATATACTAATTTATTAGTATATATTAATATACTAGTATATATTAATATATACTAATAAATTAGTATATTTAATGCATATACTTTGAGACAAATACTGATAGGATTTCCTTTATATAGATGAGAAAGATGGATTAGAGAAACTAAGTAAGAACACTATAGTGGTTTTGCTACTCAGGGCAGGAATTTAAAAATAGCTTGCTAGTCTCCCCAAATACAATGAATAGTAACTTTTCATACTTGCTTCCATTCATGGTGATTTCTGATACACCACACCACAAGAGAGTGCCTGGTTATTTGGCCCAGGATTCTTCCCAAATTGAAATTAGATCTATCCTGGCCCAACATGTCGCTTTCATTCAAGGTAATTTGTGAGGCAGTTGAGAGTGCTATGGTGAAGAGCTGCACTAATTAAAAATGGAGACGACTTTCTCTGCAAGAATTTCTCCTGGAACCCAGAAAAAAATGTAATATTCCAAGGCCTGAACTATATCAAAGGGGAGGTGAAAATAGGAGAAGTAGCAGAACCTTTGCAATTGGCAACCCAAAATAGTTTACTGGATAATAGTCTCTTATCTCTGTCTTTCTTCCAAGACCTATGATTTTCTTTTCTTTTTCTTTTCCTCCTCTTGAACTTTCCCAGCTTTAGCCACGTTCAAACTTATGTGCCTGTCTAAGATACAGCATCCAATTACTTAAGCTCTCGGTCACCACAGAATCTCACTTTCAGGCTTATTGATTGTTGACAGTGTCTGGAACTCAATTCTACCTCTTTGTAACTCTGAGACATGTCAGCTTGCTGGAACACACTAGATTCATTCCCTTTACCTTTGTTTTTATTTTTTTTTAAGTTTTTTTCTTTTATTTATTTAAACACCGTGATTTATAAAGTACAAAGATTTTTGCAATACGGTTGTCATAAAGACTCATTTTTCACCACCAATCCCATCACCAGTGTACCCCACCAACATCAGGTACCCCCCCATTTCCTACCCACCCCCATCCCCATCCCCTTGCCTGCTCCCTTAGCCATCATCAATTATGTTGATCATTACAGCCGGTATAAGGGAATGGTATTGAGAAAGTCATGGTTTTTTTCCCCCTGAGTTGTTGTGTGGAAGTTTGGTTGATTCTGTTCTTGGATTCACTTTCTAGGTTTCCAAAACACAGTGGGTTTCTAATGTCAACCCCAAATTCACCACCACTGTACTTACGGACAACACCTATTTCCCACTTATTTCAGTCTCTATTTGAGCTTGTTCTATGCGTACACTGAATAATCTATTCTATACTGCTTGGATAGAATAGATTCTATACAAGACTCACAGACATGGGACAGAGCTGCTATTTGCTCTCCCCGTGCCCAGCTGCTCATGAGGCGCCCAGGAGGGATAGCCGGTTCTAGCCCTGGCCCACCACCCAGCAGAGTCTTGCAACAAGCCAGACGACCCCCCCACTCCATTAGGGCCTCCATTTTCCACATCTGAACTTTTCTCTCATCAGAACTTCACCCAGCAGACCAGCCTATCACAGACAGGCTCATTGAGATCCACCCTGCAGCAGTCTTTTTTTAAATTCCGCTCAGGTATGCTGATCCAGAGACTCACAGACATGGGGCAGAGCTACTACTTGCTCTCCCTGTGCCCAGCCGCTCATGAGGCACCCAGGAGGGGATGGCGGGTTCTAGCCCTGGCCCGCCACCCCAGCAGAGCCTTGCAACAAGCCAGACGACCCCCCATTCCACAAGGGCCTCCATTTTCCACATCCGAACTTCCCTCTCGTCAGAACTCCACCCAGCAGACCAGCCTATCATAGCCCGGCTTGCGCAGCCGCTTGCAGCAGCGCGGTTTATCAATAAATGCTGGACTTAGAGATGACTACAAGAGTATGCTAACTGCACGGTAGAGCCTAGCAAGCTACCCGTGTTGTATTTGATATGCCAAATACCAGTAACAATTACAGACCTCATTCCGGAATGAACTGAGGCTCTTTATGTTCCTGGAGCAAGCAGATGCCCTTGGGCTCTACTAGCATGAGACAGGACATATGGAGATATTGCTGGGGCCCGCTCGAGCAAATCGATGATGAACGGGAAGACAGTGATACAGTGATACTGCTTGTTGGGGCCACTTCATTAAACATAGTCAATGATTATGGTCTTAGACAAAAGTCATTGGAGATTCTTAAATCTCCATTGTGCCATTGAGTCCACTGTATAGGAAATTTTTTGATATGTTCCCACAGACCACACATCATTTCCACACACTTGTGTTTCTATGAAATGTGGTGGGATACCTGTTACATGAGAATACACAGTTTTGAGATATTGCATGTGTGCTTTGTGGCCTGCTGCCATGGGGGTGGGGCTCTGTTGAGCTGTGGAGTCCAGACCTTGAGAATGGCTGTGGTTGTGGTGTGTGAGGTTTTCCAGCTTCTGAAAGTCTGGGGTGGGGGGCAGACAAGGGCCAGAACCTGCCCCCCTTCCAGGGCGTCCCATCAGCCTAGCACAGGGCGGGCAAGCAGAAGCTCTGCCCTGTGCCTGTGTTACTGGATTCTGACCAACAGCATCAGAAGAAGTCCTGGGAGGGCCCACCAGGACTTCGTGGAGGGAAACAAAGTGGGGGAAGGGGCCGCAGCTTCAGGTCCATGGCAAGCCTCGTGAACTTGGCCGCCCACTTGCCTGGGCTTGAATTTGGCTTCTCTCTTGGGTGGGGGTCTGTTGAGCTGTGGAGTCTGGACCTTGAGAATCCATTCCCTTTACCTTTAAAAGGAGTAGATAAATATGTGAGGAAGCTTTTCCTGACCAAAAGTTCTGTGGCTTTCCTGGCACAAAAACTCATATTAGTTTCAATAAACACATATTTGCTGTATCAGCTTTAGAAGTTTCTCATTTCTAATGTTAGCACACTTCTAGAGGAAAATTCCAAACCTTATGCTAATTTCACATTCCTATCAATAGTGCTTTTTCCTTCTTTTCCTTTTTTCTTATGGTGGTGAATAAATGTAAAATACTCAAAATTAAAGTTCTATTAACTAAAGCTTCATTTACAGAATAA
Source organism: Cryptotis parvus (assembly GCA_021461705.1). Classification (NCBI taxonomy): domain Eukaryota; kingdom Metazoa; phylum Chordata; class Mammalia; order Eulipotyphla; family Soricidae; genus Cryptotis; species Cryptotis parvus. The sequence goes on from JAJIBD010030758.1 coordinate 358,556, forward strand.
ATATTTCTGCTGACACTTGCCTGATTATATCATTTTTGTGCTTCAGATTTTAATAAGGTATTACCAAGGCCAAGAATAAACAAGGTAATCACGCCCTGTTTCCTATTTCCTCCTCTATATTAAATGATAAGTGAATTTAAAGCTATGCTTTGTCTTATTAATATCTGCTAAATATGGATGAATTACTGAATATATATTTATTCTTAAACTCATTTGGAGGCAAATATTTACAAGGCTTTTCTGTTTTAATCTGATTTTAATATCTCAACTAAAACTGATTTATAGCACCTGACTTCAAATATGCGATAGTTAAAAAGGACAAGAATTAATTAGTTGATTCTATCAAGGGTTTCTCAAAACTGATTTTGAAAAGAAAAAAATATTTTTAAGTCAAAATTTAATTGTGGGAAATTTCAAGGCAAATATCAGGGTCCCACATAAACAAATCTTTAATATTTTCACTTGTGCATATATTTGGTTTTACTGTATTGTTAGCTAAATTAGAAACTCATTTTAATTTTCTATGTTATCAAGTGAACATCATTTCTAGAATGCAGGTGGGTTTCTTCATTATGTATTCTGGAATTAGTTATTGAGGAAGTTATTTAAAAAATTTCTGGAAATCGTTTCAGCTTGCTGAAGTGTGAGGCCTGGAGAGAAAGGATGGTTAGTAAAAGCCAGTTCAAGAATTAAGCTCTATTGGTGATCAGCAGAGAAATGTTGTCTATTCCCACTTGTGTACATAGAAATATACTGAAAACTTTATAAACCTTTCCGTGTAACCTGAATAGTGTTACATTGTAGAGATGACACAATTTCCTTGTAATATATTGAGCCTAAGTGGTAAGCTTTAGTCATTCAAAAAGTGTTTATTGTGTGCAAATCAGTGAACAAGTCCCAAGCATTCTTAATTTCAATCTTCATACTGGGTTTCACACTGAGAATTACAAATTTTATACATAAGCATCTTTTGTAACAATAAATTAAAAAACTTTTAATGTATTGTTTAAGTGTATCATTTGTCTTCCCATTGATCATCGATTTGCTTGAGCAGGCACCAGTAACATCTCCATACGTCCTGTCATATGCTAGTGTAGACCAAGGGCATCTACCCACTCCAGGAACATAAAGACATAAAGAGCCTCAAACCATCCCATCAGGTCATGGGAATGAGGTCTATAATTGTTACTGGTATTTGGCATATCAAATACGACACGGGTAGCTTGCCAGGCTCTGACGTGAGGGTGGGGACATGTGTAGCTTGCTGGGTGAGTGGGGAGTCCAGATGTGGAAAATGGTGGCCCTCATGGTGTGGGGGTTCCTCTCGCTTCTTGCGAGGCTCTGCTGAGGTGTTGGGCCAGGGTTAGAACCTGCCTTCCCTCCTGGGCGCCTTGTGATCAGCTAGCCACAGGGAGAGCCGGTAGCAGCTCTGCCCCGTGTAAGTCTCTGGATCAGGCATACTTGAACTGAGTTTGAAAAAGACTGCTGTAGGGTGGGTCTCTGATGAACCGGGTTTGTGATTAGCTCTTCTGGTGGGTGGAGCTCTGATGAGTGGGGAGTCCAGAAGTCAAGAAGCCAGAGGAACCCTCACACCTGAGGGCCACCATTTTCCACATTCGTACTCCCCACTCACTTAAATGTATAATCATTCAAGAATGTTACTTATTAATTGGGTTTTGGGCCACATCTAACCATCCCTGGAGGTGACTACCTGCTTAATGTTCAAGGGGCATTCTCATTGGTGTTGGGAGAGTATGTAGTACCAGAATTCCCACATGGAATGTGTCTTTGGGGCACATTTCTGGCTCTATAATCATGTTCACATACATACAAATTTTGAAATATGGTATATGTTCCAAATATATTCCATTTTTTTGTAGGTGTCACCTACTGGTGATTCTTGATGATGCTTGGTGGAACTGTGTGAATATCTAATAGGGTGAGCACACACAAGAAATTTGTCTTAACCCCTGTACTATCTCTCTGGCCCCATTGTGGAAGAGTATTCTAGATGTTCCAATTTCTATCACAAATATGCCTCCTAATGCACCAACCAGGATTCTCTAGAATCCAGAAGAATAATAGACTCCCTCTCTCTATATATAATTTATCTATCATCTAAGTACACATGAAAGAGAAGCAGAGAGGAGAGAGGTAGAAGGAAAAAGGAGAGAGAGGAGAGAGAGAAAGAGAGAGAGAAGAGAACTGGAGGGTTTCCTTCTGTATGTTGCATCTCCCACCCCCAGCCATCCCATTATCTATTTTGATTGGATACATTTTCTTTGGCTGAGATTTTAGCTGACATACTAACTCACATGGCCTCCACTCTTCCACTCCTGCTGTTTCAGGCTGTATCAGGGGAATCATAGGTGATGTGGGGATTGGACCTCGGTCATTACTCTCTGTATTGTTGCTAAGTCCTATAGATCAAAACAACTTTTGAAATCATTAGGCCATGAAGAAAGTTTTCCATGATGCAAGAAGAGGAAAGGGATTAAGAAAAAAGCAATAGCCATAGCATTACATTTTGTTCTTTTCTTTTGAATGCAATAAAAGTATTAGTTCCTTCTTTTACTGGCCATCTGTAAAGAAATGGTTAAGCTAACAGACATATAACTTAGCTTTTCATGTCAGGTTTTCTTAAAAATAAATTTTAATTTCTCAGTGGGTTCACAGCAATTATTTAATTCACTGTCAGAGAAGGGTCACTGGATGATGCAGATGGAACAAATTTTATTCTGGATAGTTCAACCTAACTAAAAGTTCTGTTACATTTTCAGTCCTTGCAATGATGACTTAATAAGACTCCTTACTTTTGGGAAGTGGTTGGTTTGAAGACGATCGATGTCTCTAGGTTTTCAGTAATATCTAGACCTGACTTCCAGACTGAATTTTGATTGGGACTAATTCTTTATTTAGGTGAGGTTTAAAGCATTCCCAGATTTTTGAATTGTCAGCTGCATTTGTCCTAAATTAATAAGATATTTGGTTAATGTTAAATTCTCTGACTCCAATAAGAAGTCTGTTTTTGAAAAAGATCTAACAAACAATAGCTCAAAGGGACTCCTGGAAGTCCAGAATTTGTTCTGTATCTGAGGAGGCTATGGGCAAGAGTGAGAGACAAGACTCAGAAACATCTTGGCATAATTTTCCCAATATCTTTTTTTGGGTGTGATTAAAGTTTTCCACTTTTCCAGATGATTAAGGGTGCCAGGCTGGGTGAAGCCGGTAATTTATTTTTAAAGCAGAGGCTAAATCTACAGGTAACTTTAGAAGTGAGAGAAGGACCATTGCCCCTACACAAGCCAAATCCATTGATTATTTCCTGAAGGAATACTTTAGATACTTCTCTGACTTTGCCAGGATTGGGTGGAGAAAGCTTTTAAACACCCAGTCAAAGGACCAACAAATCAAAGGACCAGTCAATAAAACCAACATATATTTGTACCCTTAGCATTAGGCCTCTGTGTGAAGACAATTCACCCAAATGCCTTTGTTTCCTTAATCCTGAAAAGGAGTTGAGGCTTCAAATTCCTACTAGATTCATTAATAACACACAAAACAGAGGTCTGAGCAATAACTAATTTTTTTAAATTAAGAACAGAAAGAATTACTTTTAATAAGATATTTTATCACACATACCCTAAGTTAAATGATTTCAGCATGTAATTAGTAATTTAAATATTGCTCAGGATCTATTTTGCATTGATTTTATAACCTCTATTTATGCTATATTTAGGGCACATATAAGTTTAGATTAGTCATCCTTCAAAGGCTTAAAAAAAATAGTCTCATTTACTTAGACACTTCTTTGTTGATTAGTATTACTCTAGTACATTTGTTCCCAAAGTGGGTAATGCTGTTTCTGGGGACACTGGCAATTTAGGAGGTTGATAGTTGCCTGGCCACTAGCAAAGACACAATTCTAGTTCATTGAGCTTAAGAATGTAGACTTTCATAGGATGCTTAGCAATATTGTTTACTGAAAAGAGGCTGGTAGGCCAAATAGGGTTGGGAACCTCTACTCTTGGAACAATAAAACATGTGTCTATGAACATATGAAATAGAGGTGGACACTGATTTAACATTTAAAAGGCTCACTAATATAAACATCTAAAATCAGTCAATATGAATAACAGCAGGGCCAGTCATATGAATCAATGAGTAAGTGTTATATTTTCTCAACACCAGGACAGCTTATGTCATATCCAGCATTGTGTTGTAAGCTGTTTCCCATTTTACAAATATCTTGATCTCTTGTTCTATTCATTTTTTTATCAATCTGAAATAATGAACCCAGGGTTTCATCATCTAAGGCAAGCACTTTACCACTGAACCATAGGTCCTGATACTCAACTTGCATTTTTCTAATTTCATCTTTGAATATGTATTTTGTAAATGAAGTTTGGTGGGACTGAGAAGTATTTGCCAGAACCTACCCCCTGTGTGTTCTGCCTTCCTAGGAAGTTCCTGCTAGCAGACGTCTGGTTTCTGCTCAGCCTGCAGCATGCAGTCCTCTTTTCAGCATTACCTGCACTTCAACAAATAGCATTATGCTGAGGGATCACAACATTAAATAACAATAAAAAAGTACTGTGACAGCTTACAGAGAGCCTGTGGCGAGAAGAGAAAATCTGTTTTCTGATTTGGACTCAAGCTCCACATTTTCATTTTTCACTGAACCTTACAAATGATGCAGTTGCCCATAGCTATTTTTATTCCTATTGTTACTAACATTTAGCAGCAATTATAATTATTTCCCCTTTTAAATAAATAGGAATATTTTCTTAAAGGTAGATTGGTAGGTGGATTTTTTGAAAGGTGTGATGTAGTCAATATATGTAATTGATTACCTTTCAAGAATAATAAGTTAGGATCATTGGCTCTAGAAATAATAATACCTGATACCGACTCAGGATGTCTTCTGAAGCAAATAAAACAATTTATTGAAAAGCTAAGTCACTATGTTAGTATTAGGAAAAGAGAGTGTCTCCATTTTAATGTGCTTTATTCATTCATTCATTCATTTATCTATCTATTTATTTATTTATGGCACCATGATTTACAAAGTTGTTCGAAATACAGTTTCAGGCATACAGTGTTCCAACAACAATCACCACCAGTGTAAACTTCTCTTTACAAAATAGTTCACTATTTTAGAATCATTGTATCCTATAATCATAGTCTGATTAATACAGTTATATTTAATGAAATTGGTTGGGCATTTATATATGTAAGGGTTTTGAGATCAGAATCTTGAAACTATCTGTTGTTATTGGTGGAAAAATTTGAGGATATCCCCTCTTTTTTCATTTTTGCTTTTGGGTTTTATAAGCAAATCTTAGCGGTTACTCCTGACTATATTCAGGAATCACTCCTGGAAGTGCTCGGGGACCATGTGAGATGCTGGGGATCAAGCCTAGGTCAGCTTTATGCAAGGCAAGCCCTCACTTGTATTGTCTCTCCTGTCACAGAGAACTCTTCCTTATTTGTAAGCCCTCATTTGCTAAACTTGGCCACTCTAAAAATCCCTTTTAGTTCAAAGAGACATTAGAATCCCTAAGAACTACAAACAGGAATTTACTCAGGATTCATGCCCTTTCCTGGTCTTTCTCTCTCTCTTCTCTCTCTTTCTCTCTCACACACACTCTCTCAACTTATGTTTATTCTGCCAAATTAATTTTATTCTGAGACTTAGAGAAAAGAGTAACTAAAATTATCTTTCTCATAATGGTCCCTTCTCTATCCCAAATGCCTTCTTCCCCAGCACTTAAGTCAAATTTCCAATTGTAGACCACTCCTTCTTTTCCCTTGTTTCTACTGTCGTTGGGTATTAGTCTCACTTGATCACTTGAATTCCATTATTCATCGATTTGCTCGAGTGGGCGCCAGTAACATTTCCATTGGACCATATCACATGCCAATGTAGCCCAATGGCATCTGGTTGATTCAGGAATATGAAGAGCCTCAAACTGTTCCTTCAGGGTCTTGACAAGGAAGTCTGACCATCTTGTAGGTGGGCGGCCACGTGATCTTTTGACATCCCATGGAATCCAGTCGGTAACAGCTCTAGTCCAGCGGTTGTCTCCAAATCTCATTACATGTCCAGCCCATCTGATTTTGGATGCCTTGGCAAACGAGACAGCGTCCCTGATTCTGGAATAGCGACAGAGGTCAGAACTCCGGATTCCTTCTCTCACTTGAGTGAGGTGTGATATTCCAAGCATAGCTCTTTTGATTCCTCTCTGGGAGACCTAAATAGCATTCTCATCCTGCTTTCATAGGGCCCAGGTCTCTGAGGCGTATGTTAATGCAGGGAGAATGGTGGAGTCAAAGAGATGTGCCCTGAGCCGGAGGTTCTTTGTCCTTTTAGCTATTTCTTCAATGCCCTTGAAGGCATTCCATGCTGCTCTCTTCCTCCTGCACAGCTCAGGTTTTTGGTCGTTCATCATGTTGACTTCTTGACCTAGGTACACATAACTGCTGCATTCAGAGATGTTTGTTCCATTGAGAGTGAATGGGGCCTCTGGAACTAGTTCATTTTTCATAAACATAGTTTTCTTTCTTGCTTGCAGCATCAGATCCTCAATATATGCTTCCGTTGCCAGTGTACGGGCATTGGAAAGTACAGACAGTCATTTTAGTCCTTCTTCGCTTTGGCAGCCTAGGACAGCCGTGAAATTTTATCAGGCACTGCTTGTTTGCCTTTCTTACTGCTGCCGTATTAAGGGCTCTTTTCGGGTCAGGAAAATAAACATTTTTGTTACTGGGTTTGGCATATCGAACACGCATCGGACAGCTTGCCAGGCTCTGCCATGCGGGCACTATATTCTCATTGCTTTGTGGGGCTCTCTCAGAGGGGTGGGTAGAATATTTGTGGTAGTTTGGAGGTAAATCGCGCCGACACGCACAGCGGCCGCGCACAGGGAAAGCTGGTTTCTGCTCTGCCGGGTGTACCTGTGTCTGAGGCTCAAGCATTCCTGGGTTTGAAATACTCTCCTCTGAAGGGCGGGTCTCTGCAGGGCGGGTCCTTGTAGGCTGGGTTTCTGACAAGCTGGGCTGGAGACTGGATTAATCTGTGGGCTGGAGAGTGGATTAATATGCTGGGGGAGATCTTACCAGCTGCAGAGTGTGGATTGTGACACAGATCGCTGCCAGCAAGGTGTGGGAGTTTCTCTGGCCTCCTCCGAGGCTCCATCGGGATGGTGGACTCAGGTCCGAGTTGCTCTCGTGGTCCATGGAGTGCAGGGGGGGTTCAACGGGAAAGCTGGTTTCTGCTCTGCCGGGTGTACCTTGTGTCTCAGAAGTACGACATCATTGGTCTGACTGAGACGAGGAGGCGCCAGTCGCATCATGCTGTATTTGACACCGGAGAAGAATTGTTCCTTGGAACATGTGATGAAAGAGGCGTCGGTGGCATTGGTGTCCTTGTCAACACGAACATGGCTGTCAACATTGATTCATTTGAATGCCTAACAAACCGAATAGGACGATTACACTTGAGGAGATGTGGCCCACTGCCAGCAATTTCTATCTTCATTGTCTATGCACCAACATCCACATACAAAGAAGATGAAATTGAGAAATTCTACATGGAATTGGAGGAGTTCTATAAAAAGATCACACCTTCTACAAGATCATAGTCGGTGATTTTAATGCCAAGATAGGACCGAGAAGATCGGCTGAAGAACTCCACATCGGGACCCATGGCCTAGAATGGAACGAACAGGGTGAGAGACTATCTGAGTTCATCATGTCCACCAAGACTATTCATGGGAACTCACAGTTTCAGAAGGCTGAAGCGAAACGTTGGACATGGGAATCTCCTGGTGGACAGTTCCACAATGAAATCGACCACATCATCTTCAATCGACGGTTTTGTCTGACCGATGTTGCTGTCGCCCCCAAATTCCAGACAGGATCGGACCACCGCCTCCCTTCGGGCAAAAATTCTACTTCCCGCAACGGGGAGAAAAGGCTGCAAAGTTTAAGAAGAGAACTCCCAGAACGACCACCAACTGGGAACTCTTTAGCACCATTGCGGCAACATGGGAAGATACCATCATTGATGACATCGATGAAGAATACAACCGACTGGTTCAGCACCTCCATGATTGTGCGAAGAATGCCGAGAGAGAGAAAAACACAAAAGGACGCTTGTCTTCAGAAACTCCCGAGCTCATTCACCAACGTGGCAAGGCGCGAGCCTCAGGAGACCAAATGCTAACGTCCAAGCTTGCTAAACAATGCAGAGAAGCGATAAAAGCAGACCTCAAAGACAGAAGAGCAGAAATACTGGAAGATGCAGCAGAAGCCGGGAAAAGTATTCGCACTGCCCGCCTGTCCTTCGCCAACTATAAGACCAAGATGACTGCCCTCCGACGCCCTGATGGATCTATCACATCTTCCAGAAAGGCAATGGAGAAGATTATCCAGGACTTCTACTCAAATCTTTTTTGATAGCCACATCCACCTGCCCACATACCAAATTCCACAGGATGGATACGTCATTCCCAACGTTCTCCCTTCTGAAATAAGACATGCCATCTCATCGGTAAAGAAGGGAACAGCACCAGGCCCAGACAAAGTCAGACCCGAACATCTGAAGAATCTGCCATCGGTGCTCATCAATACACTAGCTCGGCTCTTCACACGCTACCTGTCCGAATGCAAGGTGCCCTCCCAATGGAAAACCAGCAGGACAGTTCTACTGTTCAAGAAGGGAGACATTCATGACATCGGGCAACTATCGCCCCATCTGCCTGTTGTCTGTCATCTACAAGCTGTTTACACGAGTCATCCTGAACAGGATTAGCAGAACACTAGATGAAGGTCAACCATGCGAGCAAGCAGGTTTCCGGAAAGGATTCAGCACAATCGACCATATCCACACAGTAACCAAGCTCATTGAGGTTTGTAGGGAGTACAAGATGCCGCTCTGTCTCACATTCATTGATTTACAGAAAGCCTTTTGATTCTGTGGAAACTGAAGCAGTCATCGAAGCCCTAGTCAAACAGGGTGTTCAAACCCAATACATCAAGATCCTTCGTGAGCTGTATTATGGATTCACCACCAGGATCTCACCATTCTATAAAGAAGTGATCATTGATGTCAAAAGAGGGGTTCGACAGGGTGATACCATCTCACCAAAACTCTTCAGTGCCACCCTCGAGAACATCATGAGACAATTAGAATGGGAAGGAATGGGAGTGAAGATAGATGGTCGGCAACTACACCACCTCCGCTTCGCTGATGACATCGTTCTAATAACACCAAACATTAGCCAAGCGGCACAAATGCTGGCTGACTTTGACCGAGAATGTGGAAAGGTAGGTCTACAGCTAAATCTGAAGAAAACTATGTTCATGAGAAATGGAACTAGTTCCAGAGGCCCCATTCTCTCTCAATGGAACAAACATCTCTGAATGCAGCAGTTATGTGTACCTAGGTCGAGAAGTCAACATGATGAATGACCTAAAACCTGAGCTGCGCAGGAGGAAGAGAGCGGCATGGAATGCCTTCAAAGGCATCGAAGAAATAGCTAAAAGGACAAAGAACCTCTGGCTCCGGGCACATCTCTTCGACTCCACCGTTCTCCCTGCATTAACATACGCCTCAGAGACCTGGGCCCTACGAAAGCAGGATGAGAATGCTATTCGGTCTCCCAGAGAGGCATCGAAAGAGCTATGCTTGGAATATCACGCTCTCACTCAAGTGAGAGAAGGAATCCGGAGTTCTGACCTCCGTCGCTATTCCAGAATCAGGGACGCTGTCTCGCTTGCCAAGGCATCGAAAATCAGATGGGCTGGACATGTAATGCGATTTGGAGACAACCGCTGGACTAGAGCCGTTACCGACTGGATCCCACGGGATGTCAAAAAGATCACGTGGCCACCCACCTACAAGATGGTCAGACTTCCTTGTTAAGACCCTGAAGGAACGGTTTGAGGCTCTTCATATTCCTGAATCAACCAGATGCCATTGGGCTACATTGGCACGTGATAGGGTCCAATGGAAATGTTACTGGCGCCCGCTCGAGCAAATCGATGAGTAACGGGATTCAAGTGATCAAGTGAAGTTTTCTTTTAGATTCAGCTGTAGACCTATCTTTTCACATTCTCGGTCCGAAGTCAGCCAGCATTTGTGCTGCTAGGCTAATGTTTGGTGTTATTAGAACGATGCCATCAGTGAAACAGAGATGGTATATTTGCCTCCTGTCCAAGTTCATTCCCATAAGGACCACATAAATAACAGAGCTGAAGATATTAGAAAAGACCAACAAAAGAAGCCCAACCCAGGCAGAAAAAAAGGAAATAATAAAACTTAGAGAGGAAATCAATGAGTTGGAAACCAAAAACAAAACAAAAACAAAACAAAAGATTAATGAAACCAAGAGCTGGTTCTTTTTGAAAAATAAACAAGATTGACAAACCATTGGCAAGACTTGTAAGGACAGGGAAAGAGAGAACCCAAATAAACAGAATCAGAAATAAAAATGGTGACATCACAACAGAAACCACAGAAATCCAAAAGATTACTTTGAGAGCCTATATGCCGTGAAACATGAGGATCTAGAGGAAACGGATAAATTTCTGAAGTCCTATAACCTCCCACGGCTGAAACAAGAAGACCTCCAATACCTGAATAAGCCTATCACCATTGAGGAGATTGAAACAGTAATTAAAAGTCTGCCCAAACACAAAAACCCAGGTCCAGATGGATTCACTAGTGAACTCTATCAGAACCTTTAAGGAGGACCTACTGCCAGTCCTCCTCTTCAAGCTCTTCCAGGAAATAGAAGAAACAGAAACACCCCCAAACAGCTTCTATGAGGCACATATCACCCTGATACCCAAAGCAGGGAGAGACAACATAAAGAAAGAAAAACTACAGACCAATATCCCCTGATGAACACGGATGCTAAGATCTTCAACAAAATACTAGCAGACAGAATCCAAAGACTCATCAAGAAGATTACTACATCAAGACCAAGTAGGATTCATCCCAGGAATGCAAGGATAGTTCAACATTAAAGCAAGTCAATCAACATAATCCATCATATCAATGA